>MU182045.1:309809-338257 GCA_016904865.1 Pissodes strobi
AAGAACAAAATATATATTTCCTACGACCTTGATGGAAAAGTGTACTTTCCCGCAAAACCATTAATATGAAAGTAGTACTCTTCCGTGTACTATGCCAAAAAGAACTGTTTGTCATAGTATGCAGTTGTTTTTTAATTAAAAAAAGATCTAAATAAACTTGACAAAATGTATATAAACAAAAATATGTTTTTTTATTAAAAACTAAATGTAAATAAATTTGACAAAATTTATACAAGCAAAAATATTAATAATCCCATTATAAGCTTTAATAAACAGATCGAAAAGCACAAAATATATACGACTTTGATGGAAAAACGTACTTTTCCGCAAAAAAAATTATATGAAAGTAGTACTCTTTCGTGCACCATGCCAAAAAGAACTATCATAGTATGCAGTTGTTTTTTAATTAATAAGATCTAACAAATTTGACAAAATGTATATAAACAAAAATCTTAATAATCCCACTATAGGTCATAATAAACACACAGAAGAACACAAAACATATTTTTCCTGCGACCATGCTGAAAAAGTGTACTTTCCCGCAAAAATTTAATATGAAAATAGTACTTATCTACGTACTATGTGAAAAGGAACTTTTCGACATAGTATGCAGTTGTTTTTTTAAATTAAAACAAGAATTAAACATATATTTTTCCTAAGACCGTGCTTGAAAAGTGTGCTTTCCCGCAAAAATTTTCATACAATAATAGTACTTTTCCGCGTACCATGCCAAAAAGAACTTTTCGACATAGCATGCGGTTTTTTTTTAAATTAAAAACAAGATCTAAATAAAGTTGACAAAATTTATATAACTAAAAATATTTTGTAATTAAAAATAAGATCTAAATAAATTTGACAAAATGGTTTCAAAAATATTAATAATCACATTATAGGCCATAATAAATACGCACAAAATATATTTTTCCTACGATAGTGCTCGATCCTGCAAAAATTTTAATATAAAAGCAGTACTTTTCGGTAAACTATGTGGAAAAGAACTTTTTCACATACTATCCAGTAAAATTCATTTCGGCACGATTTTTCATAATTTAAAGGTACTAACATGCATATTATTTCTAACACTATTACAACTATTAGTAAACATTTAAACTTTTGTTCCGCTGTTTCTATAACAACAACTTTTCCATTATTTATTCAGTATTCGCATGGAGTTTTGTGCTTGAAAATTAATAAAAAAATTATACGCTCTTATATTTCAAAAGATATACGGCAGGCTGCTAATGCAGCAAGCAATGAATTAGTTCCTGACTAATCAAGGAAACGTTATGAAAAAGACTTCGGAGTTTTGTGCATAGTGGTGAAAGAGGAAGAATACCTCTTCCTTAAAAGACGAATTAGTTCATAAAACGCAAAACATGGCATTTGACTTAAATCAGAAAATCCACTCAAACATCATTTACAAAAAACAAATGTTTTAAATAATCTCGGATCTATTCCGAAATATAATACCTTTTTGCATTTTGAAAATATATGATATTATAAAATAAATCCTAAGAGATTATAAAAATCTGATTTTAAATATCAAAATTAAAAACTTGCAAATACTATTAAATCAGATTTAGTAAATTACTCTTACATAAAAAATATATATATTTTAACAGCAATTAAAGTAATTATTCATAAAATGTTTAGAGGTAGAAGCAAAACACACCATAAGCAACAGTTTAAGCTTTCTTTCTCTAAAATATGTATGTCTCATAAAAATCTATGTAACATGCACATTATTTCTTAGATTTTTAAAGATTGATCTTTAATACCAAAATCAGAAATTCGCAAATATTGAAAATTTAGTAAATTACTCCGACATAGAAATTATTATATATATTTTAACAATCTTAATAATAATTATTGATAAAATCTTTGAAGCCACACGAAATACTAACCCCATAAGCTGTCTTTCTTTAAAATAAGTATGTCTCGTCGAAGAATATTACAATTAGGGTGTATTTTGTATTTTCTGGTAGCTTAAGATTTTTTAAATTTAATATACAAATTTTACACATTGCAGTGTAGATGTATACAAAAATATTCTAATATAAAGAATATATAAATATAAATAGCGATTATATTAACTAATGGCAAGATGACCGAAGGTAAACGAAAAGCGGTTACAAGTAGGGCTCGGAATTGTATTCGAATAATTCAAATATTGGACTATTTTAAATTCGAACTTTTTGTCAGTTAAAAAATTTGACAATAATTCGAATAGAGGATCAGTTTTGTTTTCTTTACGAATTTTTTGTGAAAAACTAGAAATCGAGATCAACTAGAGGAAAACTGATAATTCTGTGGTCATCGACGCTAGCAAGTTAGTTAGTAAACACATTTTCACTGATTTTACAATTTTTCTATTTTTTGAAAGAAACAAGATTTTTTATATATTCCGGAAAAATAACATTTTCTGATCTGATACTTATGCTTTCGAACCTGCTTAATTCGCAAATGAGCACCGTTTTCTGTAGAAATGGTTAGTTTGCAAAATATGAATTTTGAAAAAGAAATTAGTCCAGTTTTTGCAATTTCTAACTCAACTTTGAGCGCCTATAAAAGTCATAAATTATATCAGAAGAATCTGATAATTTCAAGATTTATAGAGTTATTTCTCCTCTACTGAATATAGAAAACCACAGTTTTCTATCATTTTTGGTTATATTTTTGAGCCTCGATATTTTGAGAGTCTGCAATTTTGAACTTTTTTTCACGAAATTTTTGTGAAAAGCGAGAAGTCCAGATCAACTAGAGGTAAACTGATAATATCGTAAATCTACGCTATAGCAAGTTCGTGAATAAACAAATTTTGATTGATTTTAACGTTTTCCGATTTTTGAAGGAAGGCAACGAAAATTTGTATCGACAAATCGATTTTTTTTAAAATAACATTTTCTGATCCGATACTTATACTCTCGAACTTGATGAACTTTTAAGAAAAAATTACTACGCTTTTGTACAATAATTTATTAAATTAAATTTGAGAGTCTACAGAAGCCTTAAATTAGGCTATAAGAACCTGGCAATCTCAAGATTTATAGAGTCGTTTCTGCTCTATTAACTGGTGAAAACCGCAGTTTTGGGGGTCTGCAGTTTTGAACTTTTTTTCCCGAAATTTTTATGAAAACTGGAAATCGACTACTCAAATAGATATTCAAATTATTTAACTATTCGAATAAAATACCAAAGAACTATTCGAACACTTATACTTTAAACAGTTAGTTAATTATAAGTTCAAACTTTAATCTTATGCTGTATGAATTATTATTATTCGACCATTTAGTTATTTAAGCAAAGAAATAAGGTGCAGGAAAGAACATTATTAATTTCATGGAATTCTATCGATTGGTTATCAATTTATAATACGTGTTTCTAATTTTTTCCGGATAGTTGATGTATTACACTAATAACAAATTTCCCCACCCGATTAATTTCGCTGATATGAATAACACTATAATAAATACCTCAAATATTTTTAATGAATCATATACGCATTAGGACTTAATATAAGCACCCTACTGGATTAATAAAATGAAATAATGTAAAACTTAGTGTTATTAATAATATAGATATAGCACGAAATCGATGGCACTATAATATAATAAGTTCAGATGATAGAGAATGTATGTGGAAGGGATACTCGATTTTTTAACAGGTTGAACGCGGTAAGAGATTCTAAGAAAGCTTCATGGGAATTATTTTTTCATAGAGTGTTTACGCATTGATAATGAATTCATTTATTTTTTCATAGAGTGTTTACGCATTGATAATGAGTTATAGTTTGCGTGGAAACATTTGCGTGGGCACTGGGCACAAAATAATTGTTAATTAAAATATAATAACGGGCTTCTAACAATCAACTAATAAAAGGTTGCAACCAAATTATCGCGTGTCACGACCTATCCTAATAATAATCAAAGCTACAAACAAAGGCTCATTTACATTCGCAATAAAAATAGATGTTTATAACCGCTCTCAGCACAATCGTAAAATATTTTGCTTCAGTCATATCAATATATATATACTCCTAATTCTCTTATAATTTTACCGATTGTCGCAACTATATAATATGATTATAAAGAGTTTTATGAAAATAGTGGCATGCATTTTTATAGGTTAAAAGGATGACTCCAGTGAAGAAAATAGCATAAGATAATCGGCGAATAAAATTATATGAAATTAAATAATTAATTATATCTACTCTAATCTTTATAATAGAGGGTCTGACATCGAGAAGACGTTAAAATCTAAACCCATTTTTGTATCTAATTAAATTAATTAATGATGTGACATTATTTTCAAAATTCCCTGTTGTATCAACATTTGATTGGCTGAAAGCTATTATTATTCCAATAAATTGTAGAAACCAATCAATATCCGATAAAATTCTTAAGGGAAATCTAAAAGCTTTTCGATGGGAAACAAGCCTATAACTTAATAAGTGTCTCGAAGTGCATACTTACATCGAGAAAATCTTTTTCCTTTACACCGCACTGCTTCGTGGTTGTCAATCTAATTATATTGGCAATTTGATTTATATGTGTAGCATATACAAATGATGAACCTAAATTATATATATATTTTTTTTTAATAAATAGTACCTAAGAGTAATGCGACGAATAGGGGTTCAACTAATGGTCGAATAACGAATAATCGAACAAGCGTGGAACATTTTGCCTGCTTTAATAATTTTCAATTGCATGTTATTTACGTTTGTAATAAGATGTTTACAGTTTCTTTATATAAACATATAATTATGAACTATTCCTTATTCTAAAGAGGTTGTGGAAACTGATATGTCATTTACAATATTTCTTTCAGCTCAAAGTAGTGAACTTTATGCAACATTTAATCCACCAATTTACTTAGACGACTAACAAATTTTGAAACCTTTAATGCAGTTTCTAACACTCATGAAACTAATAATAAACTTTATTATGATAATGCAAACGATTATGTTGAATTACCCGGTGGTAGTTATAAAATAGGCGATATAAATAAATTTGTACATGATTTTCTTGATAAAAAAAGTAATTTCTTTTCACTTATATGATAATAAGAACAGTTTAAAATCTGAAATTAAATGTAATGTATATATAATTTTTAAATATGAACTATTGGACAAATTTTAGAATTTAAATACCAAACTATTAAAGGTGATGGAAGTAGTAAATTATTAGACAATCCAGCTGAAGTTATAAATTGTAATTCCTTATGTATAGTCAAGTCAAAGTCAAAGTCAAAAAGTACTTTATTGCCTAGAAATAAATTTCATTTAGAAAGCAGGTTATTTGCTAAAATAAATAGTATGTTGGTAATATAAATACAACACAACACTCAAAAGAATCACTAAAACCTAAAGCAGAGACAGGAGAACAAATTACATTTAATAGCTTACATACAAATCATACAATACATATCACATTGTGTAAATAAATAAAAATATAGCAAAACAGCAGGCATTTTTAGGAAAGTGAGTCAGCATAATACTCAGTCAAGTTACAGTATGCATTCCCAACAAGCAATGCCTTAAGAGACCTCCTGAAACATTTTAAATTACTGACAGTCCTAATCTGACTTGTGATTAAAAAATTTTCTGCCTTCCTTCATAAATCGAGGAATTTTTAGTTAATGTTCTTGTTGGTATTGGCAAGGGCAAGTCGAGAGCCCGTCGCGTGACATGTTGAGGGGCAGGACCCCGAATGCTAGACGATTCTTGCATATCAGTGATAATGTTTCAAGAATAAATAAAGAGTAAGAGTAACAATTCTACAAGGCAAAAAGTGAGGTCAGCAAGATTCCTTCTGGCCCACATTTACGACGAAACGGACAGCCTTCTTCTGAAGAACGAACAAAATATTCAGCAGCTTTCGACTACTAACACCCCAAAATCAAATTCCATATCTAAGGTGCGATTCAAAAAGGTCAAAATAGACTGTCCGTGCCATCACTGGGCCAAGCGCCAAACGAGTCCTTCTTGCCGCAAAACATCTCCACGAAAGCCTTCCGCTTAACTTCAAGATGTGATCTTCAAATCTAAGTTCATCGTCAATCAAAACATTCAGGAACTTAGTCACCGCCGTTTCCCGAAGAGGTTCGTCCCCCAACTGCGAGCCGTGCATATCACACTTAATCCCTACAATGTTAGTTTTCGTAATATTAAAAGAAAGGTGGTTGACATCGCACCATTCTTTAATCTGTAGCAAGTCATTGGTAATTATTTCCCTAAGTTGTTCCGCAGCCTCATTGTGCTACATAACAAAGGTGTCATCAGCAAAGAGTGTAAATCTTCCTGAAATTTTAACTTGGATTAAGGTCATAGATCAAGAAGAGAAGGGGTCCTAAGTGCGGAACCCATAACCGCTGATCGCACACCAGACACAAAGACGACTGACTGCGAGCACCAAAATAGGAGGCAAACCAGGTGAGAGTCGAGCCCCTAAACCCATATCTCTCGAGTTTTGACAGCAGTAGTCCGTGATCCACGCAGTCGTTTTCGACAGATCACAAAACACTCCAGGAAACTGAAGATGGCCTCATGGGCCTTTTAAGATCCTTTACACAAATAGAGCACTATGTAAAAATGGACCTATCATATTGGTCGATCCATCTCGTATTACAATATGTCTTCGTGATGGCAAGAGCTCTCGTAGTTGAGAGGTTTAGACGGCTATGTCTCACCTGGACAGCCCGGGTTCAAACCGCGTTGCTTTATTTTTATTTTTTTAAAGATTATGTTTCTAAACAGTTTTTTCTTGATTTTGGGTATGTCTTGGGTTAGTTTGGGTTAGCACCTGGTTAGTTTCGGTTTCTTGAGCCCCCGTAGCGAGCGAAGCGAGCGGACGGCTATGCGGATCGGTCCCATATATACTAATAATTATTGTTGGTTCTGGGGTTTTTGATATTATAAATATTTTTGTTTTAGTCGTAGTTATAACGATCTCCGACTGCAGTGAGTTTATTAAGCAACCGTTGCAGGGACTATCCGCTATTATCGCGGTGCAGCATACCTGAGGTTGTTAAGCGTTATACCATTGATCTGAATCCCATCATTTGTGTCTTTTATCGCATCTTCAAAAATACGTTCGGAGTATAAATTAAATAGCATTAGGGATGAAATACAACACTGTCAGTCACCTTTTTGTATGGTTGCTGGATCACTTCTTATATTATTATATTTTACTAGGGCTGTTTGATCCCAATACAAATTTTTAATGATTGTATTATTGATTGTATCTAGACCCCTTGATTCCATTGGTCTAGTAAAATCTAGCTATACTAATTTAACCGAGTTCTTCCCTCACGCATACACTTGTTAAGCAAGATTGTGATGGCACCTTTAGCAAGTTTACCCCATAGTTTCAACATAGTTTATTCACATGTCTCTAAGGTTTTTGTGCGGGAACATATATTTTTTGGTCGATGTTTTGGCTTAAACTCAGATAACGCCATGTGAAACAGATTTTTTTTATGGGGCTTAGCTGGTTCTTTATAAAGTTCAAAGAAATTATTTTTTCGGTTCTTCTTTCTTGTCCCTTTTATAAACTATTGGCATTTGCAAAAATGATATTATTCTTAAATTACTACTATTTTAAACTATTTATAGTAAGGTGATTTGTGATTGGTGTTAAGTATTATGAGATAATTAGGTATTGATTCAGTCGTTATCTGATACAATCGTACCTAAAATCAATAACATAACATTGCAGTACTCAGGTACGTAAATATATTTGAAGGGCGCTCATATAGTTAAAAGTCATCAATTTGATATACAAAACAAATAGTTAATGTAACGATATGGCTCGTTTTTATTTGACTCATATTCAAACATTCACTTTAACATTTATTATTATTTCAACGATTTATGTTTTTAATATTAAATTAACTCGAAAAATTTAAGATCATTTTTGATTCTTTAGATATTTACTATTTGGTCCATAAAAATTACATTTATCTTTAGAGTTTTTGTAATCTGATGGTTTTCTGCATGGATTATTTTAAGATTTGCACTCAAACATAAATTTTCCAGCAGGAATTTGAAGCATCCTCCGGACACTACTGATACAAGTCCCAAATTTCACAATTTGGTCTGGAAATTTTTCAATTTTAAGTTCTGAAAAAATAAAAGTAAAATTCGTGCAGCCTGTGGTCCTGAAGAATGATATCAACCCAGTCGATTGCAAGTCTATAAGATCGATTTTTGTTACGACCGCATGCAAGCTTTAAGTAAAAGTTTCATGTCTGTTTAAAGCTTCATATTTTGAAAATAATAATACAAGCCAATAAGTTGAGTTTTTTTCTACTTTTATTTGAGGATATTCTCTTGTATATGCTCTCAATTACCTTCTGTCAACTGCCCAGCACAATAATTTTTAGAAGGAGCAAGCTTATTTGCATTTGCATTTAAATTTATTTATTATATGTTTAAATTTCTTTTATCCAAAAACAATTATTAGTAATATTATTTGTACTTTTTAAATGAACCAAATGCGAAGAAAAAATTCGTGCAAGATTTTTCTGTAAATGAAATTCGAACTATCTCTGCATCTCAAGAACCTGAAACCCTTAACTGAGAAACGTGGAAAGATATGAAGATCCGGTAGCTTGAATTTTCCATAAGGTTTTTTTAGATGTTTTAATCACCTGGAAGTATGCCGCGAATAACCAAAAACAAAAACGGCATTTCTCAGGCGTATTCTCAATGAATTGCCTTGCATTTTTGTGTCAAAAAAAGTATGATCCATTACCTTTTTGATAATATATTTTCGGTATTGCCAGGCACACTCATTTCGATATCTGTAGTATATATTGATGATTTAACATACCGTTGTATGGTACAAGGAAACAGAAACTCGATGACGTCGACTAGCCACCAGTGAAAATGTGATTTTTTGAAAAATATTTCAAGTTAATACGACCAAAAGGAAATTCAGTAGAATATGTAATAATAATAATAATAATAATAATAATAGTACTAATAATAATAATAATAATAATAATAATTATTATTATTATTATTATAGTAATAATAATACTCTTTATTGCCCAACAGATTACATCCATTTATAAGACAATTAGTGATGCCGTCGAGACGAGAGATTCTCGTCTCTCGTCTCGTCTCGTTTCGTCTCGACGAGACGAGAGAGGTATTTTCTCTCGAATGAAACCTCGAGACGAGACGAGAGAACGATGCTCTCGAGAATTTCTCGTTTTCTCTCGATCTCTCGAGCAAAAAATTGGCATAATAATAAAAAAAACATCTTTATGATTTTTTCATACATAAGTAATTTGGTGATACCTATTGTATTAAATTCGGAGTTAGCATACACATTTTCTATACTTATGGTCGGTTTCCCAATGTCGAGTTAACTCTTAACTCGCGAGGTGCCCTCGATTTTTCTATAGAAAACCCGCGGGTTAAACTTAACTCGTTATTGAGAAACCAGTCCTTAGGGTTTTTTAAGGGTGAAAAAGGGTGGGGTCATTGAAAAAAAATACAAATGGGATATTGTGATACCTTATTTGGAAGGTGTTATCGAATACCTTATGATGCCAAAATATTAGATTCATATAACCCTCCAAAACGAAATGTCGCCATTATTATTTTTTTTATTATACATTTTTGCATTTTTGACATGCTCTAGAATCAAAAGGGTTTAACATGGAAAATAGAAAAAGGGTTTGTAAATATTATGCGATTGCTCTTAAAAGTGTAGGATCTAAGATCTTATAGGATAGGATAAAATAAGATAGGGAATGTGCAAGTTGTGTTTTTTTTTTTAATTTTAAACCATTTTGATTCTGTAGAATCTCAAGAATGATGTTTAAAACGTTGCCATTTTGTTTGAGATAATAATAAGAATAAGAACAAAATATTCTGAAATCTTACTTACTCGATAAGACCTTAAAAATAATGAAATATTTTTTTTCAATTTCATCAGTAAAAAATCTGTACTAATATTCCCTTTTTCCAAAATCTTAATTTTGGAAACATTTCCAACAACTTTTCTTTTACCTTTTTCATATTCTTTTTATTTACATAATTACATATTATTGTAACCTGTATAAATTCTAATTTATGATCGCGCTAATAAAAATAGTATTCTATTCTTTAAGGCGCTTGCCCTAACAACCGTGAGGTGTAAAGTAGGCGGTTTTTAGAAATAAGAACAACAACAGAGATCTTGCCAATTTGCTGTAATATAAAAATTGTAATTAAATTTAAATTCTAATATATTTTCAAAGAGGGTTCAAATTTAAATCGAAATTTAAATTATTTTTTCTAAGAACCAGAAGAATCTTATTTATCATACAGTTCACAATATAAATCGAGGGACTTACATTTCCATAAATATGTGTGAAAATGTCCGACACAGTTACTTACCTTTGTCTTACCTCTTTCTATAAAAAAAAAATAAAACGCCAATCTTAAACATTTATTTTCATTTTAAAGGCACAAAAAGGATTATGTTAAAAAACAACCAAAATAAAAAAAAATTACAAAACCTAGTGTTGGTTGTACAGGGTGATTTTTTATAATGTCCACCTCCTTCAACTTTTTTGTGCCAATGTGTAGAACAACATTTTGACTGGAAAGCTATAGCGTTTGAGAAGTAGTTTGTGCACAATACATATTTTTCTATACAGGGTGTTGCAGATTGCTTAAAAAAACGTTTCATTGAATTAAAAGAATGTTTTTACAGCATTTAAAAAAATAAGGTTACTATAAATTGTACACAATGAACACGTAGAAAGCTACAGCTTAAATAAATCTTATTTTTTTTATTGTAAAATTTAAAGTATAAAAATAAAATTAAAAAGAAGCAATTAAAAAAAATCTAATATTTAAATCATTTTAAATATATTTTCTCTTCTTTTTAAAGCTCTATCGGCCAGAGTAAGAATGTGTCAATAATCTGATTTTTTATACCAAGAAACCCCCGTAGGCCAATTTTCAAGGTAATACGCCAAGAAATGCATAAAATATTAAACAAAAACGATTTTTAAAATTCACACCGTGTGGATAAAGAACGGACCCATATTAATATATACTTTTAATTCATGAAATAACCCAAGGAATAACCCCCTTTAACCCTGTATATTTTGTTATGTTTTATGCTTTTTTAAATTGAATATTTAGTATTTACGAGAGGGTCCAGACGAGACGAGAGAAGGGCTCTCTCGAGCGAGAGAAAGCGTTCTCTCGGCGAGACGAGAGACATATTTTCTCTCGGCTGACGAGACGAGACGAGAGAAGGCCTATTCTCGTCTCGTCTCGTCTCGGCGGTAACACTAAAGACAATCTGACATACCACTAATTAATATGAATTAACTGTGTTATATAACTATAATATAAAAAAGTAATAACAAAATATATCATCCAAAATACAATATAATTAAGGAGAAAAAAAACTGAAACCCACCCCTCTCTCACAACCATGGCAACAACAACAATAATAACAACGTTAGTAAAAATAAACAAACAATAATAAAATTTCAATTAAGGAAATAATGAAAATTAATGAAATAGTCTGCCCCTAAAGTCCAGTGCAAATTTAACGGGCGTCAGAACGATCACATCTATGTCATTACAGGTTTTGTTAAAGAGGGTCATAGGTCGAAAGAGTGACGTTATAGCCAGAAAATTGGTAGAGGGATATGTAAGTGGAATGAATGATAGAGATGTCCTGACCGTCTGAGAAGGAACATGGAAATTTACTGGGGATAACAGATCGGGACAGTCGATGTAGGACCCTCACAACTTATAGATAAATTGAATTGAGAGGTAACTTCTGCCATTTTCTAGAGATGGGATATCAAATCACTGAAGGATGTCAAGCTGTTTGAAATCTCTAGGAGAAAAGCCATTGTCACTTCTGATAGCAAGATACCGGACAAACCTCTTATGAATTCTTTCGAGTTGGATAATATATTTATTATATATTGGGTGCCAAACAACTGCGCCATATTCAACAACAAGTCACACGTAGGCAAAATACAATGTTTTTAATATTTTCATGTTTGTTAATCCATGAGTATTGCGCAAGATAACGCCAAGCGCTCTGATTGCCTGGCTGCAAAACCCTTCAACATGATAGCTTTGCATCAAATATGATCCCAAGGTCTTTAATAGTGTCAGGTCTTTCAATTACCATATTACCAAGGGTATAATCAAAGCGAATACAGTCCGACCTACCAGACTAAGTGATAGTAAAACGTTTGCTATAATGCAAAGGCAAATTGTTAACATCTCACCAACATGTCCGCCTGCAGAACACTGCAATCACTCCCATCACCAATCACTCGGAATATCTAAAGATCATCAGCAAACAGGAAAACGTTGCTAGAAATAACACTACTTATATCAAAAATTAAGAAAATCAATGGAGCGAAATTGCTGCCCTGAGGGGCACCACTTGTAGCAACAAATTCATAAGACCTGTGACTTCGCATCTCCACATATTGCTCTCGATCCCTCAAATAGGATTCGAAGAGAATTAAAAGGTCACCACTGAAACCCAATTTATCTAGTTTATTTAACAGAATGGAATAGTCAACCTGATCGAAAGTCTTCGAGAAGTCATTGTAGACTACATCAACCTGCATACGGTCATCCAAGGGCAGACCCAAGTCAAATTACTAGCAGTACTGCGCCCGCTAAAGAAACCGTGCTACTCCACTGATATCAAGCATTTAACTTGAACAAAAATACACTCGGTGTACGCATATGCTGATAGGGTAGATAATGGCTTGTAGAGTTTGGAATATCGTTTATGTTAACCTTCTTGAAAACGGGAGTGTTTTCCACTATTATTTGTCTTAAGTGATAGATTAAAGATATTATACAGGGATTTCAAAAACGCATCAGCACAGTCCATAACGACGAAACAAGGTATATTATCGGAGCCACGTGTCGTTTCATTCTTCAATTTTCTCACGGCCTTCAAGATGGTTTGGTTGGTCGAATTGATTAACAGTAAACTCACCGGCTTTCTTGCGGACCACTGCCGGTTGAGAAGGCATTTAGAGAGAATAAAAATTGAAAACGAGGACAATTGCCGGTTCTGTGAGGAGGGGGGAAACCCAGGAACACCTGACGGAGTGCGAGGGGGTCGCCGAACAGGCGAATGGCCTGCTGCAGGTGCTGCATCATCGAAGTTAAAGACCTAGCCTGTCATTATCATATATTATTTTACGCATATATACAAGGTATTCCCTTGAAAATAATCAACTTGTCCTATTCCTGAATATACCGTTCCTTCTTTTGATTACTTTCGGTATAGGTGACAAAAGTATATAAAAAAAAACTATATATATAATACAAACTACCCTACGCAAACATCCATATATGGATATATTTCTCTGTATTTCAGTTGCAGGGTTTCAAAGCCGCCCGAACTATAATGGGACACCCTGTATTCGTTGCACCGTGTATTTAAGGTAAACTTATGGTGACATAATTTATATCAGGTACCAACCGCTATGGTTCACCATTAATAGATAAACCTTTAAAGCAGGCTAATTTAAGAATCAGTATACATAAAATTGACTTAATTTTCATTTTTTACTTCCCGTTGATAAAATACATGAGACATTGACCCAGATTCGGGGTCTCTTTGGATTGCCCTCATATTTTCCAACATTTTGGCCAATGCCGCAATCGATATTCGGAGGTCTTCTATTTACGGAATCCCGATCATTGCCATTAACAATTGTAAAGTACTTACGACATAAATGATTTAAAGCTTTCTGAAAGCGATGAAGCTTTGGGTTGACAATAAGTTTCTACATTTTTGTGTAATGGCTAAAAATTGGTTTAGACACTTCGAAGCTGTTGAAAAGGTTTTTATATGTGAAGATTTAAGGTTTTGAAAGTAGATGTTGTTTAAGTTTAAATGAAGATTCTAGAATTGAAATAAAACAACGCGTTAATATAATGTATTTTTTGTAATGCCTATGGATGAAACAGTTCTTTATTTTATTTTTCTTTACTGATACTGAATAATAAAAACGTTACAATGTTACTGACCTAATATTCTAGGATGAAAAACTACTCGCTTAGAGCTTCAAAATGATGTAGCAGCGCAAGCCATCCCTTTCTATTTATAAGTTTACTTCAAAATGGCAACTAGCGACCATGCATCTTGAAATTTTTCTTTCTCATTAACCATCACTCAATTCCCAGTTTCAATTTACTAATCTCATTAATTTAAAATTAATGAAAAGCACATACAATAATTGAAATGAAAATGAAAGTTATTGTCGTAATAAATCGAGTGAGTAGGGATAATTATAGATCCATTCAATTCACTAGCAACCTCATTAACAGATTTAGTATTGATTGAAGTTCAAAGGCCGCATAAAAAATTTATTATTGTAAAAATTGTGAAAATAATTTATATATCTACATTCGTTTGAGCTGACAGATCAATAGTGAAATGAAGGTTACGTGAAGTGGCTAACTAAGCAATTACGGCATTATTCACAAAATGAAAAACGCGAATCAGCTTTAAAATGACGGAAACCCGCAAATCATCACATAAAACTGCCAACCACACCCGCTCAACAGATTGGAATGCGCTTTTTCCATTGAAATCGGGGATATTTACGATGAAGTCATCACCGCAACATTCAAGATCGGCCGAGCGGATCCGGAAGAAAGTATCCGCAAAACTTGCAGAGAGTGAAGACCGGCTGCGCATGCGGAGGGGATCTAGTATGTCAGACATCGATAAGGTCGCTATGCAAGGTACTATATCCGATTTGGTGAGGTCCTCGACAGCCAATCACAAGTTATCTGCTAGTCCAGCATCGGTTCCACATAGCCCTTATATGTCAAGGTCAGTTGGGGGGTTGAAGGAGTGAGAAATAAGTAATTGCTCTAAACGACATGTAATAAGCACTAGTTATGCGCAAACAGTGATTATTGCAAATTATGTTCCATAATATCTAAACATTTCTGGAGAGTATTCAAAAGTTTTTTTTTTCATATTTTTATACAAGCGACATATGCTTCTTTCTACATAATTTCGACTCCATCGTGCTCAAACTTGGGTTAAATATCGATACTTAAAAGTGAGTCGCATTTTGCCGACGGTTCCAAACCCAACAAGTGATTATTGCAAATTATGTTCCATAATATTTGAACATTTCCTGAAGGTATTCAAAAGCATTTTTTTCATATTTTGATACAAGCGACATATGCTTCTTTCTACATAATTTCGACTCCATCGTGCTGAAAACTTACCTTAAATATCGATACTTTGAATTGAGTCTCTCAAACAATATTGTTTAAAAATATCAACGTATCGATATTTTCGTTTTTATGGAACTATATACGAAAAAATCTATACGCTGATATTTTTAAACAATATTGTTTGAGAAACTCAAATTCCAAGTATCAATATTTAACGCAAGTTTTCAGCACGATGGAGTTGGAATTATGTAGAAAGAAGCATATATCGCTTGTATCAAAATATAAAGAATAAAAAACTTTTGAAAACGTTCCAGAAATGTTCAAATATTATGGAACATAATTTGCAATAATCACTTGTTGGGGTTTGGAACCTTCGGCCAAATGCACTAAAACGGAGTTTTATCTAGAACAGCTCAATACATTTTCTCTGGCCCTATACCTGGGCTTAACAATTTTTGAAGCGATATTGAAATTTGATTTTCCTATATACGGTGATTGCTATGAATTAAAATAACATACATTTTAAAAATCTGCCAATCAATATTAATGTGGAGTCCAACTAGAAATAAGCAGGCTTCCATTACCTTGGAAATTAGCATCGAAAAAATATTATTAACGTAATTTGTCCAGTTTAATAGATGAAGAAATAATGAGAGGTCCAAGCTTCATCACCATTTACTTATAACTATAATTATAATTTTATGGAGCAATTAATTGCATCAAAACGAGTTTCCACTAAAATTAAAGAAAATCAGCTTGGAATCGCAACAAATATTACATGCTATGCAGCAACCATATACATAATATATCACATTCCTATTATGTTTTCCAAGCAAACGTGATGTTTGTATTTTGTTGTTAAAATTAAATATGTCAGATCCTAAGTTAAAGCATATGTAATACTCATAGGAATCTTCTTCTTCTTCTTCTTAATGTAGGACACTGTCCTGTATATACCATAAGTGTGCCTGGCTCTTTCTGTCCGAACCCTGTGATGCAGATGTCCAGCTCTCGAACCATCGCTTCGGAGCCCTCCCAGCAGGTCTTGTTGTATTTGTTTTCTCTCCTCTTTCCCTATTTTCACCAATCGGCCGTCGGTCATTCTTCCCACGTGATATCTCCACTCCCGTCCATCTTACTATATCTTCTATGTCACAACAATTCCTAATTTCTTCGCTTCTATGTCTGTCTTTCAATGTATATCCTATTATGGATCTTAGTACTTTGATTTCTCTTGTTCGGAGCAGGCGTTTCGTGGTAGTGTTCTCAGCTCTCGTTTCGACAGCATAGGACATAATGGGCCTTACACATGTCTTGTGTATTCTTACTTTGCTCTTAATACTCATATGTTTTTTTCGCCAAATTATGTCACGTAAGAATCCTGACATTAGGGATGATTTTGTTGTTTGCTTCTTTACTTCCGCTTGAGATTTCGGTTACTGGTTATGTTGGCTCGAAGGTATTTGAAGCTCATTGCTTGTTCAACACTTTGGTCTTATATGGTTAGCTTGCATCGCTTGGGTTCTTTGGAGATCGTGAGGGACTGGATTTTTTGAATGACGATAATCATGTTGAAGCGTACTGCCGCCTTGTCGAATCTGTACAAGAGTCGTTGTACGTTGTCATCATCTTCAGATATTATAACTGTAGCATCAGCATCACAAACCACTTTTATTTCTTTATTTCCCATTCTATATCCCCTGCCAACTATTTTTACGTCATTGATGATTTTGTCCATGATAACATTTAATAAAATTGGACTGAGACTGTCGCCATGGCTTATGCCAGATGACACTGGTATTCTTTTTGACAGTCTGTTATCTGTTTCAATGAATGTTAAGTTATTTAATAGTTTTTATGATTGCAGGGTTCAAATTTATTTTCTCTAGTACGTTCAGTACGTCAGAGAGTCTTATTTTATCGAACGCTTGCGTTAGATCTATGAAGCACATGAAGGCTGCTATACCGAATTAAATGTTTTTTTTCTGTAATTTGGCGTAGAATGAATATAGATAGCGTCTATCGTCGATCTGTTTTGTCTGAAGCCCTGTTGTTCTTCGCTGATGCCACCTTTTCAGTGATTAATTTCGTCAGGAGTTTTAAAGCTGTGCTTAAGAGAGTTATATTGTGATAGTTTTTGGGGTCTACTTTTTATCCCTTTTTGAAGATAGGGATAGTTATACTTTCCTTCCATTCTTCTGGGATTCTATCGAGTGTGAATATTTTATTGTAAAAAGGTATATAGTTCCTCACAGAGCACTTCTCCACCATATTAAATCAGCTCATTAAGTGTATGGTCTAATACTGAGGTTTTTCAGTTCCTTAATTTAGTGACTGTTTCTTTTATTCATTCTCTTGTAACAGACCATCTGGTGATTGCTTGTGACATTTCTTCGTCTTCTGTATTTTCATGTGTTGTTAGTGTTGTGTTGTCATAAAGTTCGTGAAAATATTTTTCCCATCCTTCTGTCGTTATTTTGTATATTTGTACATATACTCATTTACGGACTGCGGTTTCTTAACATATTCCACGCCATTCTTTGTCCTCCATAAAGGTCGTGCTCCATATCTGTTGAAAATTGTTCCCAGTAGAAAGAACTAAACAATAGAGTATAATACCTAAATAATCTATCATCGAATTGAAGAATCTAATAAAACGTTTTTGTTGTATGTAGAGTGAAATATAATATCCTTCATTTTGTCGCAATAATTAATGCATTATTCATAATATTCATAATATAAATGTTTGCTTCAAATATACCGCTGTCATGGGTAAGCTTAGAATTTATCTGAATGCGTAAAGAAATAATTGTCGTTTGGAGTAATTATAGGGATTTTGTAGGTTTGGAAAATATGGCATAAACTTATTTTTAAAGAATTTCTACGTATATTTTTATATGTTATTAAGACACTCTTTTTCTCGTGCTCATGTCTTGATAGTTATTATTTAATGTCTATCGCTTAATATGCTATTACGATCTGCCTTCATGTAAGCTATAGAACTTTCTTATAAAGCTCTCTTATAATTTAGACGAAAATGAAAACCAATAGCTTCTTAACTTATTCTGGATTACTATGATATGTCCAAATATTACAAAATTTTGAGATTTTTTTAATTTTTACATACACTGGCTGGAAACGACTTAACTTCCAGTGAAATTATATTTGCACTCGTCTATTACCTTTATATATTTTACCTACCGTAGCTTATGATTATTTCTGAAGTAGTTGGAAGTATCAAAGTAAATGCAAATTTATATAAAAAAGTTGAAGTTGAGTATGAGTATGCCATACGAAATACTTTCGGAATTTAGGGATATTCCATTTATATGCAAAAGTTTCAAATCTCAACTATTCATTCTTTTTTTTTGAATCGAGCCCTATTAATCATATTACATAAATAATGAAAATTTTGCCTATTTCTCAAACCTGTTTAAACCCACTGAAATCTCTCAACAATTTCACTTACCATCAATCGTCATCAGGTCGTACTTAAGCAGTACTAACACAGTGAGTGTACGCGGTAGTTTTGGAGATCTAATGAATCAGAAAAAGTACGGAAGTAGTCAGTGGAGTGTTCGTAGTGAAACCTTAATAGCCAAGACTGTGCCACTCTCGACGGTCACACCAAGACATTCTCCTCCCCCATTCGATGATTTTTTGACGCTGCCGCCTGAAATTACCCTTAACGACGAGGAAGTTGATGGGCCTTTAACATCTGCTCAAAGAACTCAAAGGTTGGCAAGGCTTTTAAAGCAAAGGAAGGAGTATTTGGTAATGAAAGCCAAATACTATAACTACTGTCATAGGGTATGTAATGTTTTACTAATATTTATCTTATTTCAATTTTGATAAACATTAAGGTCTATTTGCCGTGAATCAGGAAATTATAACTCAAACATTTAAAATTTATTGAAGCACTTTGATTCCATTTCCGAGGACTCGCTTTTGTTCCTCAGTAAATATTTCATCTGAACATCGCGGCACGCATCGTAGCGATATTGAAGTTTTATGACTTTTTAATATTTCTTCATGATGATTTTCAATGGCATAATATGCAAGCTGTTGCAATTATATCTTCCGCTAATGTTAAAAATATAGTTTATCCTAGATAATTAAGTGATCCTTCTTCTACATATTTAAATATATAGATTTAGTTTCTCTAGAATATTCTAAAAAAGAAATAAGTCACCTCTAGTGACATGAAGTAACTGGCCATTTGACCTGGGGGAAGCTTAGGGAGAATCCAAAAATATGCAGGAGAAAATAGCGCAGCAGGTGAAAACTTTCCCTAGCACATTGACCATTTCGTCAAAAATACCACTTTTTAAAATTTTATTTCCATTTACATTGTTTGCACAAATAAATATATAATACATACATAATACTTACTCCTGACTTACTGCTTTAAAAAATAATATTATGTATATAATGTAGTAAATATACTTTACACTTTGACCATTTGCAGTGTGGTTTATATGCCAATAAAATTATTTAGAACTATTAGTCGCTGAGTCCGTATGAAAGCTTCAATTATAAAATAAATATCACAACAGTGTATGAAGTTATTGGTATTTTTTAACTGATATTTTTCTTCATTTTCCAATATGTTTTTATGTTATAAATAACAGAACATAATTTCTACCTTATAACACTATTTATAGCAAAATGTATAGTATATCCTCTACACCAATCATGTCAGTGTGTCTCTAAACAGCAGCAGATTTAGCAGAAAAATATGCAAAAAGTAGCCCTAGTGTTGTAATTGATTTCTATTCGGTGAAGGGTAGGAGCACTCAGAGAGCGTACCCTTGATTTCTGCTGGCTCACTTGGTGTGATTGAACTTCGAGTTGTGAATTTGAATGCTAGAAGCCTGCGTCTTAAATCCTCTGAGTTGGAACTATTTTTGTATACACAAAACTACCGAGAAGTAGTTCGCGTAACTGAAATCTGGCTACCAGACAATGAACTGAGTTGCTTTAATCTGGAAAAGTATTATATAGCTGCGAACGGGTACTGCAACTTTTATGCATGAAAATTATCCTAAATTTGGTACTTTGAAAGTCCAACATCGGATAAAAAATTTGAGGCCGCAGCGATAATGATAAACTTTTCTAACTCTCTTAGTGTAATTTTCTATGAAAAAGCCTTTCGACAATAATTAGTCTCATTTTTGAACACAATCAATATACTCAATTCCCATCAGTTTGGCTTCAGAGGGGGTCTTTCAACGATTGATGGCATACTTGCCTTTCATTCTAAGATTCTCTAAAAATTCAACAATAATCGCGTCATACTGTTGTCTAAGTTGGAGCGATGTGGTCTCAGGGGCCCTGCGTTGGTGTGGGTGCGGGGGTATCTGACCGATGGGACTCGGGCTGTCAGATTGATGGATGCTACTAGTGTATCTATGTCTGATTGGGTAGATATTGAAACTGGTGTGCACCACGGCAGTGTGCTGGGGCCGGTCCTTTTGTTTCTTTTTGTAAATGACCTTGCCTTGCAGGCTCAAAATAAAAATATGTTACTTTAGTTGCTGATGATATTTCAGCAGTGGTGGCTGGCGAGAGCTTTGAAAAGTCTGTGCATCAAGGCTACTCGGTGTGTACATGAGATTTCTACCTGGTGTGAACTAAATGAGCTCCAAGACAAACCAAATTAACTTCACACCTCTCAGAGTCATTCGAGATAAACGTGTGCTGGTTAGCGACAAATCCTCAATTCTTGTACAGCAGGATTGTGTAAAGCTCCTGGGCTTCACGCTGGACTAGCACCTGCCTTGGCGTGGCTATATTGATAACATATGCAGCAAATTAGCCTCAAAATCTATGCTGTCATACAACTAAGAAACAATGTTGACATTCCTACCTTAAAAACATTTTACTAAGCAGCCATAAACTCAATTATGGCTTATGGTTTACTGGCCTGTGGAAACTCTGATCAGATTGGGATAGTGCTTAAAGTTCAGAAGACGATAATAAGAAGTATGTTCCATCCTTCATTCCGACAAGCTTGTCGTGAGACATTTAAATCAAACAAAATCAGATTGCTGCCATCAATGAGGGTGTGAACGCCATCGTGGAATAGGGTGAGGAATATAATGTTTAGTTTAACGCAGGAAAGACTCAAGCGGCTGTCTTCTCAAAAAAAGCAAACACCACACGACCTGATTTATCCATGACAGGACAAACACTGACTCTGGCCTTACGCATAAGCTTGCTGGGCATCAACATAGAAAACAACATATCTTGGTACCAAAATCGCCAAGGCAACAACACAAAAGCTAGGAGCACTCTATCGAGCAAAAAAGTTGTCTACGCCTCATCAGCTCTTATAGCTCTATAAGGCCCAGATAAGACCATCTTCTGGAACACAGCTCCCATGTGTGAATCTCGGCACCCAAATACTTGCTCAAGATATTTGACTCCATACAGAGGAGAGCAGTCCGTCTTGTTCATAACCCATAGTTGACTAAAGACCTTGATAACCTTGAATATCGAAAAAAAAGTGGCGGACCTATCCATTTACTATCGATGCTACTACGGAAGGTGTTCTAACTAGCTGGCATTTATGGTTCCGCCCAGAACTGTGCCAAACAAAAACACCCGTCAGACACAAGCTGCTCATCAACATACGATTCAATTGCGAACACCTAGGACGTCGCTGTTGCGGGATTCCTTTATTTGGAGGACTGCCTCGCTCTGGAATGGACTTCCGAGTAACGTCTTTGCCGAAAACTACAACCTAAAGCGCTTCAAGTCCAACGTCCACCGTCTTCTCCGCACATGCACCGCTCGTTAAGTGATATTGGATTTTCCTTTTGGTTGTGTGCCTAAAAGTCATAATCCTTAATACTTTGCAGCGTGCCTGCTACATTTTCTCTAACTAAAACCTGCATACTAAAATTGGGGACATAAATACATAATATAATACTAGAAAAGCTGACCAGTTTTTTGTTCCAACTGCTCGCTTGTCTTATGTGCAGAATTGGCTTGAAATAACTTGTTTGAGAATATTTAATAATTTACCCACCTCTGTTAAACAGTCATCGTCTCAGCATATTTTGAAGAGGTGGATCAAGATCATTTTAGCAGAAAACCCATAGATTGGGTGAATTTTTTGTGTATACTTTTTAAACTTTTTCATAGCTTAGATCATTATTTTATTATGTACATTTTCTTATTGTTTACGAATTTTCTAAAAAAATTAAATATCTCTTACCTTAATAAAACAATTTTATATCGGTAGCTTCATCAATTACTTGCTTCTTGTTTCTAAATATCGATAAAAATGTGTTTTCTTTTAGAAGACGAAAGTATCGATTTAAGTTTCTGTCACGTTTGACATAAAGTTCATTAAAAAAAATCGATGTTTAAATACAAAAAGTAAGAATGAAGTAGAAAATTGCTCTATTAAAATATAAAATTAAAGAAAATTCTCTTTGTAAAATATTTGATTTAAAAAAATCGATGTTAACAGGTAACTAAAGTCACATGACTGACTACTGTTCAGTAGATCGTTTTTCATCTTTGTTAAATCACAAG
Organism: Pissodes strobi; assembly: GCA_016904865.1. Taxonomy (NCBI): domain Eukaryota; kingdom Metazoa; phylum Arthropoda; class Insecta; order Coleoptera; family Curculionidae; genus Pissodes; species Pissodes strobi. The sequence continues at coordinate 332,560 of MU182045.1, forward strand.
CTAATGCCAATGTTAAATTTCAAATAAAATCTTTAATAAAAAAAAATCATATGATGCTAAATTTAAAAGACACTGTATAACAAATATCTAAATTTCCTGCAGCATGCAAAATATTCGTTAGATACTAAACAATGATACACTTTTTTGATAGTCGGCAAAACATTCGTAATCTTAATAAGTAATATTTAAATTTTACTGTGGAAGTATTTGCTTCCTGAAAATTAGTGTCTGTTGCCTTATGAAGAGTAAATTACTGTATGTATCTTTAGATTCCAACTAACGTCAAATGTTGCACAATATTTTGTCTTTCTTATACTATCATCCATTTTTGGGGCATTTAGAAACAGGTATCAGAAGAAGCTAAATCAGGGCTGTGGCGTCGGGGGGTCAGTGTTGTTTCGTCGAATTAAGCGTAAGCGTCTTCGTATACTATTGGAGGTTCCCTTGCGATTTAGTAATTTTTCAGGCTGTTATTGTGTTATTAAATATTAATTTTCGAGTTGCGAAATGTCCGAAATAATATTATTCGAATAACTTAAACCTCACTGACCTAAATAGCATGTACCAGCAGACTCATAAATATTTATATGTTACTGATAATTATTAATTTACTTTATTACTCCATTGCGTTATTTCCAATGGCGTAAAATTTCATAAAAGGTCATAAAACGATTTTAAAATCGATCATTTTTTTGTATAAGCCGGTACATACAAAAATACAAAATACTAATTATTGTATTAATAAATTGGGCATTCCAAGAAATCTGTGAGCAATAAAAGCAATATTTTATACTTGGATTAATACAGATATGACTAAGAAATATATGTAACTCTCCTACCTAGATTTGAATGTTACATATCGGACACTATATAGCTCATACCCAAATTTAGTAGGCTCAAAAGATATTCATTTAACAAAGATTTCTAAAATTCGCACCAAATTTAATATCAGTCATAAATTAATTTTAATACCTGTTAACCCAAGTCCAATCAACGAAAAAATTTTCTTTTATTGACAAAGCGGTTAAAAAAACAATAATTATAACGAGAACAAATCTTAAATATCAGAATCAATTAATATATAAACATACAATGGTAAACAGATAAATCAATAGACACACTGCTAGTATCATAAGTGGAAATATTTCCACACCTATTTTTTCTTTTTGGAAACGAAAATTCAACAAGGGTAAGGAAATATTAAGAACGATAAAAAAATTAAAGATTTATATTAAGGAGATCTTAAATAATAGTTTACACATTTGTGTATACTTCTATCTAATACAAAGGTCATGCTATTAGGTTAAATTAGACATAAAATACGAATATTACGTATTATTAAAAAGTATGTACTTCAGTCCCCGATAATGGGGAATCACACAAACATAGAGTAATTTTTATTTCATTCATTTTCCCTTTGTATTTGCAATTGTTGCTCAGAGGCTTGCGTTGGTTTTGATGTGTGTATAAGCAAATAATAAAGGAATTCATTGATACCGTAATGGTTTTTGTTTTCAAAGGGGCAAAATAAAAGATGTTTGAAAATATTGCGACTTTAAGTGTAAACATGTTTACCATCGCAAACGTTTTATGAAGACGTATCTAAGATGAAAGCATATTTAATCAATGTTTTTAAAAAGTTTCCAAAAGACATTAAGAGTAAATTTATGCAAAATGACGATGAAAAGGGCCCATCAAGTTATGATTATACTGAATATGTTACCATTGTTGTACCAGAATCCTCAGTGCATGCAAGTTTAGGATCGACAATGTCGGTGTCGTCACACTTGTTACCAAAACCATAAACCTCAACCATCAAAAGTTCTAATAATGACATCGATATTTAAAAATCCAGAATAATCTTTGTTCATTCTCCCCATTTAACGAAGGAGAAAAATCAGCATCGTAAAAGTAAATTGACAAAAGAAAACATTGGTCATTAGTGCTATACTTTATGCTCCAGAATTACTTGTTCCAAGATTACAAGCGGCAGCGCTTGATGCAAGTCAATTTTGTTTAGCTGTAGAATACATACTTGACATAGCAAAAGTAAACTTTAGGCAAAAAAGCAAGATGTTATTGACGAAATTGCAGTTTACTATTGCAGAAGTAGTAAATTGCTAAGCAAACATGTTAGGTAGAAAAGCAGCTTTGAAAGCGGTGTTTCCTGGTGGAAAGCCCCTTGTTCATCATCTCCATTACCAAACATAATCTCACGCATTTTGATGATGCTAGCTTTTTCGGCGGCAACTGAAACAGCCAGGAACCAGCTTGCCAATCACAGAGCAGCTAAATTATTCTACATGTCATAACGAAATTTTGTTAAAAGGTGAGAACAGATTTTTGTCAACAATACAGAAAATTGCAGATTGTGAAGAAGATATGAAGGATGTTAGTTGGCATAAAGGAACTGTTGATGCTGGTGATATTGATTATGATAAATTATGAAAATGAACCCAAAGAAAATTATTAAGTATTAAATATTCTATAGACTATACCTACCCCCACGATAATGATGAGAGCGAGGTGAATAGGCCTTTGCTGATCAATGCTCGATTTGTATATGATTCTTGTTTGCACTTCTTAATTTCAGAAATGTTCTTGTTCTTCTATTTATGTTTTTCAATCCATTTATTGTACGTACTTAAGTTATTTTAAATGTTTAGTTTTTAAGTTTCTTTGTAGTGAATAAATCTTTTCAATATTTTTATATATTTTCAATTTATCCAAACATTTTTTCTAACCTGTTTTCTATTTATCTATCCATTTAGCCTTCTTCAGGTTATCTTTGGACATATGCCTCCCCTTTATTTTCTGCTCTTTTATGTTTGTGGCAGTGTTCGTCCATCTTCGTCCAGCGTGTTTCGTCAGGTCATCTGCCCATCTTATTTGGGGTCTTCCTAAAACCCTTTTATTTTTCCACGGTCTCCAGTTGCGAATATTGGATTCATAGGTGAGGACGGGGAGTACACATTGATTATATACTTTGGTTTTAATGTATTGTTGATATCTTTTATTTTTTAGGATTTAGTTTAATTTTCTGAATTCGCCCAACCTAGTCTGACTCGTCTGTTTATTTCTGCTGTTTGGTTTTCTTTGTTGAGCTTAATAATTTGTCCCAGATATATGTATTCATCTGCTTGTTCAATTTTTTCTTGACCCAATTTGACTGTGATGTTTTCATCTGTATTCGTCATGGTTTTAGTCTTCGCATAGTTCATATTAAGGCCTACATTTTTGGTTGCTGTATCTATTTCTACCAGCATTTCTGGCAGTTCCTCTTTCTTGTCTGTTATCAAGGTAATATCGCCCGCGCATCTTAAATTGGTCAGTCTTTATCCAGATATTTTCATACCTTTTCCTTCCCAGTCTAATTTTATTAAAACATCCTCTAGGGCTTGGTTAAAAAGTTTAGGTGATATTGTGTCGTCCTGCCTTACACCCCTTCTTATATGTATTGGTCTTGGTCCCTCATGGATATTAATTGTTCTTGTTGCTTCGTTATATATGTTGGTTATCAGATCTGTAGTCTATGATCTCCATTAATTCTACCGAAAAGTGGTTGATGCTTTTATACATTATAAAATTCCTGGTTAGAGTGTAACTAGCAGTAGCACCATATCATTATATAGAGTATTAGAGGAGTGATATACATAATTCACGTTTTGAGTTTTTCAAATCATAGGTGAACTGCTTCCAATATTACAATTCAAATCTATTTCTTTTTATAAATAAAATGAGCTCTATGGAGCTCGAACAGACACAAGTAATTAATAGCTCTTTCGTGGGAGCAACGTTGGTTGGAAAATTGTTGGCTACATCATCTTAAAAAAAATGAGATTCTATGAAAAAATAGTTAGTTTCATATTACATAATGAATTTTCGATATCATACAGATTCATTACAAATTCAGGTAAATTAAACACTGTCTCTTTTATAGAAGAGATAGGTGGAATCTCAGTGACACCAAAATCACTGTTATTGAAAAATGCATGCTGTTCATTAATTTAGCTTCTGATTTTTTTGTAGCTTTTTAAAATCTACGCCTGAATTTAAAAAACATTATGAAAATAAAAACGTGATAGCAGATGGGGGAAAATGATAATTAAGATATAAATTTTTGGAATCCGGCCATGACCATGTGACCAATTTGAAACTGTTATAAAAGTTGTGTCGTCCAAAAACTTCTTGATTATTTAAATGTGAAATGAACTAGATAACTCCTTTCTTTACTGAGCTTCATTGAACTTTCATGTATTTAAACAAACTGCTTTTCGTTCACACGAAATTCCTTGTACTTTACGTCTTCTTCGATTCTCTCAATTACCTTCACCAGGGATATAGATAAGACTTCGAACAGTTGATTTGAATCTAGAGTACAGGAATAGATTTATCTACCACAAATTTCCATCCGCCATTTTACCTTCTCCTATCTTCAACAGGAAAGGCGGTACGATTTGTATTGTCTCTAGAAAATGCGTTTAACCGCCCAAAAGGGTTCTTTATTCTAGTTTGGGCATAGAGAACAGAATACAGCAAATATTTTCTAAATATCTGTGCAAACTAATGAGAAAAGCTACTAAATATCTTGACGTCATACAGGGCTACGACTGGATAGATGTGCTTGATGCCAAATTCAAGCAGAGCGATGACTGGATCGTTGCTTCACGGGTGAGTGTTTGTAAAGCACTGAAGCATTGGATGAAAAAAAAACTATTTCCTGCATCTTGACTATATCAAATTTCAAGTAATTCTGGAAAATCCACGTATTTTCATCAAACTTACACTCCTCCTCGGATAGAAACTTAGATACAAATCTGCTATTTGCATGACAAACACACTTATTGGGTAACAAGGACGTACACATATCATTAATATACACTACAAAGAGAAGAGACCTCTAAAAAGATCCCTGGGTCACCCCGCTCCGTACGGATATCATACAGCCTAACGTACTGAGTTCTGAATGTTAAGTGGCAGTCAATTAATTCAGGAGAAGTCTTGCTACTCCATACTTTGATAGTTTCCCTACGAAACATTAATGAAAGACACAGTCAAAGGCCTTGCTAAAGTCACACAAATTAAGACCGACGTAGTCTCCCATTTCAAGGCCCTCAACTATATCCTTCACAACTGCTTGAATCGTGGAATTGTGAAGTGTGTAAACTATTCTTAATAATCAACTCAAATACCTATCCAAAAAGAGGAACTATGGATATGGGACGAGAATTTTCTGCTTAATATATATCTTCTTTTTTAAGCAGATGAATTACCCTAGCTTTGTAAACTATCCTTAATAATCATCTCAAAACCTTATCCACAAAGAGGAACTATGAATATGGGGCGATAATTTTCTGCTTTATTTTTATCTTCTTTTTAAGCAGAGGAACTACCCTAGCTGTCTTGAAAGTGTCTGAAAATTTAACAATGTAGATATGTTAAGAAGGTGAGTCAAAGGTCTCACCAAATATATACCTATCTGCTTAAGATATATGATACTAAAGTGACAAAATTAGTTTACATATTGTCTATAATCTTAGAAATAAAAAAGAGATATCCATTTGGGTGTATTATAGGATTAATAGAAAATATTAAGAATATGACCAGAATAATAAATCACTGTATAACAGCACAATTCTTTCAAAGGTTCTGATGTTTAAAAAGGGCGTCCCTACTAACATTTTCGATTACAAGCCTA
>MU182045.1:338267-465104 GCA_016904865.1 Pissodes strobi
TACTTTGTATCACTAAATCAAGCCATTCTCCAATCAAAGGTTCGGATTTCCTATAAATTTGGGAACATGTCTAGGAATACTGGATTGGGTTCATTTGATTCATGAAATATTTAGAGGTTACAGTTATTTCTCTAGCTCTTCCTTGACCTGACTAAAGCTTTCCACAGAGTTATAATTTTGAGATTGAAGCATCGCTTTGATTAAGGACGATCTTGCAAATCTTCACTAAAATGTGAAGATTGGTAGGGCTGTGTGTTAAGGGATATTTGCGACGTAAAGGGCTCCAGAGTTCTGTCTGGACAACTCTCAATAACCTGTCATGATCTGTTGTTGAATGACACCGAAGAAAGGCCTCATAATTAAATTATTAGAAAAGAGAGATGATAACAAATTGCCACTAAAAATGGAACCCCCCTTTGTATCCTGCTCATCTACGCTCCAAGCAGAAGCAAGCAGGATTTAGGCCGCGTCGCTCATGCGTAGATCACATCAACACATTTGGGATCATCACAGAATACTCTGCAAGTTTTCAGTGCCCGCTATGCCTTACTCTTGGGGACCCTAAACGAGCATTTGACAACCTTAATTATATATAGCACTATGGACTATCAAAAAAATAGTGGGCATTCCTCAATACAATACCAGATATAGATGCCTCAAAAAACTACAAGCTCACCAAAAAGTTTACCTTTAATCTAAATCGATACGGACGAAGTGGTTTCTCATATCTTGAAGATTTATTGAACTATGTATCTGTAGTATGCGTTGCAGTGTCTTCCTTATTAATTCTAGCAGCTTTATTAGTTTATGACATATTACTAATTTTAAATGTTTAATTCTATTGTAAAAATGTCTTTTTATTTTTTGGACTCTTATAAATACTTCATGCATATCAGACACGAGCATAATCATTGTCTATAAAGACAATGGTATAATATATATTATTTTATATAAAGTAATATAAGCTTCTTATCCATCTTTTGAAGAATTCCTTCGCCATCCGTAAACTAAATGCAAAATTACACCTCTGAATGGATTCCCTACCAACTACATAGTTATTGACTAATCAATACTGTGGAAACTCAATGCGTTTTAGTGCTAGAATAACCAACTAGATGGCGTGACCTGTGCGGTTATCGTTGAATCGGAAAATTTTCCGGATTGCTGTACTCTTTAGGGATATAGTTAATCTTCTGTGTATAAAAAAAAAAGAGGAAAAGGGAGACGTGGTGTTATATGGACCGATAAAATCGTGTAATGTATTTTTCTTTTCTTACCCTGTCGTGGGAATAAAGGGAAATGTGTTATGCTTTATTGCCTTTCTTCTTGTTCCCTTAGAACCCATTATTCTTGCAAATATTTTAAAAATTAGGTCAAATTTTCTATTTATTAAAATAACGAAAACCCTTTGAAATTCATATTATGATTAATATCCGATTAACTGATTTATAATGGAAGGAAAAAATCAGACTTTCCTGTAAAATTCATGAGGCCAAAGTTCTTACGGAAACCACTAAGACACTAAAAATTTCAGTATGTATCCATCTTATTACAAAAGCGTTCCACTCTAGAATTTTGTTGGAAGTTTGAATTGAATACATTTGCTGAATAACTGAAAGATATTGACACGGCACTAAAAATATAACAAATCTGAGAAATTAACTGGAAATTGCCCATGTTATGTTTTATTTTAATGCAAAAATTTGCTGTACTTATTTGGATATCTTGACGCCATGGATTTCAAACTCAGAACAGAAATATAGACCGAATTCACTTATAAACAAAATCAAACCATTGGCATTGGCGTGGTAGCTCAAACTAAATAATATATGATAAAGCTATATGTTTTAAAGTTGGAACAAACCTTTCTCAAGTCAAAATGTAAAATTGTTAAGCAAATAATGCCGAACTAGCCGCGGGCGCGGTATAATAATTTTAAGGATTCTGAATCCTGAATAATAGTATATTATGATATAAGTGTATAAGAGAGCCTTTAAAGCACGCGCGACATATTTCAAAACACGATGCGCAGCGGAGTGTTTTGTAAGTCGCAAGGGCTTTGAAGGCATCTTATACACGAATATCATACGCTATTTTTTATTACGAATGCATCATAATCTCCAAAATATTTTAAATATTAAATTTAAGGGATATATTGACTAATATATTAATCTGTCACACTTGACATGATCAAATGTTTCTATAGCAACCTTTAAAAAAGTAGGCGCATCATAAACATCATTTTAAGCACGCTGCAGCGTGCGATAATCGTTGATTATGGTGCATGCGTAATAAAAAAATATTTTACCAAATTTTATAAATTTTGATTGATTTCAAATATAAAATAAGAATTCATTTTCAAAATGTTGGTAGCATTAGTGTGAAAAACTAAACCAGTGATGTGATATGGCATTTATTTATTTAGTTATTTATTCATTAACGGCAAACCCTTTACAGCAAATAGATGTTAAATTTCAAGTCAAAAGCAGCAGTCATTATGCATCACAAAGTACCTATCTAAAATATTAATTCAAAATTAAATTTGTCAGTTTTTGAATGGAACAAATTTACTAGCTCTGCTAATTTTTAGCCTTACAAACTAAACGAAAAATGGGCTCATTAACCCGTAAGTTAGAACGATGGAAGGGTACAAATGAATTATGAGATTGCCTATTTCAAGAGAGGGGCCCCAACAGAACTAGGGCCAACAATTAGGAGCAGTCAATGTCAGTAATAATAACTCTATGTAGGAAGCGCATATCATTTGAAACTATCCTTGCTTGCAAGGAATGTAAAACTAGAGTACTTCCACTCAAATTTATATTCCTCTCTCAACAGCCAGATTACGTACCCTTCATAACCTTAGATGTAATTTGGTTTATGTAACTTAGAAAGGTAATCATAAAATCTATCAGAATACCTATCAAGATAAGATGTTTCAGTATTGATATTAAGTGGCATGAAGCAAGTAGCATCCACCATAGATTTAACCTCCCTAAAGAGCTTCACATCCCAAGAAGACGGAGATGGTGATCTTCCCCAGAAAAAGGGGAAAGAAGCCCCCATGGACTTCGGCTCTCCTTAACAGAAAACAAAATTTTGCCTCTGAGGTAAAATACTTTGGGGTCACCTTCAATGCTAAATTGACCTGGAGGATGAAACCCAGGGTCATAATGTTGATCTATACTGGTATCATAAAATCCATGATGGCCTATGGAGCCGTAGCTTGGTCGCTAGAGTCAACAAAAAACGGCAATGCTTAAGCTCACTCAGGTACAGAGAACTGCCTACCTAACCATAACGAGAGCTATGAGAACAACCCCCAGCAGAGCCATGGGAGTAATGTCGTGCTTGCCGCCATTAGATATTTATCTAAAATAGGTGAGCTGCTGGTGTGCAACCCAGCGTAGAATGTGGAGGGACTAGACACCACCTGTGGGAAGAGGCAGTCGGAAAACCGCCACTACTGCAGGCCAGCGCAGACGGCATACCTTCCAAGTTTATCTTCGACAAATCATATGATGTACAAATGCAACCAAATGAGCCTACAATCGGAGGTGCTGTTAACATTTTCGTGGATGACCCATAAACCAAAGAAGGAGCAGGCTATGGAATTTACTCCCGAAGCTTGCGTATTGAACTCAATTGGTCTATGAAGGGACCCGTAAGCATAGTTCGGTCTGAACTTGCTGCTATATCCATAGCTGCAAAAGAGACTGTTCGCACGAATATTGAAAACAAGACTATTAAAATCTACACGGACAGTAAACAAGTACTACTGACCTTGAAAAGATATAAATTTACAGCCAGGTCAGTACTAGAATGTCACAATTCATTGAAGGATGACGCTCGCAAACACGAAATTTCTGTGTACTGTGATAAAGGTAATGCATAATGCGAAGGTAACAAATTATCGGAAGTAATTGCACAAGTGCATCAAAATTACCGATAATTGGCATGACAGCGTGTTGTCTAAAAACTGCATGAGTTCATTTTCATATTTTAGAGGAAGAGCCCGACACCGAAGGTGGAGGGCTCTTTTTCCAAAATATGAAAATGACCGAATGCAGTTTTTCTAAGACAACACGCTCGAATGCAAAATTATCTGGTTATTTTGATGCACGAGTGTAATTCGGGGGAATATTTCCCGAATAAAGACATGGTTTTAAAAAAGCATTTTTATTCTTTTTCTAATATAAAAACGTACATGTACCTGTAAACAAAAAAAAGACGAAAGAATACGATTTTTTAAATCCGAAACCAGACATTTTTAATAATATATTTTGACTCTACTTTGACGTTATTTATAAATTGTCGCTGTCATCGTAAGGTTACAAGGGAATTACCATAGATACGTACGATGCAATTATCGCAGTGCTCTTTCGGTTTCTACAGTGCAATTATCGCTGTAATTTTCCGGTAATTGCACTCCTCTAATGGGATTTTTTATACATGAGGGAAATATTCGGATAAATTGGCTAGAAAAGCAGCCGGTTCAAACATTATGGGAGCTGTCCTTCAAATCTACCTATCGCGTCGTTGATACATATGATAAAAAAAAGATCATCCGTGAAGACTTTAGGGCAAGATGGGATGAAACAACTAACTGTTGACTGGCCAGGGAGCTAGTAAGCAGCCCCAATGATCCTGCAGTAAAGTTATACCTTGGTATGTCAAGGAAGAACCTACGACTCATGGCGGGGATTCTGACTGGACACTGCCAGCTAAGGAAACATTTCTACGTAATGAGATTATGCTAGACACCTCTATGCTGGGGCTTTGAACAACAGGACGAAATAGTAGAGAATGTGCTCTTGCGATTGCGACGCTTGCCTTAGTTCCAAAAGGGAATCGATTTTGGGAGAACGATAGCCAATCATGGCTTTTCTCAGAACAACCTCCTCGGATAACATCGCCGCCTTTTTTACAACACAAGGCTGGGCGATGGATTAGTTGACCTAGGGAAGACGCACAGGGGCTCTAATGGGGCCAAAGCGCCTTAAGTTTACTGCAAAGCACTTGATGATCAATCAATCAAACGCCTGAGAAAAATCTGTATAGACCTAGTCCACCTGAATGCCCATTCCAAGATCTTAAAAATATAGTTAACATATAAACCAAGTTTGAATCAATGGATCCACCTTTTGCAAAACCTGGATTGATTAAATTTCAAAACATCCATGACAGTTCTTTACCTACTATGAAGTTTTAGTATCTCAGACTAATTACAATCTGCACGAAAATTAGTACCTGCCTCACTGCACCAGATTTGTAAACTTTGGAAGTTTGCTAAACGTGTTCAGAAATTTGTTAAAAATGTGTTAATGGGAAAGGTCGATAAATAAATATATTTTTTTAGGAAAAAAAACCATCAGGCCCTGCTCTCAACCAATCTATACAGCTCTTTATGGATTAGAAAACCTCTTCTAAAGGAAACTGAATTTTGCTCGGAAATAAGAAAGCTAGTCCATCAAGTCTTGATAGTATCTAGTGGAAAAATACTTAGCAGACTAGGGACACTTTCTGGGCTGTCATCAATTTTACCAACGTAAGACAGTCTCTGAGCAAAACCATAACCATTCTTTTTACTATTAGTATATGACCAAAAATATCGTGGATCATCAGATACGTTATTCTCAATTTTATTTACATATTTTCATAAGAAGTCCCATGCAAAGCCTCACATTGAACTCTTAAATTTAAAAGACGGATATAGTCCATAAGGCTCTCTTTAAATTTTTTGTACCGGCCTTCTGCCAAATTTCGGAGCTCAGAATCAAACTAATTTGGAAAGGTAGCTATACAATATTTTTTTTAAGAAATAAAAGTAGTAATTAGCATGTACATAATATGATATTGTAAAATCTAGCAACCATTCTATCCACTGAACCACGCTAAAATACCCCATTCCAGTTGGCATTGGCTAAATAATTATTAATAGATGCTGCGGCAATCATATGCACCAGTGACAAAGCTTAAACTTTAACGACAACGTTTTACATATGTAATATCATTATTGAAATATGGGAGCTCACAAATGTTGTATTATTAATTGTTAAAATACATAAAAATTTATGTGTTCTTAAGACCGTACGACAGAAGTGAAAACTTCAACAATGTGAGATTGAAAGTAACAATTTACCTTGAAATCTCCCACAAAATTGCTTATCGCCTGGAAAATGTCCAAATTATCCAATCATGTCAAATATTTCTATCTTCAAATCGTAAAATTTTACCTCAAAACAGAAACTGCGTGTAATCCAAAAAAAAATCCACATTTTCCGTTTCTGACACGTTTTCCAGCTTCAAACCGTTTTCAATGAGATTTCAGCCAACTAAATGTATACATCTACACATTTTAAACTAAACGTCATGTCAGAATATTGGAAGACGTATTTTTTCAAATTTCCCATAATGCATAAAGAGCTATCTATCCATACTGCCATTATTGATTCTTTTTGCGATTTTCGGCTTGTTTTAATTTAACCTCGATTTTATGGAACCTCTTTATAGGAGAGATCACGAGCTTTACGAATCTGAGATGGATATTATACAAATTGCTATGGGTTGGCTGGCACGAACGCTTAGAGGAGATTTTTCATACTCAAAATAAAAAAAACCCATTTTGGCATTTTCAATCGGATCGATCCAATTTTTTAATATGTTCTGCTTAATGTACCAAAGGTTGGTTGGGGGCTTGTGATCTATGAGCTACTGGTATGGCAGAGTTATAATTGGGCAAACCAAATATGGATTTTTAATAATTTAATAGGCTATGTATGTGAAATTATTGTTAAAAAGGCATATATGTTGATTTGAAAATGTAAAACGCTGGATAAAATAAAACGAAGTAATACTTAAAAATAAAATTACAGAAAAAGAGCAAAATATATTATTTTTTATTGTCTCAGATAACCTATATAACAATATATAAAATATGTTTATATAGATTTAAAACATAAGAAAACGAAATCCTAACATAAAACATATTACTTTAAAAAATCGGACACACTAGCTTAATTAAGAAAATAAACAGATATTTTACAAGAGAGGAAAGCAACTTAAATGCATTTCTTCCGAAAATTCTTATTCTTATTGCAGGGTGTGTTATTTTATTTTAGCGTACGGAACTCCGTGTTATCATGTTAAGTTCCTCAGTGTTTACTAATATGCATATACCTTCGATTATGCATATACCTTCGCTTAAAAGTTGAAGATAGGCTGAGTAATCCTGAATCTGCTGTAGTAGCAGTCAGTTGTAATGCTACTACTAAATAAATCAGATTTCTATCCAATCAGTAGAACAGGCGGGATTTGCAGAGAATTCAGCACCATTGATAACCTACGAACATTAATCACTCTTATAGAAAAAGCAACCGAATACGACATCGCAATTCACCTGGCCTTGTAGACTTTCACGAGGCGTTCGACTCATTAGAAACCCGGTCATTTTTAAAAGTGTAAGAATTTACTCAAGATACGCAATGATTGTAGACCATATCTGTCAAAATGCATCTTAATATGTAAAAGTAGATGAATACGTATTGACAAATAAAATAAATATAAAAAGAGGAGTACGTCAATTAGAAATTTTTCACCTTAAATCTTGAAGGTATTTTAAGACAATGAAATGGAGGCAAAAAGGTATAAAAGTCCACGGACGATTTTTATATCACCTTTTATTTGCGGATGATATGGCACTCATCACGCGAAAAAAAACGAAAAAGCAGAAGTGACCCATAGAATAATACTCACCTGACCTGCTTTTACGAAGGTACATCGTATTCTCAGAAACACGCTGCCGCCGTCTTAAAACTAGACAAAGAGCCATGAAACGTGTAACTCTTGAAATTTCGCTAAGATGAAGAATTAGAAATGAGGAAATTAAGAAAAAACCGGAGTGACCGACGCCGACGCGACCGACGTAATGAAACCTGTGACAAAGCTGAAATGGCATTGGGTTGGACATGTGATGAGACAGGACAGGGATAGGTGAATGACAAAGTAGGCCAAGCGTTGGGTACAAAATATGGGGTTCTATTTGCAAAAGGTCGAACAGAAATGAAATTTTGTGGGATGGTAGAGATAGGTCCCCTGATAGTACATCTAAGTTTGCGACCTCGGGGGGGTGCCGCTCGAGGGGTGGGGGGATGAAAACTCTGCTTCGCGGCGCTTGGAGGAAAATAGCACCGTTGGAGTAGGTGCTATAAAAAAAAAGTTCAAATAAAATATGTATAAAACAAAATTACGCACAACTTTGGTTTTATGCACTTTTTCGCTCCGACCAATATTTTTTGCTCTACGGCGTGCCAAACTTGGGGGGTAGTTTGCAAATTTTAACAAAATCAGAGTTTAATCGCGGATTGAAACAAATATTGGTACCAAATAATTCTGGTATATTTTTTTTCTGTAAGAGTAAGGTTTTCTAAGTAAACTGATGCTTGATTCGTTAAATTTGACCTTATATTATAAAGGATATGATTTTTTGAAGTGCGCCCTTACATACTCTGATATGGGCATTTTTCATCTATCATGATCTACGGGCGATATTTTTGAAGTGAAAACTTCTTTAGGCGCGTTTTGCAATTTTTTTTTTGCGGGGTTGAATGAGACTGAGCCGTCACGCATCACGCGTCATGCTCGGATATGTAACGTAACGCTCCTTCTACTGGCATGTTCCCGTATAGGTAGAGGGCTGAAATTTTCAGGGGATGTAGCCAAGATAAAAATAAAATCCTGGACGAAAAGGGGACCTCCGTACCTCCCCCCGTTTGGCCAGGAGAGGGGGGAGAAAGGAAAAACTTAAATAATTAATTTTGGGAGAACGGGAAGAGGTACGGGGTCGATATTTTTATGGCAGGTGCGCCCTATGGGGGGCCACCTTAGGCCATACGGGGGGGACCGGGGCTCTAGTTTAAAGGGGAATTTTGGGAGGAAATCCGTTTTTCGCCCATATCTCTGCAACGAAGGCTGGGATCGAAATTCTGACAAACGATGACCCCGCTAATTGAAGTTTTCACTTCTGTCGTGCGATCTTAAGCACACGCCAAATTTTTTTTATTGTTTGTAAAATAGTGCTCGAAAATTGTCTATTGTTATATTTACTGGCTTCTTGCTCCATCGTGTTCTGTGGGGCCGTCAAAATTAATTTGCAATAATTTGTGCAAATTACATTCATTACATTACAAGGCATTATGGGCCGAATACTAGTGTTATTTTTGATGGATATCCCGAAAGTGGGACAGAAGCAGGTACGAAATCTGCTGAAAGAAACCGCCGTTCAAAGCAGCACGAATGTAATCTTCGATGAATCCATGATTCCAACTGTGTCGCAAGAAAATTTTTTATCGAACAGGTTTAACAAAAGGCGCCTCGTTACAATGCTGCAGATAAAGTTGAAAGCAGAGAATTACACTTTTTAGCAGGCGGTCGAAGATGCAGATACATTAATTGTGCAGACTGCTATCGAACTTGCTTCCTCTTTTTCCTCCGTTTGCGTTATTGCCGAAGACGTAGATTTACTTGTGCTGTTGACTGCAAAAGCCAGAGAAATCCCCAATGTTTACTTTCGCAAGCCGGGTAGAGGCAATAAGGAGGATGTGTTCTATTCACCCCAGAGCTTCCAATATAATGAATCTATTGCGAAATGTCTTTTATTTGTACATGCCTTTAGTGGTTGTGACACCACATCGGCGTTATTCAATCAAGGCAAGATTCGATTCCTTAAAACTTTGGAAAAAAATCCTACAATAACCGAGACGATTGAGGTATTTGATGACCCCAATGCAGAACTCACGAAAGTAGCAGCCGCTGGCGAACTGTTTATGCTGCGGCAGTATGGTGCAGAGAGCAAACATCTCACGTTAGATTCTCTGCGGTATACCGACTTTGTACGGGCCGTCTCCAAAAACTCCTTTAATCTTGCGTCACTGCCACCAACATCCGATGCGTGCTATCATCATTCCTTACGAACCTATTGTCAAGTTCAAAACTGGCGGGGAGTCCACAAAACTCCAGAAGATCATGGATGGCGAAAAACCGCAACAGGACTAGACGCTATACGCATCTTAAAGGAACCAGCTCAAGAGGTTCTGCTCAAGACTATCTCCTGTAGATGTCAGAAAGGTTGTGGTCCTGCTTGTGGTTGCCGTAAAGCAGGATTGAAATGTTCGGATTTGTGTTTATACTGTACTGGGACGTCCTGCGAAAACATTAGTAACCACATTTTGCTGGAGGAAGACATCGCAGAAGATGCCGAAAACGTTTCCGATCCAACAGAGGACGATGAGGACTCAATTTAATGTCATAAAACTCCGATATCGACCGTGGAACGCGCCGATCAGCTCTACCTCAAGGGTGGTGTGGAAACGAGTTGAAAATTATTATTATGTTTGCACTAAAATAAAAAAAGTTTTTGTAGGTCAGCAATACTAAGAAAATATCGACCGTAGATCGTGATAGATGAAAAATGCCCATATCCAAGTATGTAAGGGCGCACTTCAAAAAATCATATCTTTTATAATATAAGGTCAAATTTAACGAATCAAGCATCAGTTTACTTAGAAAACCTTACTCTTACAGAAAAAAAAATATACCAGAATTGTTTGGTAGCCATATTTGATTCAATCCGCGATTAAACTCTGATTTTGTTAAAATTTGCAAACTACCCCCCAAGTTTGGCGCGCCGTAGAGCAGAAAATATTGGTCGGAGCGAAAAAGTGCATAAAACCAAAGTTGTGCGTAATTTTGTTTTCTACATATTTTATTTGAACTTTTTTTTTATAGCACCTACTCCAACGGTGCTACTTTCCTCCAAGCGCCGCGAAGCAGAGTTTTCATCCCCCCACCCCTCGAGCGGCACCCCCCCGAGGTCGCAAACTTAAATGTACTATCAGGGGACCTATCTCTACCATCCCACAAAATTTCATTTCTGTTCGACCTTTTGCAAATAGAAACCCCCTGTCGCTTGGCCTAAAGGTGATAAAATGTCTACCAAGGGAAGCGAAGAGAATCATAGGAAGACCACAGAGAAAATGGATAGATTATATCAAGGGAATAATTGGAAGGGACTGATTCCAAAAAGTCCAGGATGAACAAAAATTTAAAAGACACGGAGGAGCCTATGTCTAAAAAAGGCTGAAGAAAAAGTAGAAGAAGAAGATGAATCAAGTATCACTGTTCCTTTGGTAACTTATTTTCCCATGCGAGTAAAGGGACTTCATCTATCTTGTCTTTCCACCTTACCATTATAATCTTAGCGGCTCCTGTGATCTTTATCGTATTCCATATCGACTCCACATCCCTTTATTCGGATCTCCCTATTAACTTCATTTTATTGCACTCAGGATTTTTCGACTTATGATGACCCTCCATCTTCTTCGTTCAGAAGACGCCGAAGCTTAAAATTCACTTTGTTTGATAGCTACTAACACCTGCACCAGGATAAGTTTTTAGAGATTGTACGAATTTCTTTAATTCAAGGCCCAGCAGATTAAGATGATGTGGTTCCTAACAATTCTCTTTCTGCAAGTATTCCATAAAGATGCTCTGGATCATCTTCTGGATCATGGAAGCATCGCTTTTCTCAGCTGTATGTTTGCCAGAACCCATCCATTTACTTCACTCAAGCCTAATATATCAATATACGTCCTGCATATCTCCAATACTGCATTTGAAAGTTTGCCCAGCATGAATAAACAACGTATGTTACAAGTTGCAACTTGTACGATGTTATCAAAAATAGTACTATCATCTGGATAACCAAAAATGAGTATTTTCTGTGCTGGTTTGAATTTAGTTTAACTTATATGAATCTACATAGTTTCTCTCAAGATTACGTTCAACGTTCATACCGAAAATAATTGTAAACAGGTGATGGTTGTGATATTGTTTGCATTTGAGATAAATAATTATTGTTTTAGAATATTTTATTTTGTTGTTATACATGGAATATAGCCAATAAATAAGTTCCATTACGGTCTGGTCTCCCAAGCATACTTCACTTGGCTGAACCTTCAGGATCTTTACAACTGTTTTGGAAATTTTGGTATTATGGCTCTCTTTATAAGAACTTTTTTTTTAATGCTATACACACCATTTACTACATGATTTCTGTAAACTAATGATATTGATGGAAATATTGCCCTGATTCTAGCCGTGAATAATTATTCAAAACCGTAACAATGCATTCAATAACCACATTCCTCGCCGATACGGAAAACTAGAAAGAGACATATGAGTCAAGTTTTGCCTTCACCGCAGATACTTACTATCCTAGATTTATGTGATGTGAGTCATCTCTCGAAAAGAAAATTCATATCAGCGATGCACTAAAAACAAAAATAATAAAAGAAGCAAGATTGTCTCCATTTTGCAATTTACTCTAAAAGCGTATAACTAACATCCATTTTCTCACTAGTGTGTACACTGCAAAAAGCTTATAGTGGTTTAGCGCTTATATTAAATTACTTTATGAACTTTCGTCTCTCACCAATGCTGGCAAATATATCGTTTTAATGTCAACTAATATAACCCACATAAATGCCTAGTGAACTTATAATCTCAGAAATGTAGAGATGTACACGTATAGATGAACTATTAATTAAACTCTTTATGAAAAATAATATGTGAACGTCATTACTTGTATGCGGTTTTATTTATCCATTTCATTAGTTGCTCCTCTACGGTTTTAGGTGGGGTAAATTAGTAGCAATTAATAAAAAAAAATATTGATTAGTTTAGAAATTATTGTAGGGGCGAGTAAGAACATTAATTAACTGTTAGGCAGGTTTTTTTGAAAATTTAATATTGTTAGTATATTATATTTTTATATTGCAATTTATTGTCATTGAATTACTGAATTTTCGATTTAATTTATATAGGTCTTCCTAAAATTATAAGCAGGTGATATTTCCCTTAATAATTTTCATTACAGTTTTTCCTTGCTAAAAATGTAATTCTTCCTTTTTTCAAGCATGAAGATAATGTAAATACTTATTTAAAAATAAAAATATTCTAAATAAAAACTGTAACTCATGGACTTTCCAGCGATGGTTCCCGAGCTGTTTGCTTTATGGATTAAATTTTTGATAACGAGCTCTTTCAATAACAAGTTTCTTTTCTAAAAGCAAATTATAGTTTCGTGCCGGAAACAATTACTAAATTAGATAAAGCGTAAATGGCGCTTACAGAGATAGATAAATTCACTGCGTCATTCAAAAACGTACAAGGCACAGATGAAATAGAAATATTAAAGCAATTTTAAAAAACGGTTAAAACAATCTTGGGTGCAAAACTGTATTTTGAATGGAAATTTTTCAGAAAATCTGAACATGGAACCAGATATTTTAATAAATTCCGCCATCTGGGGACGCATCCTCTAAAGGTTACAGAATCACCTTGCTTGGATATTGTTAGAAAATTATCTTTTATGAATCACGTTTGAAGGATGCGTAATAAATCGGCCAAAGAGTATTTTGCACCCGACTCATCTCGGGAGGGTTGGATTTGATATTAACTAAGACTGCCTATTACACACTTATACACAATTAAAAACACGGAATTTGTGTTTGGCGAAACAGCCAGATTTTCTTGGAGTTTGTCTTACTACAATTCATGACAATCTTCATTGAAGTCACATAAAATTCACGCTTGCGCCAATATACATATATCGTCACTTTAGGGTCTTTGACTTATAACGCAAGATAAATACTGAAATTTGGTCTACCTGTTTCTAACTCCACGCAAGTGGAAAAGTCTATTGTATTGCTCAACATGTTTAATTATCTAATTGTGAGTATTAAAGATATGGGATAGGTACTGTGATATAATTTAAGGAGAAGAATTATATACTGAAAGATTATTTGATTTTCATGTTTTTAATACACATAAAGTAATTGGCCTGTCTATAATGATTACTAAAGTTCGAAAACAAGGGATTTTTTATCTTTTCCATTTTTTTTTCATTTTCATCTTTTTAATATACATAAAGTAATTGATCTATATATAATAATTATTAAAGTATATGAAAAGAATGGATTTTACATTTTTTGCATTAATTCCAATTAAATGCATTTTTACATCAACAGAGCATATTCTTACAATTCTCGCGAGGAAATCCCCTTATCCCCTCATAGTTTTGACAAAGAAAAACTTTATGCAGTCCGATTATAAATTGTAACAAAATACATTTATTTATGGCCGGGGACTTCAGTTTCTCTGATAAATCAAGTTTAATTGTATTGGAAACAAGTTAGAAAGCAATTGGATCAAAACAAATTTAATCCTGAAAAACAAAATCAAATACAGGATTTCGAATTTTAGCAAAAATATCAAACATTTATGTGGCTTCTTTGGAGGTCACGTGGATGTGCCTGACTTTTAAAAACATTTTATTTCAAAAATTAAATATGCCTTAATATAACCCAAACTTACAAACTCTTGAAAGTTGTGAAAAATACTTGTCAGCTGCATTTATATTCAGAGCATCATGTAAATTGAAAGTTTCTGTTACTAATATTTTACTAATATTACCTACTTATTACTTTATATAATTGTATTATGCCATGCTTATTTCTTTTATTAATAAATTATTTGGGATTTAATTCATATTCCGTTTTGCTGGAATTGCATTTTTCTTTTTATTATAAATTGCATAAGTGTTGCATTTTAGTCCAAGTCGGTTTCATGCATTTGAATACACATATTTTATCAGTGGGGGATTATACCCCCTACAACCCCCCCCCCCCCCCCCCCCCCCCCCCCCCGGATAACCAAAATTTTTTGAAAAAATGGGAGAAAATTGAAAAGAACGTAAAAACTTGTTCGGAAAGTTTATAAAAGTATTATAAAACGAAATAAGAAAAAAAAATAATAAAAAAAATTAATAAAAAAGTTAGAGAAACGTGGTTTTCGGCGAAAAAAAAGGCGAAGGAGTTAAGCTACGAGGTCGGGGATAACAAAGAATAAAGAAAAATGCCTTATGAAAAAAAAATTTAAAATAAACAAACAAAATGAAGTATCAAAACCGGGGGTAAAAGTTGAGGAAAAAAAGCTTAAAAAAAAGAAAACTTCAATTCCTAATATCTCCTTCAGAGTTTCACATTAGTTGTGTGCTTATAAAGGTGAGGCACATGTTTTTTTCCTGAGCTTATTTAATTCAAATTGAATTGCACTCTTGCATTGCCACTTTTTCCGCCCTATCCAATGGTGGCATTCAGTTTGGAATCAACCCTTTCATCTTCAAGGGATCATCATTAACTTTCTTTTTTTAAATAGGTACAAACTAATTTTTTTTCGTTTTTTAGATGATATTGGCGTTATAAATATGAATATGTGTATTTAACTTTTTTTTAAATTTTATCTCTATTTGTTTAAATTATTTATTTTGCTTTGGGGTAAAAGATAAATGAACCTGTTTATTTAATTTTACTATATTTTATTTTTATTGAAAATTAAAGTTTTAATTTTCCACTTAACACAAAAAAAAATAAAGCATTTTCACAGAATGTGAAAATTTCAAAAGTAACAAATTATTTAAAATTACTCCAAAGCAAAATAAATAATTTCAAAAAAAAAATAAAATACAAATTAAAAAAAAATAATATAAAAAGTAAAAACACATATTCATATTAATAACGCCAATATCATCTGAAAAACGATAAAAAAATATAAATTTCGTATTTAAAAAAAGGAAGTTGATGATGACCTCTTGAAGACAAAACTTCGGATTCCAAACTGGATAGTACCATTAAATAGATCGGAAAAAAGTGGCCATGCAAAAGCGCAATCCAATTTAAAATCCGTTTTTAAATATGCTCAGGAAAAAATAAAACCATTTGGCAAATTTCGGTTTATCCGGATATCGCCGGAAATACTCGGAATTTTAAAACTTTCTAGACATCATATTGTTAGGCACGTATAGCTGCGGATTCCTAGGAGAGTCGGCTGAGCAAGGCCGAACCGAAAGCTGAGCGAAAACCGAATCCGCGGCGCGCGGCGCTCTATTCGTTCGCTGAAGTTGATTCCTTCAAAATCTCTGAATATTGCGAAACTAGACAGTCGGTCGCGAAATTTGGCCATGGAGGGGCCAAAATAAAGGCTGTTGTGTGCGCTGTTGCTATCAGAAGAACAGGAGGAGAAAGAAAAAGTTATAAATTTACCAGACTGAAAAAAAAAACGAAAAACAAGCGATATTTTTTTAAAACGAAGAAAAGAAGCCGCATTTAAAATATTAGTTGAACCTAAATTATATGTTGATCAAAACAAATTTCGGGAGTACTTTAGACTTAATTACGAACTTTTTATAATAGTATTCTCGTTTAAAGAAAATGACGTTCCTACACTGCAACCTGCTTCTATCTATTATTTAACTACAATAGAATATAAAATCTCTCTTCCGCTCCGCCAAAATCCACCTTCAACCGAACCAGCAGACACCGAAAACGGACCAAAGGCGCACGAAATTTTTCTTCCGAGTCTGACCGACTCTAGGAAACCGTCTTCTTTAAATATCACACGTTTGTATTCAACGGATGTCCGCAGCGGTCGGTTTCCGTTAACCGACAGTTCTAGAAAACCGTAGCTTAAATGCGCCATTTTGCCTTAATCTGACCGACACTGTATCTCTTACGGTTCTCGAGTTCCCCATACATAGACTTGAATTCGAGTCACTCTGTACAGCCATGCAATTTTTAATTATTGATCATTGAACATATGTTGATACTTTTTTACTTTGCCAACAACATCGTTGACAATAAAATTTGTTCTGGGCTTGAATTACATACCTGTAATTGCTTTGCGCAAGAGCTTATCATCCTTCTATTTAAAAGTTTTTATTCTGCATTTTTCATTTTATTGTATTTAAAATTTAAAGCTTTACCCTCTTTTTAGAACCTTTTTGTTTGCCTTTTTATCATTTTTCTGTATTTTAAATTTTAATCTTTGATTTATTGGTTTTTTCCTTTTGTACTATCTTGGCACACTAAAGATATCTGGTTTTAATGCGCATGTTCATATGTATACTGTCCAAAAGAGGATAAATTTATTTTAAAATTGGAGCTTAAGGCTTTTAAAATTACACTAAATCTATAAATTAAATTTAGGTGCCTGTAATGCGAGAAGAATATTTTCGACAATAAAGCGTTTGAGCAAGTATCGCAATGGATCCTAAAAGCTTTCTCACAAGAAGTAAGCCAGAAATAATGACAACATAAAGGAATTTGTCTAGCAAATGTCCTATGAATGTGGTGACTTGTACCATTGCCATAAAAAAAATGGTACAACAAAATACAATTTAATCTCCTGGTCTATTGATATATTCTCGGTCAAACTGAAAACTCAATGTCATACTGAAAATTCAATGAGATGCAATTTTTTAAAAATGCCGTTAAGAGTAGAGCAAAAATCGATCATATTTGCTATTAAGGAATGAGATTCCCATAAGGAAAATTGTAGGCGAATTAGGAATAAAAAAACAGTGTTGTTGACTAAATTCAAAATTCAAGAGCATGGAAGTATTGTGAGTAATCCAGGTTCTACTCGCCCAAAAATTTCCATACAGATTTGATTAATTATTTAAAAAAACAACCCATTCGAGAGCGCTATTAAAGCTAAAGAAGAAACACATTTTCTTGCGCCTTTAATGAAAGCTCGGAGAAGAATTCTGAGCTCTGAACTCAAATGTAGGTATTCTGCAAATAACATATTATTTTTTCTATAACTATACAAAAATAGACAACTTTCGTCACGTTTTACCTTATACACCTGACGGAAAAGAACACTAACCCAAACTAGCATTAGTAGGAACCTTTCTAAGGTAAACATTCCATTATTAACTTATTAAACAAAGTTAAGCATAATATGATAAAATATTCCCAGAAGATATAAGAGTTGTCTGCCTGCCTGAGATTACAACGATAAAGGCAAAACTTTTCGCTTTGCTCGGTACCCCGAGAACGTTAGTCCACAGGAACAGTCCACGTATTTTAGATAAAATAAAGCCCAGCTTATATGTATTTTATACGTTTTATTTTTCTGCATTACCGTAAATCTAACCTAATAGAACAGACATTAATGGCCCTTAGGCCTAATTGGCTTTGAGGCCCAAAATGTGCAAAGTCTGGGCCGGTATTAAAGAAAATTTTCAAGCGGGTTTTATAAGGATCTAAAAAAAAAGCAATTCCTTTCTTCTCAGATACTGGCATTTCATTAAAAACGGAGAATTAATAATATAAAATTTAGGAGGAATTATCCCTAAATATCGCTATCAACATGTTATCGATATATTCAAAAGTCATTGTACAAGGTTTTCAGCAAACATTCTGGCTAGAAAACTATAGAAGGTGTTCTATTTTTTTTCTTGTGAGAGATTCGAGAAAATGCCCAAGTTTCGGTGCACAACCCATTTCTTAATCACAGCTGAAAAATTATTGACAATTTCTTTGTTGGCTTGTTTTCTATCGTTTATGTTTTCATTTCTTTTTTGCTTTAGTGTTTCGTGAATGTGGTTGGATTTTGTGTTCTGTTTTGATTTTGTCCTGTAAATAATATTACAGACCAGAGGCGAGGTAACTCTTTTGTTAGAAGAATACCGACAGTGGCCGAATCTATATAGAACAAAAATCCGCAAATTACACAAATTTGCAAAAATAGCTTTAGATTCAATCTTGGCGGCCGTAGGGTCTATCTATCTCTCGGTAACTTTACCAAGAACATAATTACCATTGTTGAAACGATTGTTTCTATGGCAGTTATCTTTTTGGTAAGTTACCATGAGGTGGATAATATTGACCTAAAGGGGCTAAAGCCTGAGATTACAGCACATCCAAAAGCTTACGTTGCTTTCGCATTATGTTTTTATAAATACAAAATAAATGAAAACATAACGGATGGAATAACACACAAAATAAAAAAATTACAAAATAAAAGCTTGCCGATAATACAAAAGTTTGGGCTTAAATGGAACGGTCAGAAAATGACAGTCTAGTTCGTTACTAATTAAAGTTGCTTGCAACAGAATTATTGGTGATGGGAATTTATTTGAATATTGATTATGTTTCAAAATAAGGCACACGTAAGAATAGTATCATCACATATTGGTCACATTACGCGGTATATTAATAATTACTGATTAATTACGGTTAAAACCCAGTAATTCAACACCATTTTGCATCTCTTTCAAGTGATTTCCCTATATGTTTTAAACATACTTTTTATTTTATTGTCCTCCAGGAAGTGGGTCACACATACAGTGGCCTTGAACAAATGTAAATAATTGGTATAAAGTGAATTTCTGGAGCTAAAACTGCAATTTTGTGTCGGAATTTTTACTTAAATGATCTCATAATATCTTAAGTTCCCAAAAGTTGGTCCCATGCAGTGCTTTTTAATTTTAAGTATTAAATATTTTTTTTTTGCGCAAGTGGATTTTAAAGACCAAACTCCTGACTTTTTGTTTACATTAGCTTTTAGGTTTTAGGTTAGAGTTTTTAACTTTCCTAAAAGAGACGATGATACCTAGGGGGATGAAAAAACATTGAAAACGAACACGTAACATGCTCTTTTGAGACAAATAACTTTACCTTACCGTGTAACTGCTATTTCATGGTGGGAGTTATTTGTGGGTTTATGTCACATTTTTTTAATTGATTTCCTTTTGTGACTGATATTTCAGGAATCGTCTTTATTTGACATTTTACTGTGCTCCGAACTACGGCGTATTTTTTATGTTAGTGGCACACACACTAAAGGGAGGTCCTATGGCGTTCGACGAGCGGTGTGTGTGCGAAGCGAAGATGTTGATTGACACGGTTCTTGAATAGTTGTAGGTTGTAATTAGTGGGAAACAGATGTCCTGGAAGTGAGTTCCACAGTGATGCAGTGCGCCAGACAAAGGAGTTCATGAAAAGCGATGTTCTAAGCGTTTCCAGTTATACGCGCTCTTGCCGTCTGTCGTGACTGTTTGACAGGAGTTGCCAGGAGCCGTATGATGTGGGCCATGTCCTGGGAGCATCTGCCGTGAAAGTATCTGTAAAACGGGGTCATCTCGGCCACATGTCTGCGGTGTTCCAGACTATCCAGATTCTGAATGGAATCCAGCAGATGTAGGGTATGCTTTGGTGCGGCACCCTAGATGTGTGAGCAATATTCTAAGCTCGGTCTTGTTTGCGCTTTGTACAGCAAGAGCAACTGCTGCGGTGTATAGAGTTTTTTTGTTGCGAAATTGCGCACCAGGCTTTTGGGAGGCTGATTTTGCGATGTTAGCAACATGGTCATGCCATGGCATATTGCTGTTGACCGAGACACCCAGCAGTCCGATTGACGAGGATGAAGGAATGGTCGATCCTGCCATAACGATGTCAAGGCCCGCTGTAATGGCCCTCTTGGTAAACGTTGCTGCTTGGGTCTTTGCTGCATTGAACTGGACCAAATTTCGGTCGCCCCAAGTTTGAACTTTCTCCAGGTCTTGATTAATAGCTGTAATCTGCTCCTGTCTGCGGTGAGCTGGTAAGGGTTTTTCTGATCTAAAGTGGGAGACAAGAGTACTGTCATCTGCAAAACTGTAAACAGGATTATTCGTTTCGATCAGCAGGTCATTAATATAGATGAGGAATAGAGTTGGTGAAAGTATTGCGCCTTGAGGCACGCCCGCGTTGATGGTGAATGTGTCTGAGATATGTCCATCGACTGCAACATGTAGGGATCGGTTCTTAAGGAAACTGGCCAGCCAGGTGCGGAGAAAGTCTGGCAGTCCGAAGGACGGCAGTTTGTTGAGCAGTCCGTCATGCCAAACTCTGTCGAATGCCTTTGAAATATCCAACGCAATCGCTCGAGACTCTCCGTAGTTTGCAATTGCCCTACTCCATATATGAGTGACATAGGCCAATACATCTCCTGTCGATCTCTCTTTGCGAAAGCCGTATTGATTATCGCTGATTATTCTGTTGTTCTCGAGGTACTTGAGTAATATTAAAGATCACAAATATGGTATAGAGCATTCCTACTGTTATCGTATTGCAATGTAACGAAATAGGAAAAATCTGAAAACATGAATGGTTTGGATCTCGGATATCATCATTGCCCGTGGGAACAAGTTCTATTGTCGACAGATTGTATTCACCATTCTGTCGAGAAGAATATTGTTTAGGTTTCAAAATAAGGCAAGCCTAAAAACAGTATCATCACATAATGGTCAAATTACACAGTATATTATCACTTCTCCGAATAATTATCGTTAAATTCAAGTTATTTAAATTCGCATCTCCTTGTAGTGATTTCACTACCTGTTTTGAAAATGCCCTTTTATTTCATTATCCTCCAGAACCGATGAAGGTAGTCACACATGTGTAAAGTATAAAATTAGTATCAATGTGTTTCAAGAGCTTCACTTGCACTTTTATTTCGAGAACATGCATGACCTAAAATTTTCACTTAAATTATCTCATATTTCCTTAATTTTATTAAATATGTATCTTGTACGGGTTCAGTGGATTCTAATTTTACGCATTCTATATTTATTTTCGTGATAAGTAGTCTTTAGTGACATAATCTCTAGACGGTCTATCTTTACTTTTTGTTTATATTAGCTTTTAGGTTAGAGTTTTTAACTTTCCTTGAAGAGACGGTATTCCTTAGAGCTTTTACAGTGTAAAGGGATATGAAAACAATAATGAAAACAAACTCGCAATATGATATTTTTGGACCATTAACCTTACCTTATCTTCGAACTAGATATTTCTTGGTGGGATTTATTCGTGGGTTTCTCGTCTGAATTGACGTTTTGATTTGCTGATGATTTCTTTAGTGTTCCCGAAATAGGGAGTAATGGGATGTGTTTCGCACTTCATTCGTCGTACGAATATTTCAATATTGTTGTCAAATGTTTTTATTGGTCGAATTTGCCTCGAAGGAATTACATTATTTCACTTGTGTTCCATAATGTGTGAAATTGGCAACACTACTTATTGTGGCTCATAAACTGATGCCCTTCTCTTTTAAGCTCTTATGTTCACCTTGCTTCAGCTCTGATACAAATAAAAGTGTAATCACACAACACAATCCTATAGATGATTGTGTAGATGCAACATTCACTGATTGTATTATAATAAAACTACAGTCCTCTCGAATGTGCCAAATAATTTTAATTCGTAAACGGTCTTGCTGAAGAAATTTGCACGTTTTCAAGATAGGGACATCGCGTCGTGTCGGGTAAAAACCAGGTCAAATAGAATCTTGGTACTTCACAAAAAAAAATAAAAAATTTCTAGACAAAGGCTTGTTGTCTATTTTTAGGGTAGAAGAGATTGGGCTTATGGTATAACGGACAGAATATGTTTTCAATTGTGTGGATCCAACGGATGCCATTGTTTTTATTGTTGTTGTTACTCCTAGCTTGCGAACCACAGTCACTTGTTCTCCACCCATTTCATAGCCAAATTCGTCAAACAGGAAAGCTAGTGCATTATTAGGGATGTTACACAGTTTTGTGACATCTTTTGGTGTAAATGTACCTTCAATGTAAATATAACTTAATTTTCTGATATATCCAAAATTAGGTCTTGAAAGTGTGCGGGTATGCGGATTTCATCGGAATTTCTAAATGTCGATGACCAATATAATTTGTAGGTATACTCTTGAAAACTTACTATTGAGTTGTCAAGAACAGGTTCGCCGAAAACTTCATTCTTTTCACTTGAACACAACATCATACCCTCAATAATAGACTCAAGGAGTTCATGAACTTCTGGTCGTCCCTACTGACATTATTCTAGTCGATTTGAGATCTGAGCTAAGAGTGATTCGTCGTGGACGATGTATTTTACTTTTATTTAGAATATTGACAGATTTTGTTTCAATTCGATTGTAACAAAAACCCATTTTGAAAACTATTAATGTAAGTTTCCTCAATTCTAGTTTAACTATAATTTTTTCATCTTGAAAATCTTACAATTCGCCATTGTCATCCCAGATGCGAAGTGTAATCTTGTCTATAAACTGGCGTCCTTCAGGCATCATGGGCAAATATATGATATTTGTTTGTTCTTTTGATAGCTTATAGCCAGGTTCTACATCGTTGTCAAATTGAAATGATGTGTAAGACGCTTCTGAATTTAAGTATGACCCGGATATTATATTACAATCAACACGAATGATTCTGGTATTCATAATATTAACCGGAGAAGCTGAAATATGCTTGACGTGTTTTTTTTTCATATATTTCTTTATTGAATCCGATTAAAATGGTTATGGAAGTTGTATAATTCAGATCGATATTATACTTGGATTATAACTCACAATTTAGGGTGTTGTTGTTTGGCTGCAATGAAAAGATATTCTCGCTTTTATCACCCGATAATGTTTTCAGTGTGTCCACAGTCACGTCATTAATATCAGATATTTCGTAGGCTCCAGGTGGAATGTTTATAACTTGAAACTGTTGACTGTTGGATTTGGCATAGCCGAGACAGTTGGTCTCATCAACGTTAAAAATAGAGTTGGATGTGTAGAATCTCAACATTGCCACACCATATTTACAGGATATCTAAATCGATTGGTGGGTAAAATTAGGATGTTAATTCACTCGAATGACCGGATAATGTGAACGTGTACGACTACTGATTAAAGTTATATTTCATCTACCATTCTACTATTAACATTTTTAATTCACCATTCTGGCAAGAATTCAATAGAATTCTTGGCAGTGGGGATTTGTTTAAATATTGATTAGGTTTCAAAATAAGGTACATGTACTCACATACTGGTCACATTACTCAGTATGTTAATACTTTTTCAGTTCAAATCTAGTAATTTAAATTGAAATCTGCTTGTAACGAATTCACTAAATGTCCTTCATTTCATTATCCTCCAGAAAGGTGAAGGTAGCCACACATGCAATTACCTTAAACCGAAGTATATAATTAGTGTCAAGTGACCCTCAGTGGCTTCAACTGCAATTTTCCTTTGAGATCATGTATGAGCTCAAATTTTGATTTAAATGACCTCATATTCCTCAACTTTATAAAATATGTACCTTGTAAGGGTTCAGCTGATTCTAATTTTATATTTTTTTTTTGTGACAAGTGGACTTTATTCACCAAATTCCTAGACGGTTTGTCCTTACTTTTTGTTTATATTAGCTTTTAGCTATAAGGTTAGAGTTTTAACTTTCCTAGAAGAGATGGTGTTACTTAGAGCTTTTAAAGCACAAGGGGGTGAAAACAATAATGATAACAAACTCGCAATATGATATTTTTTGACAATTAACCTTACTTTATCTGTTACTGATATTTCAGGAATCGTCTGAATTGACGTTTTGATTTGCTGCTGATTTCTATAGTGTTCCGGAAATATATAGTAGTTGGAAGTGTTTCGCACTTCAATTCGTCATACGAAAATTTTAATATCATTGCCAAAGGTTTTTATTGACCGAATTTGCTTCGGAGGGATTACACTATTTCACTTGGGTTTCATAATGTGTGAAATTGTCAACACTATCTTGTGTGACTCATAAACTGATGCCCTTCTATTTTAAATCCATTCAGTAGCTATTCACGTTGTTTCAGATCTGATAAAAATAAAAGTGTAATCACACAACTCAATCCTATAGATGTTTGTATAGACGCAACTTCACTCATTGAATGTAGGTATTATACCTAGTAAAACTAAAGTCGTCTCGAACGTGTCAAATAATTCTCGACTCGCAAACGGTCTTGCCGATGCAATTTGCACGTTTTTAAGATAGGGGCGTCGCGTCGCGTCGTGTCGGGTAAAAACCAGGTCAATAGGTATCCTAGTACTTTTCCAAACAAAATTATTATTTTTGTGATTATAGGTGGCACTGAAGGCATTATGAACTAAAAAAAATGAAATGGTATTATGCGATTTTTCATTTCAAAGTTGTTGTAATTCTCTATCCTCTCATTCAATTCCCTACCCACTAATGTTTTGCAAGGACCTTAACGGATAGCAGGCAATTTATTTCAAGTTTGGATTATACTTCGACCCTATGCAGAGCCTTGAGGATTGCCTGGCTATCAGTCACCATACAAATCGTCTTGTTTTTATCTTTTTTCTTAGATGAGAGTTTGACATTTAATTCAACTTGAAATAGTGTCTCTAGTAGTCCTAGATTCAAAGTGGCTCTAATCTGATTGGCTGGTTAAAGTAATCAGTATGAGGACTGGCAGAAAAATGCTTCTAAATATAATAAATTTAGAAATGAAACATTTTTTGTATCCCATGCAAAATTTTTTAATCCAACAGGACTTCTATAAATGGCGTAACAGAGCGCTTTCGGCCTAAGCCATCATCAGTGTTACTTGTCAATGGAAAATAACATATCCATGAAGACAAACGAACAACACAAATCGACAACGGTCACATGTAAATTTCACAAATTTTACGTCACATTTTAAGAGAATGGTTCACATAATTTAATTTACAATCTTTACATAAAAGACAAAAACGAGGTACCTCGAACCATGATTTTGGCATAGATAGAGAGTGTTTCGAAATTAGCGGGCTGTATTTTGCCAGCGCTTTCTAAGGCAAAAGCAAGGAAAAAATCATTACCCAAAAAATTCATTCCTCCAAAGTCGTATACTTGAAGAATTTTTTCCCCAATATTTCCTAAACCATGTAACAAAGAATTATAAAATTTGCTAAGCGCCGAAGCGAGTTTTGTATTTAAAATAAAAAATAGTTTTTAATAAATTAAGTCCATAAATGAAATAATTTTGACACTGGCTTGAATTATAACGGAAATTTCAGCTTATATTCAAACTAGATGCTCCCGGTGTATTCCTATATAAAATATAAGCAAATCTCAAATGACCTACGGAGAGCAATTTTCATAATTCGAAAGTTTAGTCGAAGCAATAGAGGCGATCTAGCAATTATAATTAATGAGGTATCTGCACAAAACACCTGACCTATTCATCATGGTAAAGCTAACAATTTGCGGAATTCAGTAATTTGGAAAGGAGCCTGTAACTTTGTTAGGCAATTTCTGCTGATATTCTGTCCTTCGAAATTACTGCAGATACCGCCGAAGGCTATCTCTCCCTTCTTGCACGTTTCGTCTTTTATTATTATTTAGAGCCGTCGTTCTAGATAGGGGACGAAAATGCTTTTTAGTGGAATAAGCCCAGTTTTAGTCAGAATGAACAAGCATAAGAATTTATGTGGACTTCTAATGTACAAATAAATGTGCAGGGTTATTCCTCATATGTTGACACTTTTAGAGATAGAAAATAGCTTTCAATGCAAAAGTTATAAGATTTTCCCTATGGCGATATAATCCGCCATCAGATCAAATAATAAAGATAAAAACAAAATAATAATTGTTAAATTATACATTTTTATTTTCTATATTAAAGTATAATAAAAATTTCAAGGTGATTATGAAATCTATTTCAGTAATCTTTACTAGGCAGAATCAACGAGGTAAAAACAAAACATATAAAGTAGATATAAAAAACAATAGACAAAGCAGATCACTTATAAATTATGCCAATATTAGAAATATTAACGTAAAGAGGGGATAAAGTAATGAATGAAAATAATGAAGATGGCGGTCTATGCGCGTCATTCATTCATGTACGGCCACAACGATGCGCCTGCGTCATGTTTCTCCCGGCAAGGCACCATATTCGTAACATTTTAGGGGTCACCTCTTTAAAGTAAGGTGAAATTGAAATAAACCTGCGTTCAAGCAGCCACTACAAAAATTAAAATGACTAGACATAAAAGAATAATATTAATAATGAAATATGCACATAAATAAAAAAAAATTAATTTAGAGTCCGGGAAAAATAATTTAAGTTTAATTGATAATTGATTAAAGGATTGACTACTGATTGATTATAGGGTATCGCTAGCTTTGAGTTACCTCATGATGAATTCTTATCTTGAAGTATTGTCTCAAGATGATTTTTTATTAATGCATGAGTCTTCAAAAAGTTGATCGCCAAAATAGTCATATAACTTCTTTATGGTATTTATTATTAGTACATTGCACACAAATTTTTTATTTTTGTAAAAATATTTGTTGTTTTATAAAAAAAAAATCTAAATTATTTTTCGGGTCGAGTTTACTAACAATTTTTCTAAAAAATAACATGAAATTAGGTATTCCATATTAGAAAAAATGCGGAAAAATGTTTTTTTTCAATCTGAAATCGGAAAAATTTGTATAGAGCTTACAGGAGCCTTCCTTACGTTTTGTCTTCAAATATTTGTGCACTTCATGCCTGGCCCTTCGCTTGCTTCAAGGGCGCAACCAACAAAAACTAACCCCAACTAACCCCAACTAACGCAAAATATGGGCGAAAGCATCCTTCCGAATTAATTTCCATAATAAAGGCAACTTGCAATACAGAAGCAAACAAAACGAAAGGAAACGAAACACGGAATAAAAAATGTTGACGAGTCGATGGCGGAATATCACTCACACCATCACCATCCCGCCAATCAGTGAGAGTGAAGAGCGACTGTATATCTACGCGATAAGACCAATAGAAAATAAGCACGCTCGATTGTTTGCTACTCGTCGAAAAATAGTTCCAGATTGAAATATTAATATTTAAAATAATTATTCCGTATTTGGGTTCGTAAATCAACTTAAAATTTTTGTTATTATATAAAATAATTCTGTTAAATAATGTTAATAGCATTATTGTTAAGCATCGCCTGTTTTTCTGCTGCATGACGTATATCGACAACTAAATTTGAAGCTTTAATTAAGTTTCCATAACATTTTGCAATTAATAATTTTGGCAAAAAATATCGGATTCTATTAACTCACTACACTTTAAACATGTAATAGCAAACGAGAAATAGTTAAAATAGATTCTTACTTTCCTAAAATATTTTTCGCAAAGTACGACTATGAGTTTATTTACTTGCACACTGAATGTAATAATATCTGGGTTCAAATGAATGGGTAATCTGTTTTCATGAACATGGCGGCCAGTTCCTTCTGGACGAGTGCCGGCTACGCGTCGTTGTCGGCGTGCGCGGCAACAGGGAGTAGCGCTGATTTCGTGAACATTGTGAAGTGTGACGTAGGGTCCAGTATTTCTAGTGGAAAATAGGCATACCATTTCGTATTTTTTTATTTTTCCATTTTGATTCAAGTTTTATATTAAAAATGTTTATATGTTAGTATTTAATCTACACGGTATACTTTAAAGCGAATAATTTATATTTTAACATGCTCTATTTTCTACTAAACTGTCACCTTATTGAAAACGAGCTGCCGATTTTCCACGATACAGACATACTCTTAGCAACAGCGCCGCAGTAGCCGTAAGTAATAGTAAAATTTGCGTACTATTTTATAAGAGGGGAAATAAGAAAGGGAACGATGTTGACGTTTTCATATTTAGTAAACAAATCTGTCTATTTTTTTATATGTCTTTGAGATATATCAATTGGAAGTGTAAAGCAAAGTGGCATCTGCATATGGCTGACTTCTGTCCACACATTTATTTATCAGAAATATGGAGGAATGGATTTTTTTTGAATAAGTACTAATAACGTACCAAGCGATTAAAAACTAGCACCACTTCTTCTTACATGAGGAATTGAACAATAGATTTAAAAACAGTTATTTAAATATGATTACATATTGTTTCAGCAAAAATATTTGTGCTTTTATACTATGGATAAAATTTCAAGCACAAATTAGCTTTTCTCAAAACGAACTTCAATCTATACATTTCATTATGGCTCGTATTAAAACAAAATTAGGTACTTAATCTGAAAATTATTTATATTTTCTACTAAATAAACTATAAATAATTAATAAATCCAGAATGAAATTACGCAAATATTTAACTTTTCATTTAAAAAAAGGTGTGCACTTAAAACTGCATGACAGAAGTGAAAGCTTCAGCAAAACGTTATTAAAAACTATGTAAAATAGAGAAAAAATATGTCTTGTAACCGACGGGCGTCGAACCCGGGCCGTGCGAATGGCAAGCGGAAGGTCTGACCACCGCACCACCAGACGTATTGAAAGGCGTAAATACATGAGTAACATTCGGCATGAATTGCTGTTTAATTAAGTTAAGTTACTTAAACTAAACATGACTCTACCTACATAGTCAAAGTCAAGGTCAAAAAGTGCTTTATTGTATGAAGAACCAACTCTTATAAACAAAGCTGTACCTAAACTACATACATAATTAAAATATTACTAATATGGTTAAAAAAGAAAAAAAACTGACCTACATACTACAACACACAATGTCGAATTAAAAAAGCGGGCAGATATGTAAATTTAAAATATAAATTAAAGTTAAAAAAAAAATAAATGTAATATAAAAATACAACAAAAACAAACACTTTAAAATATTTTAATTTAAGTAGTCAAGGCATACAAAAAAGACAAAACAAAAATAAAAGGTTAAAAAAAACACAAAAAAACCATTATATAAAGACATAGGGTTTCTCAAAATACATCATAAAAATATTCATCCAGGTCATAATATGGCTTTTCCAACAGAAATCTTTTTACTTTTCGTTTAAAAATCACATCACTATCACAATTTCTAGCATTTCTAGCATTATCAGGCAAATGATTATACATTTTTATGCTGTCATATATTAGCGAACTCTTTGCAAGTGCAGATCGCTGGGTTGGCAGTTGCAATACAATATGACTGCGGGTGTTATACTTGGACACGTTAAGAGTGCTATTGGACTTTTTCCGAATTAAGATGACTGTTTCAAGAATAAAAATACAAGTTAGTGTCAACAGCCCTTCCCGCACAAAATATGGTCTACAATGATCTCTGGGTTTTAATCCACAAAGATACCTTATTGCTCACAGAGTTAATAAGCTGTTTGGCGCTATTACCCCAAAAAGCGATACCATATCTCAAGTTTGCCTCAATTAATGAGAAATAAACTGTCCTTAAAACTGCATGATTTAAATTTTTTGTAACTATTCTTAATGCAAACATACGGATGTCAATTTCTTAGAAAGTCCATTGATATGCTCTGAAAACTTAAGTTTAGTGTCAATACATATTCCCAAAAACTTAGTGACCTTTTTAGTTTCAATCGTATTACCCTCCAGTTGCAAGTTATTGATGTTGCATTTAAAATTTAAGATGTTAGTCTTGTTAATATTTAAAATTAGGCAATTAGCATCACACCATTTGTTTTTACTTTCGGCAGGTCGGCAGATATTTGGGTTGTCAGTATATCTTGGCCCAGCCATAAAACTGTAGTGTCGTCTGCAAATTAAATAACATGGCCTGTAATATCAATAGTAGCCAAGTCATTTATATACAAAACAAATAAAAGGGGCCCCAATACCGAACCTTGGGGTACGCCAAAAGGGTTAGTAAGCATCCCTGACTCCGTTTCCTGATGCTTTACGAGTTGCTGCCTGTCAGTTATGAATGCCTCCAGCCATTTCAATGCGATTCCTCTGACACCATTGCGCTCTAGTTTGTTTAGCAGTATTCCGCGATTTTCGCAGTCAAACGCCTTTGAAAAATCGCAGAACACTGCCACAGCCACGTCTCCACCATTCAATCTCAAGTATAACCTCTCAAGAAAACTGTACATTGCATCTCCAGTACCTTTAGAATTTTTAAATCCTCATTGCATAGAATTCAGTATATTATGTCTTGTCATAAAAGATAGCATTAATGGCAAAAGAGTCATTAATGGCCTGACATGGCGCATTTAGTGCACAATCTGGCAAGCACTCAAAGATCCTCAGAGACATGTCATCCAATCCAGCTGAGTTTATTCTTTATATCTGTAATCAACTTTTTTAACTCTAAGATATCAGTGTCACACAGGCTAAAACTTTCTAACATAGATACATCACTAACATAAGAGAGAGGGTTCACCTGAGAGTTTAAGTTAGCCGTGAGGTTCTTTGCAACTGAACAATAAAATTTATTCAGCTTATTTGAATCCAATTTGGGTTCCTCAGACTGAGAATGTCTTGATCTGTCCGTTATTTCATCAACTATTTTCCATCCTTCTTTAACTTTGTTTCTTGCATCCATCATTCTCTTCTCATAGTACTGCTGCTTTGCCTCTTTAATAACCCTTCTATAAACTCTCTTATATGAATCAAAATAGGTAACTGTAAACTCACAATCAAAGCAGAACTTTCTCAAGCTATGCAGACACCTTAAATTACCAGAAGAAATTTTAATTCCCTTTGTTATCCAAGGCTTTTTATTCTTTTTTCTTAATTTTTTTAAGTGGAAAATTTCTATTAAATAGATCTACTAATGTACTGTTAAAACTATCCAGAGGGTCAACATTGTGTAATATTCTTGGCCAGTCGATATTAGCCGCAGCTATTTTAAAATTATTAAAGTTTTTTGTACTAAATATTCTTCCATATTTTGTTACTTTTTTCCTGGTAAGATTCAGATTAAAACTAGCCAATATGGCCTCGTGATCCGAGAGGCCAGATGGTATTACAGATACGGCCCTATCCCTATCACCAAAATTAGTACAAAAATAGTCAATTAGAGTACTGGAGGTACAAGTAATTCTAGTTGGTTCTCTGACCAACCTGTTAATATTAAAAGATATCAGCAAATTATTAAGATTTCGGGCTTGA
Organism: Pissodes strobi; assembly: GCA_016904865.1. Classification (NCBI taxonomy): domain Eukaryota; kingdom Metazoa; phylum Arthropoda; class Insecta; order Coleoptera; family Curculionidae; genus Pissodes; species Pissodes strobi. Next base: position 369,868 of record MU182045.1, read on the forward strand.
ACAGAATTTTGACTTTCAAAATCTATATTAAGATCACCCGCCAGCACTATGTTGGCCTTCAAAGGAAGAAGCGAGATCAGAGTGTCCAGCCTCACCAAGAAATCGCTAATACATCCCTTAGGTGATCTATAAACACACAATATAAAATTTATAAAATATATTGTTACTATTATTATAAATCAAAGATAATTCAAATGTACCCGTATCCATTAAAAACGCATATTTTGATATGTCTGCAACACTAAAATTATTTAAAAAATCTTCCCTCAGCAATATCATAATGCCCCCATATCCTGTCTCCTCCCGACAAAAACAAGAACAGAGCACATAATCTGGAATATGACATGGCTCATTTATCTTTAGCCAATATTTTGTTAATAATAATATGTCAGGCTTACCTTCTGCTTCAAGAAATATTGAAAGTTCGTCAATCTTATTTCTAATAGACTGGATATTCAAGAGCAAAAGGCATATTTTATTATTACATATTAAATTTTTGTTATTTGCAGCTTGGCTATATTGTCTAAAAAATTACGTGAATGAGCATTGATATCAGTTGGATCTGACAATACAGTAATTTCTCTTTCTGAATGTGCCGCTGAAACTTGGTTGGCTTCAGTATGACCTAATGTGCTTATTCTAACTAAATTGCTATTTTCTGGCCCTATACAATAGCCATTAGAATATCTTCTAAGATGACTAGTTATTATATTTGACAATTTAACTAAACCCTTTTTATTTAAGTAAATACTATTTTTGAAAAATTCATTGTGCCTTAATTTATTATCTAAATCAAGAAAAACAACATTAATACAAAAAAAAACTAATTTGCTGTGATATAAAGCTTGTGCTACTCTCCATATAATTTTGATTATTTGGAAAAGAGCATATTAAAAGGTTAGTATGAAAACATTTATTTGCTAGCACTGTAATGTCTCGTTTAGAAATATCGGTGTTGTTAATTCCAGCCAGAACAATGACAAAATCTCCTTCAGTCAGTTCTTGTATAAAGCGGCCAACACTGGTTACAATGTCTTTAAATTTGGCGTAGGGCTTGCAGAATATGTGTAACTTAAATTCCCCATTAAACGCATTTAGAAGAGGATTATATAGATATCTTCCGTAGTCGTCAGTTAACACTACAACTTTTGGGCTTTGAGAACTGCCATTGGAAATATTTACTGGTTTGCTGTCGGCCCTCCTTGTAACAATATTATGTTCTTTACCCTGAGGCGGTTGAGTTTTTTCCATTTGGGTGTTGTTATCAGTAACTGTTGTTAAGGTTTCTGTTTGTGTAAAGCAATCCTGTCGGTGCAGGTTTAAACTCTTTAACAGTTCTTGTCTTTTTTCCAGTATTTGACCCTGCAGTTCCTCTAGTTCATTACGATAATTTTTATTTTCACCCTCAAGGGTGGATATACTTATTAGCATGCTTTTAGTCAATACAGCTGTTTCAACTTTGTCTTTTTCCAGTTGTTGAATATATGATTCATGTTTATTAATTTCAGCATTCAATTTCTCGATCTTTAGTTTAAATTCATTAAACGTTTTTATAAGTTCTTCAATAGTGACTTTTTGCTCGTTTATTTCGTTAGTTAGCTCTTTTTCAGAGGCAAACACAGAGTCTTCAAAGTCCTGGGTTCTCCTTCTAAGACGATCTATAATTGTTTCCTTACCCCTTATTGTATTTGACAACTCATCGAGTTTTGACTTTAACGACTCTGATTTTTCCTCTTCATTCACATATTTGTTTTGACAGTTTTTGGAACAGAACATCTTATGAAGACCCATCTTCACAACTTCATCTTTTCGTTCCAAACAGCTTGGGTGATAAACATCGTAACAAACGATGCAAATATAATTGACAAAGTCTTTCTTTGGACAGCATTTAAACTTAGACCTCCTTAATATTTAGAAACAAAAAAAAAGACATATATGTATATTACACCCCCAAATCCACAGGTAAGTATATTCGCATTAAAATACCATTAAGCACACCATAAAAACAGATAAGATCTTTTTCCCTTCTTGGTTTATAATAACACTTTTGTATTATGATTTTATACAATAATATTAATTAGCTTTAAGGATTAGGAGATAAAACGAGGACACACGCTTCACGTCCAGGGGTCCGTCAGGACGACTTTTACAAAGACACACAAACAGGACCACTAAAAAAAAAGGACAAGTACAAAGGTTAAAACAAAAAGGTTAGGCCAAAACGGAAATTTGCAGTAAGTAATTTTAGTGTTATGTACAAAAAAAAACAATCTTAATATAACCAAAAATAAATAAATAAAAAAATATAAAATATGTTATAATTTAATTGGTTAAAAATTTCAAAAAATTAAAATCAGGAGGCTAGGTTAGTATAACAAGATACTGGAACACAGTCGAATGAAAATTTTGCTGTCATGCTAATCCGGCGCCAAAACAAACATAAGATTCTTAATGCAAGCCATAAGTTTTTTTACAATCATTTCACCCAAGTATGTGCTTTAAACTGAAAATGCGCCTTAAAAATTGTAACACCCCCTGACCTTCCGAACACCAATTACAGCACCGCATTTTTACTCTATTGTTATACCGTTTAGGATCCGTGAATATGCGTACTGTGTTCTATCTCATTCTCTCACAGGGTACATCTTCAAGATCTATATATGTTTTATTGAAAATGAGATTAAATTTTCCCACCTCAAGATGTGTGATCGGAACAATGTTCTATCTCATTCTCTCACAGGCTACATCCCATAGATCTGTACTTTTCTATTTCTAACGGTGCTAAAGAAGTTTTCACTTCAAAAAGAAAATTTCCATAGTTTTTTCGATGACTTAATCCTAGATTAGGCTGGATAAGTTCGGGGAATAATTGGCCCGAAGTAAGTCTGTCATTAATATTATAGGCAAGGCGGTTTTTCAATTAAAAAGAAGGTTGCATAAAGTTCATGCAGAAAAAAAAAACTGTATGTTGTTTTGTTACAACAAAAATTATTTTTTTGCTGTTTGTTTTCAAAAATTATTTTTTGTAAGTCAACTTTCAATTTTGTTAATTTAAGCAATAAAATCTAAATATTGTGACTTAACCTTCAATCATTTCTTGACAAAGGCCTGAAACAAGTATATCAGTAAGTCTATCCTAGGCGAAATCATAGGACTTCAGCCTACCCACACCCAATATATTTATCTACTTTGTAATATAATTTTCTTAGTATCAATTTTTTAAAGCAAATAATAATATCGTGAAATATACATAAGTTAAAAATTATAACGACTTTATTCCACCAGACTCAAAAACTAAAACTGATTGACCAAACATGACAACTGTTCTGGATTCTGCACTCAAAAATTACCTTGAAACAGTTAAAAACCTGCAAGCACTAAAGCTTTTCTTTTCTTCTTTAATCAATAAGTATGGCGTACTTATATATGGATGTTTTCGCTATCTGAAGCAATCTCCATACAAAGTCTAATTTTCCTAAATTCAAATCTTATCCAAACGTAATTTTCCCTAAGATCCCTTTCCTGCACCTTATGCGGACACTTAATTATAGATTGAAATTTACAGCCAGTCCCTGCGAATTTACACACATACACCCTGCTTGCGCTACATCTCTCGTGGGAATTTGGTGAAAACGTTTAATAGATATTTTGTGAAAGTGTATATGTCGTAGCCACATTCTAAAACCCGCCGTTTTATAAAATGTCTAGACATTTTACAAAAGGCGGCCAGATTGTCAAACTCTCGTTTAACATTCATTATTTTCCTATCTGGCTAGTCAGATTGTAAAATGCCTAGGCGTTTTATAAAACGACGGTCAACACGCGGCCAGATAATCAAATGTTTAAGATTAACTTCTGCTTGACATTCTGGCGGGTGAGACGTTGTAGTCATTTTGTAAAATACAAGTTTTATTTAAAAGTTAGGGCAATCAAAATGTTTATTAAGCATGTTATATGGGTAAGCCTTGGGTTAGTTTTGGTTAGCACTTGGTTAGTTCTTGTTGATTGAGCCATGCAGCCATAATAATACTCGGATCGCAACTGAACAAGTTGCGATCTGTCAGCCGGGGTATTATTATGGCTTTGCATGGCCCTCCGCTCGCTACGGGGGCTCAATCAACAAGAACTAACCAAGTGCTAACCAAAACTAACCCAAGGCTAACCCAAACTAACCCAAAATTAAGAAAAAAAGGTAAATAAAACCTGGAACTTAACTTGTGTTTTAGCCGCTCGTGATAATCTTAACATTTGACAATCTGGCCTCGTGTTGAACGTCGTTTTACAAAATGCCTAGGCATTTGATAATCCGACTAGCCAGACAGCAAAATAATGAAAGGTAAACGAAAATTTGACAATTTGGCCGCTATTTATAAAACGCCTAGGCAATTTATAAAACGACGGGTTTTGTAATCTGGCTACGACATATATAATGGGAATGGAAATTCATGGCATGTATATTTCAAATTTAGCTAAGTAACGGTTTGTGCTTCCCCAGCCACTTTAAGGACTATCCATAGTTTTTCGGAAACAATCATGTGCGGAAAACTACAGTGTACGTGTTATTTGCAATAGCCTAAATCGCCCACTGCCCACTGTGTACAAGGCGTCATGAGGATTGTAACCTACCCACGATGTGTTTAGAGAATTTTTTTTCGAGCAGTGAGTAAAGCTAATTAACTAGAACCCATTCTGAGTAAGCTATGCCACTCACGACACCAAATAATTGCTCGCGCGCTATTGCTTTACATTGTGAAACATTTCTTTGGCCACGTCGAATTTTGAATCTTGTTTTTTACTCAGAACGCGTTTTCAATAAAACAATGAATATAAAAAAAAATAAAGCTTTCATTCAAAGGTATTATATAACATAAATTATATATTATTATGTTTAAATAACAACACTAAAAGAAAACTGTAAATAGAGAATCGAAAGCGAAATAAACAAATATCATTTATTTTTACAAGAATTGCTCTTATGACTTTTTGATTAACATTTGATAGTTTCAGTACTTTCAGTTGCCACAAAACTACCCGAAAACAAGGGAAATTATCCAAATTCTAAAAGACTGGGCATATAATATGGAGAGCCTTGATGGAAATGATTACAAAGAAGATGTAGTTAAGCTTTTATGGAACAAGACGGCTAAAATTATCCAGATCTATTTAATGGCATAGTCTTCCAGAGTCCACGAAACGTAAAGACAAAGGAGTTGTCAGCTTTACCTAGTGCATGAAGGGAGAGCTTCATAGTCTTGACATTGCCTCTAGTTTGGATGAAAATACGCCAGGTGGGCTACAACGAAAATTTTTCCACATAGCTGCTATCGATCTAACATGGAGAGGAAATGAAACAATTTATTTGGTATTATAACACTTTAAAGATTTAAAATGCAATGATGGTTCGTATATCGGTTGCCTGTTATACAAAATACTATTATTGGATGAATATAAAGGATAAAAAGATAACAAATCATTCGAACGGGTTAACTGCTGCGAATTGGCAAAATAATTACTGGCCATAATAGTCTAAATTCTATAGAACCATAACTTACACATCGATGAAGAACACTACAATAAGGTCATAAGTACTGTGCGTCGTAATAGATCTTCTATAGTAGCCGATATAGTGTTACGTTAAATTTCAATACCTGACATTTACAATCACGAGGAGCTCGCCAGACTCACAAGCCAGGTAGTTAAATAGGAGAGGAAGAGCAGCATGTGCGTATTTAGATCACGACGCTGGAGTGCGTGTTGCTTGAGAACAGTTGCCTAGACCTTGGCACAATACGGTACTCAACAAGTATTCAACATTTTGTGTGACCGGAACAGTGTTCTATCTCATTCTATCACAGGCTACATCCCATAGATCTGTACTTTTCTATTTCTAACGGTGCTAAAGAAGTTTTCACTTCAAAAAGAAAATTTCCATAGTTTTTTCGATGACTTAATCCTAGATTAGGCTGGATAAGTTCGGGGAATAATTGGCCCGAAGTAAGTCTGTCATTAATATTATAGGCAAGGCGGTTTTTCAATTAAAAAGAAGGTTGCATAAAGTTCATGCAGAAAAAAAAAACTGTATGTTGTTTTGTTACAACAAAACTTATTTTTTTGCTGTTTGTTTTCAAAAATTATTTTTTGTAAGTCAACTTTCAATTTTGTTAATTTAAGCAATAAAATCTAAATATTGTGACTTAACCTTCAATCATTTCTTGACAAAGGCCCGAAACATGTATATCAGTATGTCTATCCTAGGCGAAATCATAGGACTTCAGCCTACCCACACCCAATATATTTATCTACTTTGTAATATAATTTTCTTAGTATCAATTTTTTAAAGCAAATAATAATATCGTGAAATATACATAAGTTAAAAATTGTAATGACTTTATTCCACCAGACTCAAAAATTAAAACTGATCGACTAAACATGACAACTGTTCTGGATTCTGCACTCAAAAATTACCTTGAAAGAATTAAAAAACTGCAAGCACTAAAGCCTTTCTTCTTCTTTAATCAATAAGTATGGCGTACTTATATATGGATGTTTTCGCTATCTGAAGCAATCTCCATACAAAGTCTAATTTTCCTAAATTCAAATCTTATCCAAACGTAATTTTCCCTAAGATCCCTTTCCTGCACCTTATGCGGACACTTAATTCTAGATTGAAATTTACAGCCAGTCCCTGCGAATTTACACACATACACCCTGCTTGCGCTACATCTCTCGTGGGAATTTGGTGAAAACGTTTAATAGATATTTTGTGAAAATGTATATAATGGGAATAGGATATACATGGCATATATATTTCGAATTTTGCTAAGTAACGGTTTGTGCTTCTCCAGCCACTTTAAGGACTATCCGTAGTTTTTCGGAAACAATCATGTGCGGAAAATTACAGTGTACGTGTTATTTGCAATAGCCTAAATCGCCTAATGCCCAATTTTTTGTGCACAAGGCGTCAAGAGGATAGTAACTTACCCACGATGTGTTTAGAGAATTTTTTTTCGAGCAGTGAGTAAAGCTAATTAACTAGAACCCATTCTGAGTAAGCTATGCCACTCATGACACCAAATAATTGCTCGCGCGCTATTGCTTTACATTGTGAAGCATTTCTTTGGCCACGTCGAATTTTGAATCTTGTTTTTTACTCAGAACGCGTTTGCAATAAAACAATAAATATAAATAAAAAATGAAGCTTTTATTCAAAAGTATTATATAACATAAATTATATATTATTATGTTTAAAAAAACAACACTTACAAGAATTGCTCTTATGACTTTTTGATTAACATTTGATAGTTTCAGTACTTTCAGTTGCCGCAAAACTACCCGAAAACAAAGGAAATTATCCAAATTCTAAAAGACTGGGCATATAATATGGAAAGCCTTGATGGAAATGATTACAAAGAAGGTTAGTTAAGCTTTTATGGAACAAGACGGCTAAAATTATCCAGATCTATTTAATGGCATAGTCTTCCAGAGTCCACGAAACGTAAAGACAAAGGAGTTGACAGCTTTACCTAGTGCACGAAGGGAGAGCTTCACAGTCTTGACATTGCCTCTAGTTTGGATGAAAACACGCCAGGTGGGCTACAACGCAAATTTTTCCACATAGCTGACATGGATCTAGCATGGAGAGGAAATTAAACAATTTATTTGGCATTATAACACTTTAAAGATTTAAAATGCAATGATGTTTCGTATATCGGTCGCCTGTTGGAGAAAATACTATTGTTGGATGGACTAAATCGTATGCTGAATATAAAGGATAAAAAGATAACCATCCGAACAGGTTAACTGCTGTTAGCGAATTGGCAAAAGAATTACTGGCCATAATAGTCTTAATTCTATAGAACCATAACTTACACATCGATGAAGAACGCTTCAATAAGGTCATAAGTACTGTGCGTCGTAATAGATCTTCTATAGTAGAAAAAAAGAGCCGATATAGTGTTACGTTAAATTTCAATACCTGACATTTACAATCACGAAGACCTCGCCAGAATCAAAAGCCTGGTAGTTAAGGAGAGGAAGAGCAGCATGTGCGCTGGAGTGCGTGTTACCTGAGAACAACTTGGCACAATACGGTACTCAACAAGTATTCAACATTTTACAAGAATCCATTGGTCAAATGTACAGCATGAAAAAGGTCACAACCGTTATCGAAGCAAGATTCGCCATGTTCACAAAAGTATACAACAGTAGTACAGATAACTTCTTCAAACTAGTCATTAAACATTTCGACGGTTTTGCTGTACCACCTTGTCGGTCTGAATTACATCAGTGGATTTTTAGGGTTTCGAACATTGCCATTTGGAGAAATGTTCATTCTAACTATCCAACGATTCTATTGCCTATTAATAGTGGCTGGGAAAAGGTGAAAGTAAAATGCGAATTTCAATGATTTGAAGGTGAACTGCCTGCGATTGCCACAGAAGTCATCATTCGACCAGATGAAATTACATATTTTTTTGCCTTAAATATATAGCGTCAACGACACTTTGAAGTAGAATTGCATTTTCTAAATGTATTTATTTATGTATTCGCAGGTGAAGATAATAACAACCCTGACTCTGATGCTAAGGACCGTGAAAAGAGTATTGATGAAATTGACGACAGATGCGAAAAATATTATTAACTTATTTTAAGCACTTGTTGGTAGTATCGGCGTCGGGCAGTCAACAAGGGTGCTTGAGAATTTAACATAAAATTATATGGCAATTATTGTCAATATTAGAGGGATATTCGGTCAGAAACTTTTGTTGCTAAATATTTAGTAACTCGCAACACAACAAAATAATTATCATCAAACAAACAATACTCACTCGTTTTTACGATGTTAGTACTTTTGCGAAAGTACTCTCATAAGAGTCGCCTCAGTAGTCTCGTCATAAATGTATGATGTTTAGATTGAAAATATTATAGAGACAGTAGTCTTACCTGCCATAGCTGCAGCGGTAGCTTCCGTCATTGATAAAATTATTAAAATCAGATATTTTGGTACTATCCCAAATATCTTGTTACGATAATTTTAGCAATTTCGTAAAATTACTCTTGTTCCTAGATCACATATGTTTATTCCCACTAGAATTAATAACTCTTATCTTAAACCTAGTTTCAGGTTACTATTTGAACCGACCCGGTAACAACAGTATCGAATTTTTAGGGTTCAACAACCTAAAGTCATCAATAGTTTTACAGAAAATAAGAAACTCTAATAGTTCGACATAATTATAGTAGTCGCACCATCGAATTCCAACCGTGGTGCTGTTTATTTTTAATTTTAATACGCAAGTAATAGATATCAATGCTTTTCTTTTAATATATTATTTGATAATTATTTAGGTATTTTAAAATACATATTAATATTATGATTATTTTTATATATATACAGCAATAGAAAAACTTGCTTTAATATGCTAGGGAATTTCAATATGCAACTTTGCATTAATTTGAACCGGACCAACGCTCCTTCCTTATAAAAAATGGAACTATGTGAGTTATGCACGAATGCATTTTTTTAGAAACTCCGTCTTGAAAATTGAATTAGGAAAAGCATAAATGAAATCTGCTATCATTTTATTTTCTGCGATAACAGGGTGCGGCGTTTTGAGAAGGTAGCATGCATTTATTTTTTATGTTTTCAATTCTGTTATATTTTTTTAAATTTAAACGTATAATATTATGGGAAAGGATAATTCAATTAAGTCTACGATTTATATGTGGCATTACGGGAAATTTTCTGTTAACTTAAAGCCGGCTACTTTTGCACATGGAATTTTACTCCACCTAATCTTAATGGTATTTACATCATCTTATCTCGTGCATCATTTTAGGTAAATTAATGTCTGGGGCAATAAATAGGTAAGGATTGGCTATTATATCGTATGCCCATAATATCTTATAGCCATATAGCATATAGACCTATCTATGATATCATATATCTATTGTCTATTGCATATTGACTTGTAGCCTTGGAGAATATTTTGCCTGTCGGGCATAGGGGATTATCGGTATTTGAGGCTTCGTAAAGGAGGCGAAAGGACCTTATTCTTACAAAAGGGTGACGTTTGTTGAGTTTTTTTTTTAAGTTAAGCTATCTAAGTAATAGAACCAAATCTCTTTGCCTATAGGGTGCGCTTAGGTTCTGGTTAGAAAAGCAATTTTGAGAAGTTATAAAGGGAGAGATATATTAGTTGATTTCAAGTAGATTTAGTTTTTCGCGTGTTTTATTATTTTTCAGTCAGATATTTGTTTTTTAATTATTCTCTCAAAGATCTGAACTAAATTAATTGACGTCGCTCGCCAAATTGAGCCAGAACAGTTGCCATTCCTGCCAAGCTATACTGTACTAGCTTTTTCACATTTTGATGCCCCTAGCACCACACACGATTACATAACCAGGAAGTCTTTCAGTGACATCACAGGTCAAATTCCAGGGCCTCAGACACCTCCGGCATCATCATAAAGGAAGCACGTACAAACCTCACGGTAGTGAACTACTGTACAAACACCACCAAGAATATTCCCTCCCAATTTTATATCTTATCTTAACTTTGGCAGAGGGAAATTAAAATAAACCCATTCTTTGTTGAAAATGTCTACTTTTTATTGTGCACCCTAGCACCGCTTCATTTCTTGGCAATAAATACTAGTAGCATGTTCGAATCTATAAACCCTGAGTAGTGTATTAATTTGGGCTTGTTGAAAATTGAATGTCAATATATTTATAGATGCGTAGATACATGAACATACGCCTATGCTATATATACATACAAATATACAGCTATGCTAGATACATATTATGCATCTAAATAAACATGCACAATTTAAAACACTTCTCACCAAAAATTATCTGTTGTTTATACAGAGAACCAGTTGAACACATTAGCACAACGCTTCCGCTAAATCCTTGCATGTAATGCTTTAATAAATTATACATATTTAAAGCAGTATGCAGTTGCTATAAATTCACGCCTTTTCTTACCTACCACAAACTGACATGAAAATTGAAAAAATCGATTATGAATTATTATGGATAACATTGAAACATTGGATTTACTAGGAGATTTAGGGAATGTTCATTTATTTCCAGCCTGGCATATCGGTGTCCTGACGTAATTTATTTTCGCTAAATTAAATGTGCGCTTTCGCTTTCGGCGCATTATTCAAGGGAACCGCTATGAAATGAATCGCCTAACTCCCATTATTTCCATTATGGGATTTAAAAACATTAGTCCAGATAAACCGGGTTTAACTGTTAATCACTACGTGATACTGTTAATTTACAGTTGCCAAATATAATTTCAGATTCAAATTGACCCACGTAGAGTACGTTCTATGTTACATGGTATGTGATAATTACGTTGTGATATTGTCAGCTAATATTATAAAATCTGAAAATGGTTCTAATGAAAAATATATTTTTTTTAAACAGACGTAAACAAGTGGTATTGTCGTGACCGAATTCATAATTCATATCCAAAATTCAACTCTCATCGAATTTAATTTGCAACATAAATATTCTTTAATAAAACGAGATGTAAAATAAAAGGCAATTTTAGCGCCAGTGGGAAGAATATTTTTATAATGACTCATTTCTCGATTCTCCTCAACGTGATGAAATTGTCAGTTAAAAAAAATTAAATTATTATAAAATAAATGTAAATTTTTTACTGTTATAAAATAGCAGCTGGATATGTTTCTTGTATATCAACTATTTTTTTGCATGATTTCTGTTTTTATTAGTTGTCTTTCTCGTCTTTTCTAGCTGTTGGTTTCACTTATTTTAAGCACTTGTTGGTGAAGTATCGGCGCGCGTCGGGCTGTTATCAACAAGGGTGCTTGAGAAATTTGACATAAAATTATGTGGCAGTTGTCAATATCAGAGGGATATTCGGTCAGAAAGTAAAATCTATTACTTGTGTATTAAAACTAAAAATAAACAGCAGCACGGTTGGAATTCGATGGTACAATTATGTCGAACTACTACAGTTTCCTATTTTGTGTAAAATTATTGATATTTTTATGTTGTTGAACCTTAAAAATTCGATCCTGTTGTTATCGGGTCCGTTCAAATAGTAACTTGAAACCAGGTTTAAGTCAAAAAGTTATTAATTCTAATGGTAATAAGCATATGTGATCTAGGAACAAGAGTAATGCTACGAAATCGCTATAATTACCGTAACAAGCGCTTTGGTCGGAAAGTCATGTACTAGCAGAACTTCTCCAGCATAGCCTTTCTTCAGACTGTTCTCAAATTCTTTTAGAGCTTTTTCACATAAATGGAATCTTCTGATATACTTACAAAAACTTTATTATGCAAATTTGTTTCTCTATTTTATCTCAATGATTTGACTGAGAAAACAGAACTAGACCTCCACGTCTGCCAAAAAAAAGATCGAACTATGGAACTTGTCAGTTTTTGTATTAAGCCTTCTTTTCCGCGGCGATAATTTTTATGATAGTTGCTGTCATGACAGCACGCTCTCTTAATTTTTTACTTATTATTATTCTCAAGAAAATGGAAGAAGCGTTTGACTCGGATTTGGCGTATTAAAGCTTTTGGAAGCATATCAAAGAATGTCATGTTTATGTGAAAACAATGAGTGAGTGACTTAAAAAAAGAAAATTATGGGGACTACTAACTAAAACTAATATAGTTTTCAGTTTTTTAGTTGATTTTTCATCGTCTGATTTTAATAATTTTATCAATGGCAGCAGCTACCACCGCCCGCAGCTATGGTAGCTAGCGCTACTGTCTCCATAATATTTGATGTGTAGACATCATATTTTCATTGAGCGACTATTTAGCGATAACAATGAGAGTACTCTCGCAAGAGTACTAACATCGTAAAAACGGAACTTCATCGATAACAATAGACACGCAATTCCAACAGCTGGCAGCACTTAACATAAACACTAACATCTTGAAATAAGCCTTAAGAAGCAAACTAAACCTAAAGCCCCACTTGAAGAAACGACACGACAAAAGTTCAATAATAATACTACTCTGATAGTGCCAAATTGAGACAGATTTGTCAAAAATGGCTGGGAATAAAATATTAAAAGGGCACGCGGAAACGACTGCTGCCTCATTCGAAAGCCCTTTTCAATCTGCAACTAATAGATTTTTAACCATTTAGTTTCAAAGGCTGGTCCTTTCATTTAATGTGATACATAAATTTCTCCCGTTGACCCTTAAAGAATAATAAATGAACTTTTTTTTACTACTAACATGATAAATCACCATTATTTACTCCATTCCTCAAATGAGAAGTAACATTTCTCACCCTAGGTAAATAAGAATATTAAAAAAACCTAGGTCAATAATGAAACGGAAACGGAAAATGTCAAAATGTCAAACTTGTTAGTTTGACAACTAGTTGTCTTTTCGGATTATTTGAAAAATGAGTAGGAAATGATTAATTTCAAAATCTAATCAATTCAAATAATGATAAGGATTGTATCAGTGCTATTAGTAAAAAAATTATATACAGTATGACTCACTTTTCATGACTCCCCATAATATTCTTATTAATAATGCGATTTTGTCAAAATTTAGATGGAAAGAAGGTACTTTGTATGTATGGAGCTGTCAGGAGATTATTAATGTTTTTTGGCGAGTAACCACGGTTAACTACAAGTAATACTGAAGTAAGTGCCAAGCGGGCACCCCACCACAAATTGTACTGTCTGCTTCTGTCTTCGCCAAAATACCGTAGTTAGATCTTGCATTGCTAGAAAAGATCTAGATATTTTGCATATTTATTTGAAAATGATCAGTTTGATCAGTGCAGAACGTTTACTCATATTTTTAATGACAGAATGGTGGCCTCTGGAGATAAGCAAACTAATGGTATTTTTTCGATGAATATGTTCAGGATACTTTATGCTGCCCAAATCCCATTTGGGGCACATTTGTGTAGGAATTCCGATGCGTATGAGGCTTCTATAGAGGAATTTCATGAACGTATAATTTACAAACTTGTTCAGAATGGAAAAAGAAACATTACACATGTTTAACGTTTCAAAATTAATCCGCCATAACTCCATCAAACCTCGAGTACCACACCTCGTCACGTATGTAAGTTGTAGTAAGCCGTAGTTGAAAAATAATGATGTAATAGTGACGTCACGAAACTTCCCCTGACTTACCACAATTAAATTAATCCTCGTGAAAACAAAGTAGTATCCTGTAGTATGCCGTGGTTAATTGTAGTTAGCTCGCGAAAAAACGCTTCTTGTTACGATATCTGTCAGTTAGGCAACTGAACTTCCAGGCTACTTGATATTTCGAACTATTTGAAAAATAAGTAGAAAATGACTAATATAAAAATGAAATCGAATCAAATATGGTAATATATCAGTGTAAGTAGTAAAAAAAAATCTATATATACCTCGGTTGAGAAGGCCATTATTAACCTCGCACATTATATAAAAGTGCTCGGTAAATAATGGCTTACTTCTCAACCTAGGTATATAATATACTATTAGTATTTCAGCATCACATGACATAGCACCTTTTTTTTGTATACTAATGTAATTTACAAATAGTATGGCTAGTATGGTATTACGTTATTATACAGGGTGATTCATGAGGAAACGTCAATACTTCAGGTACGTATTCAGGGCTCAAAAATAAGCATAAAAGTTTATATAAACATCTGTCCGCGAGGCCTTTGTTTTCAAGATACAGGGTGTTAAAGTTTTTATTTAATTTTCCTATTTTCTAAATAAAATCAATGAAAATGTAAATATTGTAGTGAAACTTGATATCCGGGGTTTTTTTGGTATGGCGGATTTGAATCTAATCTTAGTATAGCTCTTACTTGTCGGGGGCGCCACCTACATGGCTTTCCACTTCTTTGAACAATCACAACTTTTTGGTATGACCCCGTATTACATTTTTAAGTAAAACAAATTATTCCTTTGTCATTTTTACGTCAAAAAGGTATACTTGTTAAGAGTTGATACGAGCAACCGTTTTCCAGATATTTGGATTTAAAACAATTTTGATGCATGTGATTTTTTATCCCAAATTTTTAAAAGTTTATATTTTTGTCCAAATTTAAACGCGTCTTGGCACAAAGCTTTGAAGTGAAGGGTTAACACATCTTTTTGAGGTGTATATTCAGTGACTCAGACATAAACTAATCAAAATATACCTATTTAATTTTTATTAAAATTATTATTATTAAGTTTATGTCTGAGTCACTGAATACTGAAACGCCACTGACCCGGGTACACCCTTTTGCACCCAAAAGACAGCACCTTTGTTGGACGTGATCGTAACAATAATGATAATAAATATTATTACTGTCGGCTCAGACCCTGTTTAATTGACGTTGTGTAGTAGTAGGTTCCTAAAGTAGAAGTCTTGTCTTCCTCGGTACCAGATAATACTGGTAATAAAACAATGATAGACCATTTAATACATTTATTTTCTTTAATAGAAAGGAAAATGTCGATATTTGAGACTTACAAAATTTCAATAAACCATTATCATATAAACCAATGTATAATTAGTTAATTACATTTTATTTTGCATTACATCATTTCATTTGACCCTCAAAGCTAAAACAAGTGGTGACAATTTTGCAAGGGAGTTAGGTATCAAAATCCAAAAGGCATGCCCTTACACTGTGCTCAATGCTCGATAATTTCGCAACATTTACTCTAGAAGTCCTCGTACATACCACCTGATATACCTACACACCTTAAGGAATTGATACCTAAGTTAGTAACAAGTAGGGAGCATAATCGGTAAGATCTTGACCAGGACGTATGGGATCCCCCACGGAATTACGTCATCAGGTTCTTTTGGGGGGTGACCCGAAGGTTTCTTTTGGGGGGCGGGACGAAGGCATCAGTCGACGCAGTAGGTCCCTGTTTTATATTTGTTTATTAGTAGTATTTTGGGGAATACCTATTTAAAGTTCTTACTATCAATAGCCCATCTTGTTGTTGATTTATAATACAGAAGTTTAGTTTGATTTAATAGATTTATCTTGTACACCACCTATTGCAGGAATAAGTCCCAAACAAGAGAACGTATTTTACCGAACTCCAATCTACTGTACTATGAGTTTGCTGTACCCTTTCCCTTTACTTTGAGTATAAAAAACATTATTAAAACAAAGTCTTGTAGTATATCCATTTAAAATATTAAAAATATAAACCCATTATTTACCTATGGACGAAGAAGCAGGTTCTTCTCCCCTGGAACTAGTGCCTGCGGCACTACGTTTGTTGGCTCCTCGTTTCATCGTTAAGACAGATACTAATTATTTCGGAATTAACGATAATTGCTAGGAAATAGGTTACGGGAATAAGGTTAAGATTGTAAAGACACCACTCAGCTGAACGCGAAGGTATGTAGGGAAAACCACTCAGCCCAAAAGCGAAGGTATATAGGGAAAACCACTCAGCCCGAAAGCGAAGGTATAGGTTAGGTTAGAGAGAAGGTTTCTTCTGCCTATCCGTGCTTTTTTGTCGCGTTTTTATATGGAAATGATCCCATTTAACTCTGTAAGTGCGACAAGAAAATATCACACATTCCAATCCCACACATTTAACCACTGCATTAGACAAAGACGTACCTATCGGTCTCGCGTCGGGTGTTAGTCCGGATTCCAGGCGCGCGTCCCTATTCTACCTGCCTCTCGACCCTTATTTGGTATGATTGCATGAAATGAGCGTTTTTTAAAGCTTATTATAATACTGAGTGTATTCCAATTTTGTGGGTGAATTTCATTATTTTAGAACTTTTCTTTGTTAATTCGCATACATAGGGTCGGTCTGTTTCAATACACATCTCAAAAAATGTGTTAACCCTTCACTTCAAAGCTTTGTGCCAAAACGCGTTTAAATTTGGACAAAAAATGGAACTTTAAAAATTTTGGGATAAAAAATCACATGCATCGAAATTGTTTTAAATCCAAATATCTCGAAAACGGTCGCTCGTATCAACTCTTAACAAGTATACCTTTTTGACGTAAAAATTACAAAGGAATAATATATTTTACTTAAAAATGTAATACGGGGTCATACCAAAAAGTTGTGATTGTTCAAAGAAGTGGAAAGCCATGTATGTGGCGCCCCCTACAAGTAAGAGCTATACTAAGATTAGATTCTAATTCGTCATACAAAAAGAACCCGGATATCAAGTTTCACTACAATATTTACATTTTCATAGATTTTATTAAGAAAATAGAAAAATTAAGTAAAAACTTTAACACCCTGTATCTTGAAAACGAAGGCCTTGCGAACACATGTTTATATAGACTTTTATGTTTATTTTTGGAACCTGAATACGTACCTGAAGTATTGACGTTTCCTCATGAATCACCCTGTATAATTTTTTATTTTTTTTATATTGTCATCAATAATTTAGGAGCACAGAATACGGGGAATTGCAAAGTCAATTACGTATTGAAATTTTATTTATATGATGAAATATGTGCAATTTCCAGTGAACTAGAACGGTCGTCATTTTTTTTCCAAAATGTTCGAAAATATCCAACTTTATCACTCTCTATCTTACCTTATGACGCCTTATTTAGATATATATTATACGTCACGACGATTCCCTATTTATTTTAAGATATTCTTTGAATGTAAATATATCTATAAAACTGCACCTCACTGATATTATCCGAAAGTCAAATTGATATGGATTCAATGAAAAATCTAAATATGGAATACAAAGCTATACTTTCGAATAATTGAAGAGCTCATTCATATAATGAGTTATGATCAATTATTTATAATTTAACCTTTCGTGGACTCTGAATATATATTATGCGTGCAACTCAGGTGAAACCAGAACTAGGTAAAATGGGTGCATTTGTAATTGAGTTGTTAATTGCATAACATGTATGATATCTATAAATAAGAGTAATTTATCACAAATAAGGTCAAAGTCGAAGAATAGCAACGTTCGCCGGTTAGGTTGTTTTCAACTAGAAACTGATTTAAATAGCAGTGACAATGAGATTGTCTTCCAATTTCGTAGCTTTGTTCTCGAACCTTTTAATTCACACCCATTAATCTTTATTACTTGAACCTTTAGCTCTTTGCTTGCTCTTCATGAGTCCTTGAATCAGCAGTTTTATATTTTTAGTACATAATTTAAATGGCAGAAGAATCTTTGTTTGGTGGGGTCTTTCAAAACGTATTAAAATCAGAGTATAACAGTTGGTTTAAAATTATGGGTCCATAGTCAAACAATTAAAAAACTCTTATCCTTTATCTGACTAACATTAAAGGAGTAATGTATGAACCACAAGAGCCTCTTTAAAATTTCAAAATAACCACCGCTGCGGTTAAAATAAGATATTTATTTGACACATTTTCAAATTCCCTCAAGGTTTCCCTTACGAATTTCAACTACACATTTCAGCACCTTCGCATTCCCGGTTTATTTATATTCGAGAATTCCGAGACGTTGGTGCATTTTTGATGCGTTACCGATACCCCCTATTTCTAGAGTATATGTCAGTGTCAGCCTAGCATAGTTTTAGCGTTCGAAACAAACTGCTGTACTTTTTAATTGGAGCTAGCCATAATGCACTGCAGAGCTTTAGTTTATGTCGTTAATAAATAGTAATATTTCAAGTTATATTTTGTAGAGAAAACTATTTTATAATGCCTTTAAAACCCGTAGGAATTCACGTCTCGTTATGTAATTCCACTTTTAAGACTTAAATCCGTTTAAATTATTGCAATAAGTAAGAAAGATAAAGTAACATAATAGGTTTTAAGAGATGATATTTTTGCTAATTATCACGTGCGTTTATTGTTTCGAAATGAATTAAGAGGTTTCAGAACAGCTCGTATCTGTATTTACTAATATTATTTTAATCAGTGCAAAGGTGTGCAACTGACTCACATTAAATTGAACTATAAAATAACTACATATATTTTATGACAAAATTCATCCCTGCGCTTATCCAATTAAAATCAAACCAAATATACAGAATCACACCATAAGTAGTCTGGATAATCTTTGATAAATTTCATCGAGTTATACCTTATTTTAAAGGTATTTTTGCGTGATTTTTACGTCCAAGGGTGGTGTCGTTGCTATTATCCTCGTTGATAAGACAGCTTGGCAGAATCTACGGGCACAAGTTTTGAGTTAATGATTAATTAAACACAAGCACTACGACCTTTAAACTGAGGATCTGAAGCCCTGGAAACGCGAGATATAACTAAATCATTGTAGCGGGCATGAGTTTCACCCCTAAAATTGGAAAGAATAGGTTTGTTTGTATTTTTTTCCTCAAAAATGTAAATACGAAAAAAGGCTCCACTTGTTCTTCTGATCAGCTTGTTAAATGCTGGAAATGACCGATATCTACTTCTATACAATAAAATAAATTTTGTTCAAAGCCTTTATTATCTCAGCATCGTGAATTATACGATTTCGCAAATCATCCAATGATTCCAGGGTAGCATACATTTTATACTTCAGATGACGTCGCAGAAAAAAGTTTATTGGAGCCAAATCAGGCGACCTTGGCGACTCAATATGACTCCTTCCAATCCAGTTTTGGGATCCAAAACCAATCCAGTTTTGGGGTTGGGTGAAATGGGGAGGAATTGTTTCATAGTCTTCTTCAATTTTTATCATTGCAAAAGGGCTGGACAAACAGCATTGTTAAACAATTCCAGGTACGTTTGGCCGTCAAGATTTTCGGGTAGGAAACAGGGACCAATTAAGTGATCTACGTAAATATTCGCCGGTTATGTTGTTTTCAACCAGTAGCTGATTTAAATAGCACTGACAATGAGATTGTCTTCCAATTTCGTAGCTTCGTTCTCGAACCTTTTAACTAACACCCATTAATCCTTATTTCTTGAATCTTTAGCTCTTTGTTTGCACTTCATGAGTCCTTGAATCAGCAGTTTTATTTTTTATAATACATAATTTAAACGGTAGAAGAATCTTTGTTTGGTGGGCTCTTCCAAAACATATTAAAATTAGATGCCCACAGTCAAACAACTAAGAACTCTTCTCCTTTATCTGACTAACATTAAACGGAGTAATGTATGATCCATACAAGAGCCTCTTTAAAATTACAAAATAACCACCGCTGCGGTTACAATAAGAGATTTGTGTGACACATTTTCAATTTTCCTCAAACTTTCTCTATTTACAGAATATCATCTACACATTTCAGCACGTTCGCATTCGGGGTTTATTTACATTCGAGGATTTCGAGACGTTTGTGCATTTTTGATGCGTTACCGAAACCTCTATTTCTTGTGTATATGTCAGTGCCAGCCTAGCATAGTTTCAACGTTAGAAGCAAACTGCTTTGCTTTCTAATTGGAGCTAGCCATATTGCAATGCAGAACTTAGGTTTATTTTTCTGTCGGCAATCGATAGAAAAAAATTCAGGTTCTATTTTTTAGAAAGAAATTATTTTATAATGCCCTTAACACAGAGAAACTCGTAGGAAATCACGTCACTTTAAAGAATTTCCATTTTTAACGCTTAAACCGGTTAAAACAATTGCGATAAATAATAAAGATAAAGTAATGTATAATTAGGTCATAAGAGATGATAGTTTCGCTAATTATCATGTGCGTTTGCACTTTAAACCTAATAATTTTGTCTTGAAATAAATTTGCAGATTTTTAAGACAAGTACAAGTATTTACTAACATTTCTGCTAAGACAGATATTTAATAATTATTCTTCACTCATTGCAAAACGATTCGAAACTTTTGCAAACTCACATTAAATTGAACCATAAAATAACTACTTATATTTTATACGAAATTCATTGCTTCGCTTATCCAATTAAAATCAAACCAAATAAACAGAAATCACACCATAAGTCTGGAAGGGTTTCCTTAATAATGCCCAGTTCACGATATTCTTTAAAAAATTACTTCATTCCTTATACCTTATCATACTCCAGCATTGATTGGTTGACCTTCAGCAATCCCTTGCCAGCAACTAACCATTTTTTCAGCACTGGAGTCGATTGTGTCAAGCCAAAAAATATTTCTTGCCCTATAAAACTCTTATTTTCTTTCAGATAGGAAGCTATTATACCCAGTTGCCCCCCTTTTTAATAGAATAAGGCATCGAGTGATACCTCATTTTGAAGGTATTTTTACCCTGTTTCTCTATCTACTTTCATGCAATAAAATTAATTTTGTTCAAAGCCTTTAACATCGCGAATGTAACTTCGTAGAATTCATCAATTTTACCATTTCGCAAATCATCCAATGATTCCAGGGGTAGTTAAATTTTATACTGCAGATGAACTCGCAGAAGATGACTGCTCAATATGACTCCTACCAATCCAGTTTTGGGAAGAATCGATCCAGGTTGGGCGAAATGAGGAGGAATGGTTTGATGGTCTTCAATTTTTATTATTGCACAAGGGCTGGACAAACAGTATTGTCAGACAATTCCAGGTACGTTTGGCCATCAAGATTTCCGGGTAGGAAGAAGGAACCAATTAAATGATCTACGTAAATATTGGCCGGTTAGGTTGTTTTCAACCAGAAACTGATTTAAATAGCACTGACAATAAGCTGTGCTCTCGAACCTTTTAACTAACACCCATTAATCTTTATTTCTTGAATCTTTAGCTCTTTGTTTGTACTTCATGAGTCCTTGAATCGGCAGTTTTATTTTTTTGTACATAATTTAAATCGTAGAAGGATCTTTGTTTGGTGGGCTCTTCCAAAACATATTAAAATAATAGGACTACAGTCAAACAACTAAAAGAACTCTTCTCCTTTAACTGACTAACATTAATCGGAGTAATGTATGAGCCACAAGACCCTCTTTCAAATTACAAAATAACCAACGCTGCTGTTACAATAAGAGATTTACTTGACACATTTTCAATTTCCCTTAAGGTTTCCCTTACGAATATCAACTACACATTTCAGCTCCTTTGCATTCCCGGTTTATTTATATTCGAGAATCACGAGAAGTTTGTACATTTTTGATGCTTTACAGGTACCTATATTTCTAGAGTACATATCAGTGGCAGCCTAGCATAGTTTTAGCGTTCGAAACAAGTTGCTCTGCTTTTTAATTGGAATTTGACATATAGCACTGCAGAACTTTAGTTTAGTATCATGTCGTTAATAAATAGTAATATTTCACGTTCTATTTTGTATCACGTTATAGAATTTCCGCTTTTAAGACTTAAACCCGTTTAAATTATTGCAATAAGTAAGAAAGATAAAGGAATGTATATTTATATTTTCACAGATTACCTCTTTGTGCAAACAAGTCTATACAGGGATGTAGCAACAGGGGGTGCAAGTAGTGCGCTCACCAGATCTAGCCCTTTCCATACGATTTCAAATTTGACTTGTAACATTTAAGAACTTCTAAATATAATAGAATAATTTTTACGATGTTTTGGAAAGTTTGTATGCATTTATTGCACATAGCGATCAAAGCGATCGGCAATATTAACGGAAATATTTGAAT
Source organism: Pissodes strobi (assembly GCA_016904865.1). Classification (NCBI taxonomy): domain Eukaryota; kingdom Metazoa; phylum Arthropoda; class Insecta; order Coleoptera; family Curculionidae; genus Pissodes; species Pissodes strobi. The sequence continues at coordinate 392,344 of MU182045.1, forward strand.
CCAAGAAGCACACATTAATGTGGGGTACCCACGCGATGGCCGTCTCTTCATAGCTTAAATTTTCTCTATCGGAAGATATATTACAGTTTTTAACAAAACTAAATTTGACAAGCTCGAAAGCAACTGAATAAAATGAATCACTTCGATAGAAGAAAAAGCTTGAAAATAAATTTCTAAATTCCTATTGGTTAATGCATAAAGCTAAGCATACTGCTTGTAAGGCCAAGCAGATTAAATATATAGCGGCACCAGTTACACCAAAAATAAAGATTTCCATACAAAAAAAACCTTTTAGTAGGGTAAGTCAGGGAGAGATCGACCACTTTTGCAAAAGAAAGTTATATTTCTTAAAATTTCACAATTTTCAAAAACAATAGTATATTATTTTATATGGAGGAAAAGTGATACTTTTCATGGCGCGCTCGTGTTTAACAGCCGAACGGAGTGAGGCTGGTAATAGAGAGCAAGCCATGAAAAGTAACTTTTCCTCCAAATAAAATATGCTGTTTTTTCTTCAAATGTCGACAAATTAATGCAAAAACATCTCTTTTTAATAGTAATAATACCTAATTATTATTAAAGATAAGTGGGTTCGCAAGGCGGCTTAGACCGGTGTCGGTGAATAGGCACAGGTTGTTGCTATGGTAATGTAACATAAAGCTGTCAGTGGACACTGTCAACAATAATTATTTTTTTAAGATTGCGTCTCCGATTGGGTTTTAGTTCCGTATTGATAAGCAGTTATTGAGTAAGTTCGATTAAATAATAACCAATTTGTTCCTAAATTAGTGATTTTTAGAAATGCAGTCACAAATTGAGTGATAAATACAAATTGTAGTTTAATAAATCTTGAGTTGTTGACGCTTATTTTGTTGTCTGTTTGTATTGTATCTATGTTGCTATGACAACACTTTTACCTCCGCCGGCGGAAAAGTGAAAAGTAAAGCTCCGGCGGAGGAAAAACGAAACTTCACGGCCGCCTACACAGTCGAGTAATGACGGATTTACTGACGTTTGAAGAAAAAAAGCGTTTACATTAATATTTGGAGTTGAAGGATTGCAAATAAGAAATATATTTTCATAAGATATAAAGCAACTTTACATCATTTATAAACAAAAATGTTCTATCATTGGTCGGTCTATCCCTGTATGTCCGGGAGAGTCCGACCACTGACAAAGGGACGGTTCGACCTCAGAATTTTTACTACATATTGTGATATTAGCCCTTAACTACGGAGGTGCGATGTTCGGAGCATAAACTCGGACGTGCCGTCTGGCAGACTACAGCAGATATTGGCGGCATAAAGCCCTAATAATTTTGTAACTGGTACTTCTAGATAATCTTTTAAGTTTTAGGAAGTACTTTAATAAATAGTTTCTTAGAACACGTACCAATTTTATAATCACAAAGCCAGTTCTTTTCGGTATGCTTCAACTCGAGGGCGGTTGAAATGAAAAAGTGCACTGCTATAATTTGAATGTATTTATTACATAAAACACTTTAAAAAAAAGTAGTGGAAACACTAGGGAGAAATAATGCACAATGAATACTTAAAACTAAAATATTTCAGCAGTGCAGTTCACGTCTCATACACTATAAACATACCGACCGGCGTTTTGCATTTGAAGCACAAAAATATCTTGTCACGCGGTTTTTCTTTCTTGGAAATAATAATTGATATAATATAATTATTTTTTCTAATATAACTCGATTTATTAGTGACTCGTCATCTTCACTTTCATCACTACTGTCCGCTGATTGTTCTGAGGTGCTATAATCAGAATTCTCGCAATCCTCGTCAGGGACAATGTCAATATCACTGCAGCATCACCGTCTGCTTCGTATATCACTTTCGAAGTGTTTCTTCATAGTTTACATCACGAAAGCGATCTGGTTTTGATGGTCGGGCCATATTTGTGCGAAAATTTTTTGACCGATTTTTATTACGTATATCCGGACGTGCCGTCTATCAAACTGCTTCACGAGAAGATCTCTAGGGAACTGACCTGTTTCAAGTCTTATATATCTGATATTTTTTGTACTGGTCAACCACCAAACCCGCCAGGAATACATGAGGTAACGGCCTTGTGAACGTTACCGTTTTTGACAAATGAAGGTATTTCGTTTTCACACCGCCTCTCAGACGGCACCTCCGTAGTTAAGGGTTAGGTAACTATTTCTTCTTATTTGCCACTTTGCCACACATGTCACAGTAGTTGTTAAATTTAGAACAGTTTTCATGTAACCAACGTTCACATACGATGCATTGAAACCAACCAACTTTACTGGTCGTTGTGAAATAATTTTCTCCGCAGCCTCCGCACTCACTCTCGTCCCATTCTTCCAAGGAATCATCGCTGTCGTTGAGAACAGGACCCTCTTCATCGCTGCTTGAGGAATCATGGTTATTGCGCTTCTTGGTGGTAATTTTCTTCAGTTCTTTTGGAATTTTCGCACGCTCCTTCTCTGTCTTCTTGCGTTTTTGTTGTGCGTTGTTTAACTGTCACTGTTTTTGATGTTACTGGTACTGGTTAAATATGATCTAATACTTTGCCAGGTGTAAGATCGTCAAGATTGTTTGATGTAGGGATTACTGGGTCTGAATCACGTGAGCTACATGGCTGAGGTGATGGTGTGCGATACTCGCGGAGGCTGACTGTGTTTTCTGCTTCACTTATAATTTCCAAGTACGCATAATCTGGAATTATTTCCGGATTGAATGGATGAATGCAGCTACTGGAATTTGCAAATCCGGAGCTACCATTCTGTAATGTTGCGGATCTGTTCCATCTGATACAGCAGAATAATGTTATTTGCTTCACAAAACTCCAACACTTCCACGGAATTTGTATGGGATGTATGACCATCCAAAATCAGCAGCACAGTTACAGCCTGTTTCCAAGGCAGACTTTTCTGGCATTGCAATGCCGGACCCTGGTGGCATTCCATCTTCCGGTTTTTCTCTTTAAAAATTGAAAAAGGAGGTAAAACACCCCTTCTGTATTGCAACAGCCTATGACTGACACGGTTTCCCCTTTCTCGCCAGACGTTACTGCTGCAACATTCTTGGATCCTTTTTCTGCTAAAACATAAGGCGGTCTGGTCTGTTGTTAAGCTGTTACCCGGTTTCGTCAACGTTGAAAATGTTATCGGGTTTACCGTGTAATTCATTTTCAGTTAGAATCTTATCTAAAAGCTGAAAGAACTGCCTCACCGTTTCTTTGGTCATACCTATTTGAGGCTCTAGCAATTGAAATGCCTTCAGATTTTCTAATTGAAATGTCTAGATGTCGGCGTGAAAACGAATTGAGCCAATCGTATCCAGCTTTTTTAGTTTGCACGTTAAATCTATGCTTGATTTTTAAGTTTTCTGTCAGCTCAAAGGCCCAGTTTCTAACAGGGGCAGTCCCGATCAGGGGCAAATCCGTGGGCCTGAAGCTTCTTTACATGTCTTACCAACTTAGTTTCCGCATCATCTCCTAGATAGGGCGGCGGACCCAAAGGATTCACCACTACCCCGTTGGAAGTTTTCAAACGGTATTTAAGGCTTGTTGACAAGATACCGAATTCCCTGGCTGCTTTATTGACACCCATTTATTTTTTTCTCACGGCACCCGTAGCTCTCTGCAAAGCTTCTGCAGTCCATAGTCTTCTTTTAGTGTTATTTTTCCTTTTATAAAATGATGGCATGGCTCTCCTGAAATCAGTATGTAGCGTAGTTTAGGAATTTATAATTTAGTTGCATCACATTAAATCAAAATTACTTTGTTTTGTTGGTCTATCTCTCCTAGAATATAGCTGGTCGGACTATACCAATTCAATGGGAGAGATCGACCACCTCGTATTTTTAAAAATAAAAGTAGGATTTAGAAGAATTTTAGGTTAAACTGTGTCTTATTGCATGCATTATTAAGTCGAATAAATAACAATGCGATATTCGAATGTAGTCGTATTTACGTGAGCAACAGATGAGGTGTGACCTTTGTTACTAATAATATTAACATCTAAAAGTCAAGTTCTGACAGAATCGAGCAAAGAAGGAAAGAGCATGTCGTTTTTACTTACTGAAACAGAGAGAATAGATATTTTAATTTTAAGGAAGTATGGAGATAAACAGAGATCATATCAGGAGATGTAATATGTATAACCATTTGCGCCCAGACAGGCAAAAAAATGCAGTTTTCGAACTATTGAGTGTCTCAGAATTACTGGGAGTGTAAAAACCGACCAAAATCGGGAAGACGTAGGAATGCTTCCTCCGAGGAAAAAAATTAACAATCCCAAACAATCCACCAATCAGCTTGCCTTGGATCATGAAATTGATCAAAAATCTGTATGAACTATTCTTCATACTGAGAAGATAGACTCATACAAGTTAATGTTGTACAAGAACTTTGTGACGTGATCGCATTATTCAAACAATATTGTTTTTTTCGGATAAAGCGACCTTTACACAACACGGAATGGTCAATAAAGAAAATTACCTGGGCGCGAAATAACCCAAACTTGTATAACTGCATATATAGTTCCCAGAAAAAGTTAATGTCTGGGCTGTATTGTTTGCGGGACATGTAATTGGACCCGTTATTTGTCGAGGGAAATTTGACCGATGAACGATATCTCCAGCTTCTTCGGCAAGAAATAGTTCCAACTATAAACAATTTAACTCCGGATATTAACTTAATCTGGTATCAGCAAGATGGAGCTCCTCCGCATTTTACTCGTAAAATTAGATAATTTTTGGATGCCACGTTCCCAAATCGATTGATAGAAAGAAAGGCCCTCTTCTTTCTATCCATCGATTTGGATCGAATGACCTTCACGGTCACCCCATCTTTCCCCATTAGATTTTTTTATTGAGGTCACCTGAAAAACAATGTTTATCGAAACAAATCCAATAATTTAGAGCAGCGGTTCTCAAACTTTTTTAGCGACGGAACCCTTTTAAAAAACTAAATTTTTAACGGAATCCTATACCCTAAACTAAAAGCAAAACCAGTTATATGTGTATTGTTTATTATTAATCATACAAAAAAAGGTAGATACAGTAAGTAGTAAGTTAGTAAGCAAATGATAACACTAAGTTCATTTAATGGGAGGCATGAAATTGTTTTTTATTCCTTATCAACTGGGTAATGTCAAGCTTGATAGAAGAAAGTTGAATTCTCATGTCTGGTTCGGCATCCAGTCTATTTTGGTATTTTGGTTTTGAAACTGTATATCCTGAAAATTTTGTTTCATTCAAGTACGTTGTTGGGAACGGCAGAAGAACATTCAAAGCCTCTGTGGCAAGTTGTGGATATTCATCATGAACCCTGCACCGAAAATCATTCAGTGAAATTGTTTTGAACAATGATTCCATGCTTGTGTCCGATGTCAATTCTAAAAATAATTCATAGATCTGATTTGACATATTTCAGGCTTCTGCGATTTAAATGAAAAGGGTTTTGAATCCATGAGTTTATTTTCAGTTTCGTATTCTGTTCTTCAGGAAAGTAAGATTCAAAAGTCGCTCGCAAATCAATGAGATATTGCACCAATTCAACAAATGTTTCATTTTGAAATATTTCTGTATCACTAAGACTAAGGTGACTAAGGAACTCGTTTAGCAATGAAAAGCTTTCTATTTATCTCAAACCAAAACAAGTAATCCATAAATCTAATTTTCTTTTAAATGCGATTATCTTGTTGTTAGCATTGAAAACTGTTGTCTGTTTTCCTTGTAGTGACAAGTTTAATTCGTTAAGTTTTCCAAACATGTCGAGTCTAAATAACCAGCTTTTATCGGACAAACGGTCTTTTAAATTAAAAGGAATATCTGTAAGAAAAGCTTCTAATTCTGTTCTTAGTTCAAAAAGCCTTGTCAAAGTTTTACCTCGAGACAACCATTTCACTGCAGTATGGAGCAGTAGTGTTTTATGATTGCTACCATAATATCCACATAATATTGAGAACAATCGGGATTGCAGTGGATGTGACTTGACAAAATCAATTATTTTTACTGCCTCATCAATAACCAATTTTAGATTTGGCGGCATTTTCTTAACCGCGAGTGATTGTCTATGCAGGATGCAATGGCTGGAACTACAATTTGCCGCTTTCATTTTTATTCGTGATACTGCTCCTGCTGTTCTACCTGTCATTGCCTTGGATCCATCGGGTACAAATATCGATGCAATCATTCCAATCGAGTTGGTTTTCTTCAGAAAATATGTTAATCGTGTTAAAAATTTCTTCTCCGATTGTGTTAGGCAGCGATGAGCACATAAGTAAGTCTTCTTCGAATGAATGTTCATATGGATATCGCACCATTACTAGGAAGATGGCCAGTCCAGCAACATGAGTCGACTCATCCATTTGCAAGACAAATTTGTTATTTTGAAGCCGTGCAACCAGTTCTTGTTTTATGTATTCTGCGAGTTTCCAAATCCGGCGCGAAACTGTATCGTTCGAAAGCGGCACTGTAGAAAGATGTTTTGCATATTTTTCGTCGAGCATACATTGTGTTATGTCTACCACACATGGTTTTATTAACTTTTCAGCGATAGTGTGCGCTTCTCCTGCTTGGGCAATGCGGTAACTAACCAAATACGACGCCTCCGTGGCCTCTCCATTCATAGTCTGAGTCGCATACGTCATAGTTTTTTGGCTTCTTAATAATTGTTCTCTTCTACGTACCAAAAAATCTTTACTCTTATCTTTGAAGTCGGGATGAACAGTTTCTAAATGCCGGCGCATCTTAGCAGGTACCATCGAACTATTAGGAAGAAGTTTGCTGCACAAAATACAGAGAGGTGACCCGTTGGAATCAACAAATCCGAGATTAATATATGATTCGTCATACTTTCTTTTTTTTTTCCTTTAGTGTGTCAGTAGATGATTCACTACTTGAACTTCATCCAAGGAAACCACTTGTGAACCCTCCGTGGATGATTTTATTTTTATTGCAACACCTTTAATCCAACGCTCCATTCTTCTATAACACTGATTTGATTTGGCCAATATTGTGGCAAATATAATCTCTTCACGCACGAAATATAAAATACTGAGCGTGGTGCGAGTAAATTTTGCGGTACGTTGCTTAATTAATTAATTCTCCGCGCCAAACAATCCTCCTTTATATTATTATTATACAACCATCGAATCATCTCGAATTCCCGAGAAGCTTCGGGCAGCCAGACTACGCGCCATGTGGTTGCCTATGTGTAACATTTCGATGTAATAGGTCGGGCGCTTACTTAACAATATATTAAATTTACGTATATGTACCAGTAAATCCTATAGCTAGGCGATTCGTTTTGGTGGTTTATTTTTATCTTAGGTAAATTTATTCTTATAGGTTCCTCTTTAATACATGTATTCATTTTATTATGACTACGGCGGAGCCCTTGCAGAGCACCGGGGCTACGCGGAGCACACTTTGAGTAACGCTGATTTAGAAGAATTAAGAATTAAAATTTTAAATGAAAGTTAGAGAATAACAAGGGAAATGGTTTTAAATACACAAAGATATGTTTGCGATAATTTATATCATTGTCAGAAGTGGCGGTCATTTTCAACATTTATGAAAAAGAAAAGCCGTTTTTCCATGATTTGTTATACCGTTCTTTTTTTAAATTTAACTTTTTAAATTGTTTCCTAAAATTTATTTTGTGTTTTGTAACTGTTCAAAATGTCATGATATCTAGGAATCTAATGAATTTAGGCATACAGAATGGTTAATAATTTTTTTTTAAATTGACTGGGCAATCAAAATAAGTAATCCCATTTAAAAAAATATAATTAATTAATTTATTACAGATGCAGATTTTTAAAAGCCTATCTAAGAAATTTTTGATAACCCCTGTATATTTCGAAGTCGACCGTTTTGATAATTTTTTCTAACCCTGTATAAATAAACAAGCTGCCAGTGCTATTAATTTTTTTTATCAGAGTCGAAATCGAAACTTTTGATTTGAAAAGCAGCTGAATAGATATTAAAGGATATTTTTCCGACAAAAGCAAGGAAAATATATGAAGCGCAATATCAGGTATTTGTAAGATAGTCCTCTGAGCGAATCGAAGATGCCCTACTCGTGTTTTTCACAGAGAAATCCAGGACTTTCTCTCCTTCCAAGCTTTGGCACATTATTCCATGCTGAAAACCATACTCAAAGCTAAAAATAATATCGATATCAGCAAATTTCTCAAGTTAGTTGCCCTACGGAAAAGAAACAAGGAAAGGTATATGGCAAAAAGAGCCAAGATATTAACAGGGGAAAATGTTATAAACATATAAAAAAAACTATGCTCTTGGAAAATAGTCGAACTCTTGACCAATTTCATTTTCAAATTTACTGACGAAAAGATTGGCTAAGAACGGCGATAAGTAGTTGCCCATTATTATTTTTATTTTTATGTTGAAAATAATGTTGATCCATGCAAAGTTTGAGTAAAGTTAAATATTCTTGTGTGATTTCGTTATCAAACTATTCTCTGAAGTAGTTCACCATGTTCTCTGGGATTGATACACTAAGGGACAATGAGCTAACATCAAACGATATTAAAATTTAATTTTCTTTAAGATTCGTACTTTTGATTTTGTTAATGAAATCTGAGGAATTTAGTACTCCTGAATTCTATTGTTTTATAGGTAAATTCTCAAACTGGTTGCTTGGATATATTTTATAAATCTTGGGAAGACAATATAGTTTTGTCATAGTAGGAATGCTCACGGATGGTTTGCATTTAGTTTGATCAGAAATAATATTGTCAGATTTCTTCAAAGTGTTTTTATCTTGTGTTATCATCTTAGATAATGAGTTCCTTATTCCCGATCAAATTAAATACAAATTATTAATTTGTGAGCAATTCTGCTATGCAGAAACTATTGTCTTCTCCAGAGTCATAAACCTGGGAAATCAATGCGTCCCACAATCGTTAAAATTACACATCAAGGATGCGTCTCAGGACTTTAACAAGTATATGTAAACTGAGTCAGTTAAACTGAACTGCAAGATAACTAGTTAAAATTTATAGGAAATTCACGGCTGCGCTTACACTATAAGGGATTTATTTGACACTTTTTCAATTTCACCAAGGGTGAAATATATTAACGACACATTTCAGCGCATTGGCGCTTCGGGTTTACTTATATAATATATATTCGAGAAATAAGAGATTTTCCTGCATTTTTTATGTCGTTTCAAGTTTCAGCACAAGCCGCATCAGAATTAGTTTATTTAATAAGCGCTGTGCAAAAACAAAATTGATATAATAATTATGTTACAGTAATATATTTTGTAATATGAGCGGCTTGTTACTTAAAAACGCTAAAAATTAAATTGGTAGCAATTGCAACTCGCTATATTAAATATCAGAACTCCAAGCTTGTATTGGACATTTATACATCGGCCATATATGATAAAGTAATCTCCTTCATCAACTTGCTCTTTCCGAAAACTTATTTTCCTTACTTGTCGTGTGCAGAACATGTGTGTTTATTTTCGAAACAAATGGCTTACATTCGAGTAATTGCCAAGTACACGTTTAACCAATTACAAACTTCGTTCTTGCGCTTCGCTTTGGTGAAAATAAAACCGAATTTGGCGAGTGGAGACTGTATTTTTTCTTTCAGTTCTATTAGATAATCCCATCTAGGCTTTTCCTTAAAGAAAGCCAAGTTGCTCGTCGTGAAAGCTCATTGTCAGCAGCTTTAGAAATAGAACTGAAATGTGTATTTTAAATTATTTCGTAACTAATTTTAAGAAAAAAAAATATTTAAATAACTGTGTTCATTTCGTTCGTTGTATAAACCCAAAGTTTTAAATGGAGATTAAAATTAAAGTATTTCTTATAAAATTACTGTTTTTTTTTATTAATAGAGAATTGAAAATATTTTTTACAAGCTTTTTGTATTTGAATTTAAACAAACCCGGATGAACCAAAACTAAATAGAAGTATAACGATTCGAGGATTATGAAATCTTGTATGAAGAGTATCTTTAAGAGTATGAACTTATGAGAGAAAAATAGATAAAAATAAAATTAAATCTGACAGCCCTTTTATACAGAGCTAATAGTTGCTTCTCAGAAAATGTTAGTTAGTACCTTTCAGAAACAAAATATATTTTATACTATTTGTAGCTATCTAAAATATCATATCCAAAGAGAAAAGTTGAACATTAATTAGTTAAAAATCCCTTTTATTCTACAAACAAGTATATTTTTATCTATGTATATGTTTGCTGATATTCAAAATAGTAATTTTCTTAAAGTTTGACATTATATTTCCAAATTATGGAAAATAAAATTATATAGGAAAGTTCTATTTTTATAATTTGTCTGTATTTACTAGTAAGTGTTACATTCATAATGGTAATAACATGGGTGCTTATGAATGAAAAATCCCTAATATGTGATTCGACACTGCTGTATGGCATGATATATTTATGATATTCTAACGTGATAAGCAAGGTCACAATCTAAGAAACTTAAACAATGTATAATTAAGAATTACATTCCCGTGTATGTACGTGAACTTACCTACTTTTTTAAAAATATTGTTTAAACCCTAAATTGTCAAGTTACACACTGTGTAATAAAACCCTCAGTTTGACAAGTTTTTACAATATTAGAAAAAATATAAATATTCCTCCCAGACTTGCTTATAGTTAAAAATGATTTAAGTTGTTCCTACCTTATTTAATAAAAAAAAACGAATAAAAAAACTACACTGAAAAACACTCTATAAAACAGGCACTTGCTCTCTTCTTTACTTCTTAATTTTTGGGATTTTCTTTACGATCAAACGAAAAATATAATAAATATCAAGTTTCTCAATGTTCAAAATACAAAAACTCATCAATTAAAACATCATAAAAGTCACTAAAAAAGCTAAAAACACAACGAAAACATAGAATATGCAATGGACAGCGACGACGATGGCAGTGAGGAGACCACGCACCGGGCACAAGTGAACATAGGCTCTTATGGGAAGTAACCATTCTCTCTAGTTTTATAGTTTTGTAGAAGAATTTTCTATCTGCACATTTCTATAGACATGTTGTTTTTTAATAAGAGTCCATTTTTTGACAGAGCAATTCCCCAAGTGGTTCTTGGACGAAAAGTTCCTTTAAAAATATTGTCAATAACGCTTCGTTTCCAATAGTGTTAAAACTGTAATTTTGTTTTAATTTTTTAGCTCTATTTATCGCAGTGGCACACACACTAAAGGGAGGTCCTATGGCTCGTAAAACCCTTTTAAATGAGTTAGCAATATAAAATAAATAAGATGATACCCTTAAGAATGCGGCTAGCGCAACATATGCTCCGACTGCTCGTTGGCTTGGGATTGGGTCAAATAGTTACTATTGACCAGGGCGCCATCAGTTTGAAATCCGCAGACCCAAACTAGAAGACCTTCCGGCTTGAGAAGGGCGATTTAGAATCAAACGACTATTCACTACACTTGTTTGGTTGAGGTATTTCAGAGCAAATAAAAGACGGTACATTCGTGCAGGTTTAAGTTTATTGGGCGCTCGTTAGATTTGACATTAACGTTTTCTCATATTTCTTCCACTAAACAAAATGATATGAATATAAAAAAATGTGAAAGAACCTAAAGTGAAAACAAATAATAATAAGTTAATATATGCTAACAAATATAGAACTAAATCAATTGTGTATACATACAGACTATAATTTTAATTAAAATTGAACTATAATGGAAGTGAAATAGGTAAAAGAATGATCGAACTATCGATAGGCACGTTTAACTATAACAGAAGTAACAATATAATATACCAAATGATTACGGAAGATCAAAATCAATTTCAACAAATTAATGATAAAGGCAATATGCATAAGATATCTATCGTTTCTTCATACTAGCCATAAGAGCCATCAGGATAATAATAAAACTACTAAACTTTGTCCGCGTCGACTATGGTATACGTGTCGCAGTTGTACATAAATAAACCTTAACGATTCAGTTTATGAAAAACCGTTATGTAAATTTATTATAACCAGATAGTCAATGAGTCAGAACGAAAATGTTGATCATTTAGCACAATATAAATCAAATTGTAAGAAGGAAATATAACATAAAATAACTATGAATATTAATTGAACCATACCAGTAAATATTATCCCTACCAGAGGTATACTTATTTAAGTTAGCACTGGCAAGTTATACTTACACCTAAACAGTTCCAAAAATATCTATATCAATACAACGCAGAGATCTATAAAACACGCAATCTAATACAACGCTAAATTCCAATAACACGCCAATAACCTTATGTTAACCTACACACTTATCTTATTTGATCACCTCCGGCCATCTGAACGTAGGCTACTGCTAGGCGCCTTGGGACCCATAAACTCTCAATTACAGTTGGCATGGTTAGTGCCCTAACCTCTGTGGCTACAGTCGGTACCAAAAAAACAATCAATCGTACTGACTGGTAGCTACTTGGTTAGCTACTTAATCTCGCTCCAAATAAAAACACTAGCTACGTAGGGTTTTTGATGATGATCACGAATGGGAGCAAAGCTCTCTCCTACAGGCGCCCCTTGAGGAAGAACACGGCGTATTTTGTTCCGGAATTCTCCGTACGCACACGCACGTGGCGAATTACCACAAGAAATTTAGACTTCAGAAATCCAACAAATCCAGTCAATTAATTTACTACACCAAACTGGCAACTATGGCAACTTCTCTAGCCCGAACTAAGATTATCCCCGTAAGGGCGAATTAGAAACTCTTAAACTTTTTATCAGGCTTACGCACTACCTCCCCTTTGGAGGGTTTACCAAGAAAGAGAACGAGGTTAAGTCACGATCGTCCACCTCGAACGCCAAGTTCAATGTTTAAGGGCCAGAAAAAATTTGACCAATAGGCCAGCTTTATATTGTCCCACGACTCACGCAAACTACAGAAAAAATGGTTGCCGCCAAATTTAATAACATCTTTAATATGCAATAAAGCGCTGCTGTAGTCTGCTTCATTCTGATGCTGTTCTTATGCTCTTGGATTCTAGTGGAAATTTGTCTATTTGTCTGCCCTATGTATGATTTTCGGCAGTCCCCAAAAGGTATGCTGTACACTCCTTTATTCTCGGCTGTATGATATTATGTATTGCTGGCAGGACAAAGAAACCCGACGATAAAACCATTATTCGCAATGAACAAACAAACAGAAACCACTTCAATCCCACATAAATCCGGGGCGCATTAATTCAGGCCTAAACGCATCTTTAGCCAAAAGCCTGCGTTCCTATCGAAACCAGCTGCGAAGCAGCCCGGGCGGTGTTGCCATGTTTAGGGAACACAACGCAACTACTAAAACATCTTGCCTGAATACATCAAGCGAAAGCGAAAGACAGTCGTTTAACATCAAACTGATGGTGGCATATTAATAAATTATGTTGTTACTTATTGGCTTGGTCCGCAAACACATCAAACTCGCACAAAGATCGCCAGAGAAACATGTACACCAGGCAACATTCCAAGCGTATCCCTCAATAGACAACCAACAATTATTGTTAAGTTATGATATCAGAAATAAACATTGACTGAATTTTTAACTTTTCCTATTAAATATTGAAACAAATCCAGGAAAATAGCCAACAAACTCCGAAACCAATATTTCTGACGTCCATGAGACTATTTGAATGTATATTATCACCGAGAAGGTGATTATTCGGGAAGGTAAGACAATTATTGAATGTTTTGAAATGCACTACTATAAATGCCTATAACTTTGAAGGTTTCCCTCAAACGATGACCAGAGTACAGTGCGATTTATTGATTGATTATGTGCTAAGCCAGTGAAAATGTTCATGAAGCCCGATCGATCGTATCAAACAGCCCGAGAAAATCAAATTACGTATACGACCACCGAACTCTCAATTTTCCTTGCAACAGCTCGATAAAAGGCTAGGTTCATACGACAACCATGCAGGTATATAAACGAGTAAGTAGTATAATAGTTAGCTTGACGGACTAGCATAATAGATGTAGGATTAAAGGTGAAATAACTGCCTTTATTTGACCTCTATCTGTTACATGTTTTCATACTAAATTGACATGTAACAAGCCTTTTTAATATTTAATACGATATTAATATAACCTTGACAGCTTTTATTTCTTTGAATATCATTTCTACAGCGCAGCGGCTCCAACTATCGCCGTTTTTGAAGTTTAGTTCGTCTCTCTTTTCTAAATCTTGCATTTCTTGATATATTCTTTTTCTTATGGTGCTGTGCATGCATACTGCGTGATGGGGGTTCTCCGTTCCTCAATTTTGGATATTGCGTAGCCATGATAATCTTTTATGTGCTATTTCCCGACTCCGGAAAATGGCACATTAGAGTATCCAGTCGGGGCAAACTTTTACTTCCCGGACTGCATTGAAAAAATATATAATTCATTTGTTAAATTTTGTCATCACAACTAATAACAAAATCAACCACATCAATTAATCATTATTAATAATAAGCGTAATTGCTCAATGTGGGTTCCTTTGTTTACCATATGAGAGGATGCCTTTAGAAACATTTTCACTTGCTACGGTGGAAATTACGCCCGGGCCCGTGGATATGTTTTGCTTTTTCTGGATAATATATATGAAATTTTCTCCGCGTTGAATTATCCTTGCTATTTTTGTTCTGTTTTCAATGGAATCTATATATTTTTCTGCAACGCTTGAGGTTTTCCACACACCATGGCTGTTTTTTATGGCAATGACAGACACACTAAAGGTAGATCCTATGGCACTCGATAAACGGTGTGTCTATAGGAAGATATAAATTGACACGGTCCTTGAATAGCTGTAGGTTGTAATAACAGGTATCCTGGAAGTGAGTTTCACAGCGATCCGGCGCGCCGGATAAAGGAGTCCTTGTAAAACGATGTTATAGGTGTTTCCAGTTGTACAACGAACGGGTGCGCTCTTGCCGCCTGTCGTGACTGTTTGACAGGCGTTGCCGGAGCGGGATGAGGCAGGCCAAATGCTGGAAACATCTGCCATGAAAATATCTGTAAAACAGTGCTATCTCGGTCACATGTTGCGATGTTCCAGACTATCCAGATCCCAAGTCAAATCCGGGTCGCTAACGAGACGCACAGCTCTTCTGAATAGAAT
The DNA here is from genome assembly GCA_016904865.1 of Pissodes strobi. Classification (NCBI taxonomy): domain Eukaryota; kingdom Metazoa; phylum Arthropoda; class Insecta; order Coleoptera; family Curculionidae; genus Pissodes; species Pissodes strobi. The sequence goes on from MU182045.1 coordinate 407,471, forward strand.
CCAGCAGCTTTAGGGTGTGCTTCGGTGCGGCACCCCAGATGTGTGAGCAATATTCTAAGCACGGACTTATTTGCGCTTTGTAGAGCAAGAGCAGCTGCGGCAGTGTATGCACTATGCAGTATACAGTCAAGCCAGGACATATTGCTGTAGTCCGATTGACAAGGATGAAGGAATGTTGGATCATGCCATAATGATGTCAGGGACAGCCGCATTGGCTTTCTTGGTAAACGTGGCCGCTTGGGATTTTGCTGCAAATTTCTGTCGCTCCAAGTTCGAATCCTCTCCAGGTCTTGATTAATTATGCTGTAATCTACTCCTGTGTGCGGTGATATGTCTCAGTCGCTGGTAAAGGTTTTTCCTATTTAAATTGGAAGACAATGGTACTACATCTGCAAAACGGCAAATAGGATTATTGCTTTTGGTCAGCAGGTCATTAATATAGATGTGAAACAGAGTTGGTGAAAGTATTGCGCCCTGAGGTAGTGGTGAATGTGTCTGAGTTGTGCAACGTGCAGAGATCGGTTCTTATAGAAACTGGCAAGCCGGCTGCAGAAAGAGGCTGGCAGTTCGAAGAACGATAGTTTGCAAAGCAATCCGTCATGTTAAACCAATAGTAATTGTGTTAAAGTTTGTTGAATGCCTTCGAAAGATCCAACGCAATCGCTCGAGATTTTCCGTAGTTCCCAATTGCCCTACTCCACATATGAGTGACATGGGCCAATATGTCTCCTGTCGATCTCTCTTTGCGAAAGCCGTATTGGTTATCGGTAATTAATCTGTTGGTCTCAAGGTACTTAAGTAGTTGCTGATTGACTACACGTTCCATGACTTTGGAGATTATTGGAAGCTAGGCATTTGAGGGCGTGGTTTTCTTCTCTTTTTTTCTGGAACAGGTTGCACTCGCGCGACTTTCCAAGAAGATGGGCAAATTGTTAGATTAGCTCTCATATTCACCAAAATAATACCAAATTTTCTGCGAAAACAATGCTCTGGGTATTTTCTGGATGTTCCAACTTCCAAGATATTTTTCGGACGGAGGTTAACGTATTCTTTAAAAATTTCCATAAAATGTATACCGTGGGTGTTTTTGTCAAAAACATTATAGAGATCACTGCATATTATATCTACTTGAGGCGATCTCTCCAAAGCATTTGACTAATATTTTTCATATTTCAAGAGATCAGTTAAAGTTGGTCTGGTTATTATAAATTCATGTTATTCTGTCAATAGCATCGGCTAAATTAAGACTATTTTACAGAGTTTTTGATACATTTTGGTTAAATTAATATATGGAATAATCAAATTAATAATAACAATTTAAAGAGGATATTAGACAAAATGCCTTCACCAAAGTTTCAGTTCAAGTTTTTGTTATTATTCAAATCATGTGCAAACCTGTTAGATTTCACTTTATTCTTGTTTCGTCTATTCATTTTTTTAAATTGTAAAACTTTTTTTACTTGTCCAATGTCTCGTCTGCTCAAACAATACCCTATTTTGATTTTTTTAAATAATATAATTGAAAACATACAATGAGTCTAAGGATATTTTTTGAGCCTAGGCCAACTGCCTATGGATTATTATGGATAAATATTTTCCTTTTTGATTTTGGATCTAGAACAAGGTTCTCTTTTATATACATTTATATACCAATATCAGCTGAATTAAATAGATATATAGCTGAAATACCCCAAAACATTATAGGAAAAGAGATTATCAAATGCAACAAATAATTGCCGCGAAAATTTGTTATCGATACGGTTACCATCTATGCTTGGAAGCTTGCCAGATCGGTACGAAAAGGTCTTAAAATAATGTATAACGGGGTTCGAAGCGCGGTCACAGTTTGGCTTTACTGGGAAATAATTGGCTCTATTATATTTATTACAAGTCGTTTGTTAGCCCAGTGCTACACGTTAATTTAATGAACTAAAAACAACATGTTTTCGTTAGGCGACAGCTGCAAAATTAGTTAAGGGGAGATGTATACCAGATTCCTATTTTGCGGCTTAATAATTACTCCATATTTAATTAAACATCTTGTCTCAAACGTAAAGTAACTGTATACCACAACAACCATGAAAAGAAAGTGTGTAAATTCATTTACATGAAATTAGCTATTTATGATATAAGTGTGAAAAGTATTCGTTTAAGGCATGAGTATGAAAATTTGCGAAACGAGCGAAGCGAGTTTCGCAATTCATACGAGTGCCTTAAACGTACTTTTCACACGTATGTCTTACAAGATTTTTTCTACGAGCATAATGAACATTGTCTTTTTTAAAATTACTTCTGTATATTTACCTGAATTTGTCGTTTTGATTATCATAACAATTAGATCATCATGGTGATCCTATGTTATTTATTTCAAATTGTTTTTTTTATGTCAGTAAAGTTGACAAACCGGATGTAATTCGAAAAATTCTGCCTCAAAAAGTTATTTCCGAGAACCTAATGGAGAGAATGAACTCTTCAGACATAGAAAATAGTGATTTAGCTTCATCAGACGTAGAAGAATCTGCGAGAAAAGCCATGAATTCGCTTCTACCGGCCCGGTCAAGGATCCAATATGAAAATGCATATTAGCGTTTCTAAAAGTGGTGTAGTGGAAATAAAATAAAGAATCTCACCGAGACTGTCTTACTAGCGTATTTCCAGCAGAAGTCCACACAACAAAAGTCTTCATCCCTTTGGAGTCATTATTCCATGTTAAGGACAATGCTATCGAAAGAGAAAAACATTGATATATGAAGGTACAATAACTTAATATTTTTTTTGAAAAGAAAATCGGAAGGTTAAGGCGAAGAAATCTAAAGTTTTTTCCAAAGAAAATGTCAAAATTTTTTTAAAAAGGGCCAACGATGACGGTTTTTGCTCATGAAAGTCACATTAATCATTGGAATCGCAGGAGGGTGTAGGAGAGACGAGCTGTGTCGGATGACTATTGAAGACGTCACAGACAAAGGTGACATTTACTTAATTAAAATACCTGATACTAAAACGAAAACCTGTCTAGAATTTGTTATTAGTGGTGGTTCAATTGCAGAAATTAATTTAGTGGAGATTGTTCGAAAGTATGAGCGTCTGCGTTCTGTAGCCATTACCAAAAATCGATTCTTTTTCCAATATAGAAAAGGCGTGCCCATAAAACTGCCCATAGGCATAAATGCTTTTGGAGCTATTCCGTAAAACATAGCTACTTTCCTTGGATTGCCTGACCCGTCTAGCTATACAGGACATTGCTTTCGGCTATCATCTGCTTCGCTCTTAGCAGACTCAGGAGCAGATATTTTGACTCTCAAACGTCAGGGGGGTTGGAAGTCGGCTACTGTAGCCGAGGGATATGTGGAAAACTCCGTGGAAAATAAAAGAAAAACAGCCTTGATGATACTAGGAGAAAAAGAGGTTACCTGTACAAAGCCTAATGAAGATGTTTTGACTATGAATACTTCGATCGGAAGTTCAGTGTCCTACCAACAATTTCCGTCGGAGATTAATTTAAATAACTGTACAAATATCGTGGTAAACTTTTTTAAGCCATGATATCTTATATATTATAATATGTTATATTATTGTGTCTGTAAAGTTCTAATAAAATTATTTATATTCAGTTTTTGTCATTTTTTTATTACTCAAAAAAGACTTTTCGAAATATGTAAATCTCTTCAGAATTACTTATCACACTAATGCGAAAAGTAAATTATTTTTCACACTAGTGCGAAAAGTAAATCACTTTTCAAACTAGTGCGTTAAAGTGACATTTTTCACACGCTCGTAGAAAATAGCTATTTATGACATAAGTGTGAAAAGTGCATGTTTAAGGCGCTGGTATGAAAGTTCCGCAATTTATAGAAGTGCATTAAACGAACTTTTCACACGCATGTCATACAATATTTTTTCTTCGTGTGTGTATGAAAATTAGCCAATATTCAATTTTTTAATTAATTTTTATGACTTTATAAAATATCAAGTACCTGATGGATTGTTATTTATTTATTATTTCATCCACAATTGATCAATTTTTACAGAGATATGTGCTTTGTCAAAGAAAAATGTTAAGTACCTAAACTACAATAAAAATAATAAAATTACCAACATGTCAACACAACTCCTCGTACAATTCACTCCCTCAGCGCCATTCACACATCGATACCCACACACACATTAAAATACTAGTAATGCAAAGGAATTACATACGCTTAAAATGTACAGTCAAAATATTCCTGAAGAGAATAAAAACTGTTATTTAACAATACCCTTTTTAATTTTATTTTAAAAATATCTCTACTAACACTTTCTTTAATATGTACAGGCCGGTGGGAGGTACAGCTTATAGGCATTACATAACTGCTATCCGCTGTGCAGGACAGTCGGTGTTGGGGCAATCGGAGAATATTTGGTGTTCTCAGTGAATAGTCATGCGGCATGTCACCCGCGCTCTGAAATGTATGAAGATTATTTCTTACATAAAGAGCAGTAAAATATATATCGATATTACAGTAAGAATGTTAAGATCTTTGAACAATTGACGACATGAGAAGGTAATTTTTTTAAATGTAATTGTTCTTATTATTTTCTTCTGCGAGATTAAAACTTCATTAATTCTTTTGCTATTGCCCCAACACACCGTGCCATACGACAGTGTTGAGCCAGCGTAGGCATAATAATAGGATAATAGTATCTGTTTACTGACATATGATCTTAAACGCCATAACACAAACGAGTAACGAGACATTTTTGTCAAGATAACATTGACTGTATCATTCCATGATAGTGTTGAGTCGAGTCTCAGACCCAGCTTTGATAGATTCAGCAGGAGCCCATTCTGGTCACTGAATAATTGTATGTTCAAAGCACGATGACTAGATTCGCCACTTAAATGTTCCACATTTGGCGCAGTTACTATAGCAGACACATCGTGTGCAAACATTGTTATATTTTAGAAAATACTGAGAGCACTGAGACAGCTTTATAGTTCTCAATCCTGGTCTTTTCACCTTCCGCAAATGACTGATTTATTAAATAGGTCAATATAGGTGCTAGCTGACAAGTATTCCCAGCCAGCAGTGAACAGAGAACCCTATCGGTACCTGCTGAATCCTTTATTGTCACCTCTTTTATGATATTATATACTTCCTCTGATTCCACCGGGGACATTCACAAGGAATTATTTGAAGTTTTTATTATCTCCTGCACCGTTCCAGAGTTAACTGAATTAGAAATTTGTTCCACAGAATTTAAAAAGTAATAATTAAATTTATTTGTTACAACCTCATAAGAGTCAATCTTCCCGTTGTCCTCCCCAAATGAACTCCAGAGGGTATAATTTCTTTGTCTTTATATTAACCTCACTCTTTATTATTTGCAAGCAGTTTTGGACTTGTTATGAGAAAAATAGTAAAGGTCGTCATTAAAATATCTTTTTCTCTGTCTTATTGATTTCTTATGATTTTTTAGACGTGTCCTATATTTATTCCACATTTCCTCGCTATTACAAAGTTTCAGATTTCGGTGCAAATCGCGAAGCCAGTTCCACTCCTGGATTATTTAATTTTTGAATTTTATGTCTTTTAAGACAGTCAAATTTCTTTAGTAGCTTATAAAATGTTACCAAATTTGATTCTTTATTGAATCGTCTTGAATATTCAAATCTTGTTGGACTGGACAGGGACTGAGTGAATGAAAAAGTGATTTCTTGCATGTGATGATTTGAAAAGCAAGTTTCAATGTTCATTGTTTGTGTTAGGTCATTCTTAAAATTACAAAAAATGTTGTCAATTTGTGTCATACTAGCGCCCTGCACTCTACTGAAATCAACTATGCACGATACCAAACCATAACTCAATAATGAGTTATTTATTTCCAATGCATTATGATCTTTTACATTCCTATCAAAGTTTATATTAAAGTCGCCACAAATTACAGACCTTTGTCATTCCTAATGAAAATTTCTAAATATTGTTTAAAAAATAAAATACCTAATTGTTTTTATATCTGCTAAGGGAGCACGATAAAAACATGATAATAAAATACTCTGGTTCGTGTAGAATAGTTCAATACAGGCATACTCAAACACCCCATCTATTTAATCCACCGGTATAGTCAGTTTTTTGAAGGAAACATCACTGTGCAAGTAGACAGCTATACCTCCTCCGCGAGAGTCAGATCGGCTGTAGAAATTAGCCAAAGTATATGATTCCAGTCTTAATATTTCAATCTCCTCCTTTGAGCACCACGTTTCTGTGATACTACTTCTGAGTAGTTCAGACTTTTAAGTAGCACTGACAATTCCACAGTTTTATTTCTAAGACTCCTGATATTAAAATTACATACTCTTAAGAGCAAAGACCCCTGCGAGTATATTCTTAACGATCCGCCACTTCCTGTGAGCGTGACTGGATCCTCGGTCTCTCTAAAAAACGTGATACCAGGAGTCCGCTTGGCCATGTATCGCGCTTCCAAGCCTCTCGTAGATTATTTTGATTGATTGTTACCTTCATGGATTTATACAGGTCAGGTTTTTTAGATTTATGATCCTCGCAGGCGACCTCGGGAACTTTACCAGATAGAAACTTTTTTAGGTCATCCGGTTGGGTCTCCGGGCTTAGCCTTGTTACATGGAAGGAAACCAGTTTAGGGATGCTACGTATGTTACCTGTTGATTGGTTGGGATCATTTTGTCCACCCAACAGAATACGACGATTTCTTCTCTGTTTGGGTTTTCCCCATCCATCATCGTCATTTTCCATGACCTAGTTTTGGATTGATTGCAATTTATTTGTGGTTTGTGCAGCCAATATTGCTGTATTAACTTGAGCTGTCGTAATAACATTTCCGTCAGTGCTACCTGACTTCTGTTGTTTACTATTTACTCGGCCTTCAGTATTTGAGGTCAAGTTGACGGTCTTCTTTTCCGGAGCTGAAGCCCCATTCACAAAGTTAATAATGTGGCCTTCAGAAGTAGACTCATCCCTTGCAGGGTTGCCAACTCGAGAGGATGTTATTTATTTAATATTTTTGTTTGTGTCCATCAACTTGACGAGCTATAATTTGTACAAATTGTGATGCATATATCGGGCTACTTGTGGCTATAAAGTTAATAATGAGCTATTCAGACATCGAGAATACTGAAACTATTTCAAAAGCAGTTTTTCACACTAGTACGAAAACTACACCACTTTTCGCACTAGTGCGTTAAAGTGGAATTTTTCACACTAAAATGAGTTTGAAGTTTCACTTTTCACACGCTCGTAGAAAAAATATATTTAAATACCTGCTTTTAGCCATTTTCATCTAATATAAACTCTAAAAATAGTAATTCCCTTTCAATACAGAACTCTGTTTTAGTTATTGCAAAATTTGTTTTTATTGGAAAATTAGCATGAATTTTATTGTCACGAACCACTCTGGCAACGAACAGAAAAAGAAGCTAATTGGTAATTTTATTAGATTAGCATTTTACTTCCACAAAAAGTAATCAGCCGTTTATGTTCAGTCGGAATAATCGCAATTGAGTAATTAAACTTATTATTTTAAAAACAAACTTCGGTTATCTGTTATAAATGGCGCGATCGTGTGGATTTTTATTATTCTTAACGATTAATCAGAAATTGAACTTGGCGGAGACCTGGTGTAAGTGCTTAAGTGAATTTATTGCTAACTTAACTTAACCAGCAGATCATCGGAGATTGTCTCACAAATTATTCCGGTTTCTCAAGATTCGCTAAAACTGAAATAAAATTTATATATACTTAGTTTCTTAGTGCTAAATACTAAAATAAAAAAAAATGTGTGAAATTAAATTGTTTTAGATAACAAGATAAGATAGATCCTTGATTTGATCCATGGTATTAAGGAACACTTTTTATCGACCCGCCACATCTCAAGAACTTAGCTTAGCTGAAAACAAAATATGTGGCTTAGAAAAATGATGTAATAAAATTCAAATTTCTAAAATGGCGGCTAGGGAGCGTTTCTTTAAGCAAAATTGAAAAACAGCAATTTCTTACCAGAATGAAATAAACCCGAGTGATATTTTACGATTTTAATATCTTTTTCTGTTGCTCTAAAACTTCTGCATTTCAGGTTTTGACGTAACTTTTATAATAAGCGAAGGGGGAAGAAAATAATTTTGTTAAATAAAACATACTATAACTCTAGAATGATCTATCCGATTTTAAATATCCTGATCTCGCTTGAACGGTATTTTTTAGCAGAATTAGAACATGAAACTTTTATTGTCAATTCGCCAAGAAACCGTCAGTGGGTGTTGCATAACGACCTTATGAATTTTCAAAAGAATTAAATGAAAAGGTGAGTTTTCGCTGTTTTATTGCACACCAAATTACGGAAAAAACACCGCAAACTGGAAGTGGATATCTTCTTAAAATATGAACGAAAACTTGATTTTTATAGATGGATGACTTACGCCAATTTTTCAGGGCAATTTATCCTATCTCAATGGTTACGCTCTTAAACTAATACGAAGATTTCTTGCAAGGGATCTCACCGATATTACAAGAATAATAAATCAAAGCCACATAAAATACTACTTGTTAAACTATGCCTTATAACATTAATATTGTCAAAATCTTATTGTATAGGTATGGCCAGAAAATACAACCTAAATCAATCCCGTGACAGAAAAGTTTATGGCACGTGGCCGCCCCCTTATACCTTTCGGTTTTGGGCTAAACGTAGCAGCGACAATATCAGTAGGCCAATACACAGTGCTCAATAATACCGAATCAATAAACCTGTGAGGTAAATATGCACATATACAGCCGTTAAATATCTATAGGTAAACCAGTTAAGCTCAAGTCGATTCCAACGTCAAGGCGACAAATTTAAATTTGTAAATTTCAGTTATGTGAAATAAATTACTGCCATGAGCTTTACAGCCAAATACAGTAAAAATTAATTCTATCAGCTGTTTGGACACCAGCGAAATGAATTATCTAACTAACTAAAGATAAAATTAGGTAAGCTCGATAAGCAAGATAGCTAGATCATTAAATGAAACGAAAATTAACAAGAATACAAATGGCCTACAATTGTTTAATTATAAATTCACTATATAATGTGATATATAACAATAAGCTATAATACGGTAATTAAGGCAAGCTACCGACAGTCGCCTAGCTATAATTTGATTGTATATTCATTAATTAAAATGATATATACCGATAAGAAATACACGGTAATTAAGGCAAATGGCCTATAATCATTTGATTATATATTCATTAATTAAAATGATATATACCGGTAAGCTATATATGGTAATTAAGGCACTTAAATAAATTAAAATCGATTTTTCTTGATTTTGGTCTAGCTGTAGGCACTGGCGCTCCTTGGAAGTACGTTTCCACCAAATGATTGCGTCACCCTGACAAAAAAAGGCCTCGATACGGCAAACTGACGGCGGGATTAGCTAGGTCCGAGTGAAATTCCACCTGACAGAAGCAACTCTATCCCATAGAAGGAATTCTGTCCCACATGAGGAATTCTGTCCCACAGAAGAAATTCTGTCCCGCAGAAAGAATTCTGTCCCACAGAAGGACCCTAGTTAAATGATAAATAACTTTCGCTATCTTAAATAGAAACACTCGTGTCGAACAAACTTTTAAAAAAAGGGTCACCATCAGTGATGTGAACTGGTAAATTAGCGAAAAATTACCGTGGTAATTTACTGTAATTTACCGTAAATGACCAGAAATTGATTACCGTAATTTACTGATAATTAACGTAAAAAATCCGGTAATTTTCTACGTTAATTACCAGTAAATTACGGTAATCAATTTATGGTCATTTACGGTAAATTACAGTAAATTACCATGGTAATTTATCGGTAAATAATTAACGTTATTTACCGAAATTTACTGTATTTTGTTGTAATACCATATTTCCGAAAGCGACGTTTGTCAGCAATATGAGCAGGATGCGTTCGGGGATTTACTGCCGGCTGCCGGATCGGGATTTACTGTCGACTGTCGCGAATAATGTCAATTCACATCGTTTAAAATATGTATTTCCCCGGTCTTAAGAATTAACAGGATATTTACGCTCTCTAAAGTAAAAACGAGTTGTAGGTCGCAGTTGATGTTTTGGTTATGGTTTATAGCATAGTGTACCTCCTAATATCGGTATATTAGTCGTTATTGGTATTCATTCCAATCTTTATCGGAGTCTGAATATGCATCCGACTGTTCTAAAATAGATGGTGAAATTGAAATAGATGAAATTGTTGATGTAGAGATCCCATTTAGTCCAGCTCATTGTGAAATGCAAATATAAAAAAAAATTAACGTACTTACTTAAAAGGGCACTTAACCTAAATATTAACAAGTACGAATTTAAGGTTTTCTTTAGATTCAGTCCCTACAACCAATTAAAATTTAGTTGATGGATGCGGAGGTGTGTCAATCATTTTGTTCTGTATTGTTTTCGTTTTAAAATTAAAATTTAAGGAAAAAGCAATGTTTTATTCACAAACAAATGAAGCAACTATTTGCTCTTTGTCCTACACCGATACTTACACACACCGTAATTTAATTCCCAAGTGATAATTACGTGACTATGACAAGTTATTTCTTATACATGTACAAGTACAGGGTGTCCAATTTTCGTTGTCATTGCGGGGTATCTCCATTATTTTGACAGATAGAGAGATGCGGTTTTCGCAAACCTGGACTACTTTTTCGAGAAACAAAAAATGCCATAATCAAAATTTTCTTAGCCCTCTTCGTTTTCGAGCTACAGGGTCAAATTGAAAATTTGCACTTTTAGGGCATGCCTTTTTTAAGTTTGGGTCGTATGTCAAAAACGGTAGTTCTGAAAAAAATCAAGCACGCCACTGAGATCTATAAAAATGAGTTTTTATCTTTTCGATAAGTTATCAGGCAGCTGAGATACGAGGCATGCCCTAAAAGAGCAAATTTTAATTTTCACCCTGTAGCTCGAAAACAAAGAGGGATAGGAAAATTTTGATTATGGCATTTTTTTTTCTCGAAAAAGTAGTCCAGGTTCACGAAAACCGCATCTCTCTATCTGTCAAAATAATAGAGATCCCCGCAATGACAACGAAAATTGCACACCCTGTACATGCTTCTTTGAAAAAATAGCAACTTTTGTTTGTAAACTAGTGCACGCTCTGTTTCTCTGTTTTTTTTTTTCAAATGGACGTTTCCAAAAGACAGTATTACACACAATTTACATTAATTTACGAATGGAAACCGTTATTTGTTTAATTGCAGTTTACGGTAAATTACGGTAATTTATTGTTATTTACCAAAAATATATTACGGTTATTTACCATAGTAATTTACGATACAAATTTATTACCACGGTAATTAATTTTGATAATCAACACTCGTAAATTACCACCGTAAATAACCAAAAATATAAATTACGGTAATTTTACATCACTGGTCACCATACTAGTTCATCACACATCGTTTATAGACGACATGCCCGATAATTTTAGAAAATATACATTCTACTTCATTTGCTTAATACTGCAACGACAGAATCAGGCGGTAGTTAGACCTGAGGGTCAAAAATGGCAAATACAAAATCCGATACGGAAAACGGCCTGCTCGCCTTGAGTGTTCAGGCGAGATGGGCTATCAATTCTCTCAAAAAAGAATATGTATCACATTTGTCAAGTGGCGCTCCAAACGGATATACCAATCGAGTAGGTTGGAGCACCGTAAGTAAAGTCGCGAGAAGTAAGGCGTATCGATCACACAATTCGACCAGTAAAAGGAGAAAATCGCACTACTGTAATTAATAACATTTACAACGTTACAACATAACAAGAATAACATGGTGCGAAATGATGCAAATTTCCTATTCAAAATGTTACGTACCGAAGAAGCAGCGGTAATGTAATTTTACATTATGCTCATTGCTGTGCAGCCAACAATCCATATTAGATAATTCAAATTGGCCATTAAAATCAATTTACAGTTAACGTGTGGTGTAGTATTATTTAAGAAGAGATTATTATGTTTATATTTGAAGAAAACCTAAAAGATGAAAGACATTATTTATATTATGTAAAAAATCACTTACCAATTCTTTTAGTGGATGTGTCAACTCGATGGAACATATAGCCTGATGGCTGCCCGGTACATTATACTCGCAACGTCAGGGATTATTCGGGCAATCTGTTCCCGAATAAATAGATAGATAAAAGTGGCCTAGTTTCTGGGCCTTAGAGATCTCCCGACTTGACTGTTTTAGATTTTTACGTATGGGGTAACGGTAAAAGAACGTTTATAAGACTCGGCCAGCATCACATAAAAAAATACTATACGCTCAATTTCAATAGCATAATTCGAAGCTGCCGTATGTCTTTCTCTAGAAAAGCCGACAGTTGCATTTAATAAGCTAATTATTTATTAGTTTTAGTTACTATTTCGCAAACAAGTACGAGTTGTTGGTTGCAAATAATGAATTTTAGCTCACGCTACCTTGAAAAAATCATAATTTCGTTCATAACTCAAGTTTGAAAAAGATAGCAACTTCTGATATTTTTTCGTAATTGTTTGTGTAAAAAAGCAGTTCAACTGTAAAATTATCTTTGTATTGAATTTTTTTTTAGAAACTTGAAAAAATTCACGCGTTTAGTATGCAACGTCCTCTGACGGCTGGCTGGAATGTTAAAATTAAAACTTATTTTCATATTCTAATTCTGCTACAAATTAACGTTAAAACGAAATCAAATTATTTAAGTTGTCGTATTTTTTGTATAACGATATTATTTTCTTCCCCCCTTCTTTCAATATAAAAGTTGCTAAAGAAACCGAAATATAACAGTTTAAATATTAAATATGACAAATTTGTATGTATTAATTTTGTTTTAAACGGCTGCCATTTTAGAACCCTAAAAATATTTTCATTGCATTTTTCTAAGCCACAAATAGTTCTCGAGATTCGGCGGGTTGATAGCCTTAACGGGCCACACGGACTAAGTGCTATTTGAAAAGGTGTCTAGTAACCCTTTTAGCAGATGCTGGCACTATGAAACGTCGTGAACGTTGAAATCTACAAACCTCGTCCAAGGCTGCGATTGGATTAATCAAATTAGATATGGATAGCTGAAACTATCCTAGGTGTATCAGTTATTGGAAGATCAAATGAAAAATTTTTTATCAAACGGTTGAGATAACTTCCTCAAAAGGTCATGTCAAACTCCCACGGCATCAACTTGTGTTTCGATTTCTTTTAAAGTGAATAATAGTGTAAATATATAATCTTTTATATATTTCGAATAAGATATTCTTCCGAAACCTGTGTTCTTTATATTAGACTCGTCAGTAAAATATAGTGAACCATTACATATATTTCACGTTTGAGTTATACGCCACTTTTTGTTATGAAATGACAAGAGTAGTGGTTCTATGCTAAACAGATGTTGGATAAATGAGGTCATGCAAATTTTCATATCTCGAAAAGTAGAACTGTCAATTAAGTAAATACCCTCTATCATACCAAATTCAGTTAATTGGATGTTATATGATTTTCAAAATTAAATAGGCTCTTAATTGACCTAGCTTTGAGCTTGTAATCTGGATAGGAAGTTCTGGCCCTCGACCTTTATCGAACAGTAACCGTGATTAAAATTATGCGTTCCCCTACTAATTATACATCCGAAAACTTAAAAGACGGGTTTGATTATTACGTTGATCGAGAACGGAAGACAAGCAGACATTTTAGAAAATTAACTTTTTTAGGCCAACGTCTTAAACAAAAGTAATACTTGTCTCATAAATAATATACTTAAGCCTTAAGGAAAAAACTAATGTATTTTGGCCAAAATTGCGACAGAAAACATTGGGTAGGGTCGCCAACATATATAAATTACGTGATTAACTTTGATAACGGGCATTCACACAAATTGTCTTTCGGATACCTCGAACCGAAGTGGGAATTTTTTTAGCGAGGCCCGTTGTTTATTTGTCGCGGCCGCTCAGCAAAAGTTGGCCGTTTATTTTCCAAATTGGCAGTCCGAATTAGATTAAATAGGAGAAATATGTTCAGCAATTTACTACAATTCATAATAAAATAGCTTTCATTTCGATTACAAAAACGAAAACGAGAGGACTGAGGATGATATATTTTCGTTACAATAAAATATTTTAATTTATATTCATAAAGATATTAAATATCTCACACTAATACTTTTTATCAAATTAATTATTATAAATTTTATAAACTCATATAAAGATTTAACGCGATTGAAAAAAACTCAGACTTAGTCAAGCCTTATTATTCTTGGCATCAGATTAATACGTATGTTTTTTGGTGAAAGAGTGACAGCACTTTCTTTGTTGGCAGAATTCGGAAAATTAATCATTAAACGATATAAAGATCTGTTCTAATCAGGCTTTGAACGTTAGAGCCCTTTCGGTAACAGTTATGTTTCAAGGGTTCGCTAATAACCCATAATCTTCCACAAGTTATTAAAATATTTTAATTTTCTTAAACTGTCCAAGGAAATATCATAAGAGAAACTGTGAATTTTCCCAAGATGCCGTTTTTTTTTGTAAAAATGTTTTCTATACTTCTTCTTAACATTTACGTCAATTTTTGAATATTCCCCTTCAATTTAATTACACAGCATTTGCTTGTAGCAATCTTACAATTATTATCTATTCTTCTTCTCCTTCTTCAGCTTTCTTTTGTCCACTTTTAAACATAGGCATCGCCGTGTCTTTTACAATTTGTCATTCTTGGGCTTTTTAGATTAAAAATATTTCCTTAATACCATTAATCCATCTTCCTCTGTTTTTCTTGGTCACCATCTTATCCCCTTTACCATCCATCTATCACTGTCTGGATCGCCAAATGTCCAACCCTACACCATTTCAGTTTTATGCCGTCGGTTTTGCCAGTTCTTTTCCTAATTTCTTCATTCCTAATCTTTTTGCTTAACGAGATCCTAAGAATTCATCTTTCTTTGTGTGGTGTGGCACTTTATTTTGTCAATTCCATTTTTTTCTAATCCACATATGGCAACTGAGAGAAAACAGAAATCATCCACTCTTTTCTTCCGGTTTATTGACATGGTTGTGTTTCTAGGAACATGATGCAGCTTTCCAAAGGCAGCTCAGGTGAGTTTAATTCTGCAGGTCACTTCTGCTTTTTTTATTTTCTTTCTCCACCTTGATGATGTGGCCGAGGTAAAATGAGTGAATTAATGATCTGGGTATTAGTGCACTGCGACCTGTATAGATCTATCGTGTCCCCCTTCCTTAGTGCTTCCGTTGGTGTGATTCTCAATCAGAGTACCACATCCAGCTTCAGTGTTTTAATAAAAGCAAGTAATTTAGATGGTTCTATGAATGGAAGTTCCAGGCCATTCACGTTTTCGCGACCGGCTCGCACTCGGTGAGGTGTTCCGGGTTTTCCTTCCTCTCCTCACAGAACCGGCAACTATTCTTGATTTCAATTTTTATTCCCTCCAGGTACCTCCGCAACCGGCAATGGCTTGTAAGAAAGCCAGTGAGGATGCGGAGATTGTTCTTACTCAGTGTAATAAGGTTTTTTGATCTTCCTGGATGAGGGAGCCCTAGAAAAATCTTTGACTTCCTTATCCCTGGAGGGCATTCCCATAGACTGGTCCATTTGGTTCGCTTTTTTTCTTGATTTCTTCTTTGTAGGTGTGTATCTCTATGCCACAGAAAGATTCGGGTCCGAAAAGCGAAGTTTCTACTTTTACCAATTGATTTGCCTTTTTGTTGCCTTCTATCTCAGCGTATCCTGGTATCCATTGAAGGCATAGTTTATTACTCTTGCCTGGTTCATTTAGCCTACCTAGGCGTTCCCGTATCATTCTGGAATTGTTGGTGAGCTCAGCGCTTTGATGGCTGCTTGACTGTCTGAGAAGATGACAATATCTTCCTTCCTATAGTTTCTGTCGAGGTTGAAGTGCGCATATCTTCCTATGGCGTTAATTTCCGCCTAGAATATATCGGAGTGTTTTCCCATTGCTGCGAAAAATTTCGTTCCTGGCCCAAATACTCCGACTCCGCTCCCCTGTTCAGTTCTTGACCCATCTGTATACCATTGTACGGCACTTTGCAGCAATGTGAGAATACAAGTGGTGTTCTTTTTCCATTCTTCTCCACTTCTTACCACGACCCTAAAGTATTTTTGAAAATTGCGTCTTTTGACTATATCGTCCCTGGGGAGCCCAAGAAAAGGTATATGCTTTGTCAGGGATGTTAATGCACTATTTGTAAGCCATCCTCCCTCGCCCGCTCCCTCTCTTGTGATTCTAGTCATTGCTTGTCTAGCTGCTCCCTCTACAAAAATGTGCAGAGGTGCGAGGCCCACAACTGCCTGGATCGTATAATTGTCTAGAGATGTATGCAGGTCATCAGCCCTCATTATTTTTGTTTTACTGACATTTATTTTCAGTTCAATTTCAACGGCTGATTCGTTTACTTGTTGTCGTATATCGCCCAGTTCTTTTGGATCTCTTGTATGAGTACGATATCGCCAGCACACCAGAGATGATTTAAAAACCGTCCAACGACTTGTATGCCTCTTTGTTTCCATTTTAATATCTTAAAAGCATCTTCAAGAACTATGAAAGCTAATTTTCGGGAAATTGCATCACTTTGATATACTCCTCCTTTTATATTTATTTTGTTGGTCAATATGTAATCATCCATTTCTACATGTAAGTTTGGATTTTGGTAGATATGGTTTACGCATAATCGCTGTGCACTTGAAACATTTCTTGAACCGTACATAGCTTTCAAAAAGAACCGGGGGGTTTTTGTTGAGTCGAACACCATGTGAAAGTCTGCGAAGACCAAGTGAATTCTGATGTTGTTCTCAGTTCATTTTCATGTAATGTAAGGGATCAATGGTGCTGAATCGTCTACATTTGAAGATCCTTTACAGGCGTAGGCGACTATGTGAAAATCGGCCTCTCCTATTGGTCGATCCGTATGGCGCTTAGCTCGCTAGGGGGTGTCAGGAAAAGGAAACTAACCAAGTGCAAACCCAAACTAACCCAAGACATACCCAAAATCAAGAAAAAACTGTTTAGAAACATAATCTTAAAAAAAATAATAAGAAAAGCAACGGGGTTTGAACCCGGGCGGCCGAAGTTAGGTCTAACCATCTAAACCTCTCAACCACGAAAGCTCTTGCGACAAATTGATTGCATCACGAAGACATATTGTAATACGAGATGGATCGACCAATAGGAGAGGCCGATTTTCACATAGTCGCCTACGCCTGTAAAGGATCTTAAAATGCGAATCCTCTGCGAAAGCCCGCCTGTTCTACTGATTGATAGAAATCGAATTTATTTGTGTTAGTTTTCGTAAAGAGTTTGCACAGATGCGATAAAAACCTTATTGGCAGATAGTTTTTGATGTTTGAGATGTCTCCTTTTCTACAATAAGGTACGACTTCTGAGTTACGCTTGGTCTGATATGTTACATTCATGTAGACAGCTGTTCAGCAAGATCTCAATTGCCTTCTACGCCTTGCTTTCCAGTAGGTTCAAGATTTCTCTGGGAACATCATCTTTACCAGGATATCTTTTGTTTTCCATCTTCTTTAGAGAATGTCTTATCTCATCCATCAATATTTCCGGCATATCTTCTGATCCCACGTTTGGGATAGGCTTATGCTCCAACTTCCTTTCCGATGTCGTTTCTGAATATAGGTCAGTATAGAAGTCGTCTATTATTTGGGTAATTTGTTCTGAATTAGAATATCTCGTTTGTTTTTGAGCATACTCATTCTCGTGTTTCTGTTGTAAAGGTTTATTTTTAAAATTTATATTGCCAAGTGTATAAGTTTTGTTAAGATGTGTGTGAAATTATTAAAGTGGTCTTTGGGCACTGTATCAAAAACAAATTTTTAAACTACCCAAAAAAAGGGTCGGCAGTCATCTAGCCATTTTTGTTGGCAAAATATCCTCCATCCCCCAATCCAAATATTCCATACAAAGTCTTTGTATTGTATTTCTTGCAGATCCTCTTCAAAACTTGTTTCTCTTCGCTATATACATTTTTTCCTCATTCTTTTTCGATATTTCAATGTTTTATTTGTTTTTCAATTCCCTCTTCTTATTTTCCTCCTCAAGGATGTCCAAATAGCCTTTCGATTCACATGTTATCACTCCGATACTTTCTTTCGTTGGCTGATACCAGATATAGAAGGATTGCGAAGTTTTGTAAGTATAAGATTTTCAAAACGGGTTTTTGTTTTTATCATAACGCTTGTGGATTCATCATCTCATGTCCTTCATTATTGTTACCTGTAGTTTCATCTGGCCTTTCAAATATGACAGTAATTTCCTTTTCTTCTATTAAGCATATTTTTTCTCGATGATTTGACATAACATCTTCAGATACTTCTTTCCCGAAGCAGCCTTTATAGTCTGCTTTGTTAAAAAATTTAGGGGCAATTACATTTTATTTATAGGATAGTTTAATCTTGAATCATAAAGTTCATAAATCTTAAGATTGTGACGAAACATTACAAATCAAATTTGTTAAATATTACCTTTTCAGCCTTTCGACGTGATTTTTCTTTTGTGATTTGCTAAGCTCGTGATTGGTCCTATGAACCTACCAAAAAAAAAAAAAATTGGCTGTCGTCTAGCTATTTTTGGTGACAAAAAAATATTCTATATCATATCGAACTGCATGCTTTCCTTCTAGCTGGAAATGCGCTCAGGCGCAACCAATCCCGAAGCAAGGTAAAAAAATTATTCCAAATAACTACCATCCAATTGCCTTAGTTCCCATCATATCCAAAGTCATGAAGAAACTGATCAACGAACAGCTCTAAAATATCTTAAATCATCAGGTATCATAAACTATCAGTATGGCTTCCGCAAGCACAGATCAATCGGATATCTCCTGACTTACATGACCTACCTGTGGACCAAAGCCATCGACAGCTACGGCGAATCTCGTGCAGTGGCTCTCGACATATCCAAAGCATTTGATAGGTGGGCATGACGGATTGTTAAGCAAATTCACAGCATACGGACTACCATCAGCACTGCTTCTATGGCTTTCCAATTTCTTAAGGGACCGAAGCATCTGAGTTGGTATTGATGGACATCTTTCCGAGCAAATTAAAATCAATGCCGGAGTTCCTCAAGGGTGTATATTATCTCCCACAATGTTCCTGCTGGTAATGGGAGGCAAGCAATTCCCATCACCAGATACACAAAATGAATTTGATGTGTTGACGCTTCCAGCTCCTGCAATCTGCTGGAAAACAGCTTCCCGTTTTTTGCTACCCAAACTACCTTCGTTTGAAGCCTCGTCCAAATTGAAATTTTGACTTGGCATGTCCATTAAATTTGGGTTACCGTTTTTAATTAGGTTCAAAAAATGAGGTTTCCACCTTCGTTTTTCCACGTGTTGAAAGTTTCTTGCAAGACAATTTTTATCGATTGGTAGGCCCAACAAACCAATCTGGGTCAGGTATAATAACCTCAAAGGCCATTTGTAAAGTATTTTTATTAACATATATTGCCACAATATTTATTACCTCTTTTCTAGTTAGACTGAAACCCCACGTGTCTGTTCATTGTTTCGACGATTTTAACAACAAGATTTTCTTCTTCATACATGAACAGGGTAGTTTTCCTTTCTGGTCTTGAATCTACCGAGGAAACCTATTTATTTTTCCAGCTTAACTTTAAGTATTAGTGTGTATCTGGGAATATTACAAAAATTGGAGGCAGCTTTTAGATTCATTTCCCCATTTTTCACGGCTTCAATATCTCCATGCATGAATCCTTTCAAAAATTTTTTACGAAGAACTTTTGGGTTTTTGCAGACCTGAAACGACAAAAAGTATTGTCACAGTTAGTCATGATTTTGTATCACAATTATTATGCTGAGTATATCATTCTTAAGTTCAGTTGTGACACTCCAGCCAAATCTGACCCTTAACAAATTCATCCTCACTTTTGAGGTTATGTGGGTTCATAACTTAATAGTAGAATGCAATATAACTAATGGTTAGCTTAAAATAGACGAAAAAAACACACATTATTTTGCACCATATGAATTGCATAACATATCAAAACCAAAACGTTATTAAAACTACCCCTTTAAAGTACTGATATGCCAAAGAGATAATGACGGGGTTAGATTAGGCCACGACTAAAAAAAAATTATAATCGTATATGCATCATGTATTGGCATACCAAATTTTTTAAATTTTAATTATCGGCAATTTTTCAAATTCTTTGCAATCTATAATTCTCCTCCATAAAATCTAGCAAGCATGTTTTAATTTTGCAGTTTCCTTCAAATTTATCAACTATGTTTAGGGTAAGGATCCGAATAATTTATTTCTTAAATCTAAACTCAACTTTATCGAAATCGGGGCGAAAGAAATATAGTCGATTTTGTAACAGTTAGGTTAGCTAAACGTAATAGTTATTTTCTTGGATACGAATTCCTCGGTGCTTTATGCTTTATCTTAACAATCTCCATGTGCGATAGTCGCCTTGTCTTTTTAACTACTCTTATCCCTGTTTGTCACCCTAATAGGTCCGATATGTGTCCTTTTAAATCTTATCTCTTAATGTACTCCCACTAATAGTATCTCTATCGCTCGTTTTGCTATGGTGAGCTCCAAATGCTGTCATTAGTTCTCTAATATTTTATGTTTGATTTTCTTGTTAAACAGTATCTTTTTGCTAGCCCATAACATTAATATTCTTTTGTTGACAATTTTATCACAAGTGCATTTTCAAGAAGCACATATGTGTGTTTGTTAGATTAGTAGATTAACCAGGCGTTGGCCGTTGACACTGAGACCGCTATCTTGACAGTCTGGTTCGTCTATTGTGTGCTCATCAGCGAGACTAAATAATTTAGGGGGCAACGTGTCACCTTGGTAATTTTCCCTCTTTAATAATTCTGATGGATTATGCTTGCTTTTGAGATATTACGTTACAGTTGCGTTATGCAGTTCTGCGCACTCCATGTGCGATAGTCGCCTTGTCTTTTTAACTACTCTTATCCCTGTTTGTCACCCTAATAGGTCCGATATGTGTCCTTTTAAATCTTATCTCTTAATGTACTCCCACTAATAGTATCTCTATCGCTCGTTTTGCTATGGTGAGCTCCAAATGCTGTCATTAGTTCTCTAATATTTTATGTTTGATTTTCTTGTTAAACAGTATCTTTTTGCTAGCCCATAACATTAATATTCTTTTGTTGAAAATTTTATCACAAGTGCATTTTCAAGAAGCACATATGTGTGTTTGTTAGATTAGTAGATTAACCAGGCGTTGGCCGTTGACACTGAGACCGCTATCTTGACAGTCTGGTTCGTCTATTGTGTGCTCAGCAGCGAGACTAAATAATTTAGGGGGCAACGTGTCACCTTGGTAATTTTCCCTCTTTAATAATTCTGATGGATTATGCTTGCTTTTGAGATATTACGTTACAGTTGCGTTATGCAGTTCTCCTGTGCTCCATGCACAGCCATCGAGTCGAAGGCTTCTTAATAATCTACGAATCTAAGGTAAAGTTGAAATTTATATGAGTGCCCTAATATACGATTTCATAGAGTTTGCCTGCGAATTCATAAGATGGCTAATTTATTTCAAGCTATTTCAATAAAACTGAAAGAGTTTCGTACAATTAGGAGATACAAAGTCTTGGACCTTAACCATATTTCATTCCATACCAACTAATACCACATCTATTACAATGATTAGTTCTGATTGGAATCTTAATGATCCCTATTATCATAATTTAAAACGTTTAAATATTGACCGTGCTCATGCTAGTTGCCAAAAATTCGTTCAAACGAATGAATTTTACTTCAATTTATTTGCGTTTTACCGCAGACATAGTTTGGCACGTTCGAAACTGACTTGTCGTTGAACGCCTCTAAAATGTAAAATTTTAAAATTCTGGCAGGAGCAAAATGACTAGAATAGTATTATAGCTAATTTGCATTTTGGTGACGAGTCTTCAAATTAAGTTTAACAGCCTTGAGAATTGTCACCGACTGCAATGCAATCGAACAAACTCGTTTGAGTAATTTGTGGAAAATATAGAAAGCAATTTCCCTATTAAATTGCGCCAGTGTTTTCATAATAGTTGTTTGTGTGCATACTTAATTGCAATCTTTTAATTTTTTTAGGCACGTTCAGCACACTTTTCTTCCTGGGTATCGAATGAGACTGATCCATCGTCTGTCACGCATCACGTTCGGCTATTTAACGCCCATTCGGGTAAAGTCGGCTCAAGAGAGAGAAATAGTCAGTGAAAGGAGAAATCATTCCGTAATCTTCTTTAGACTCGTTCATTCCACTTTTCCTTGGTAAAAAAGAACTAAGTGGATTTACGCGTGACACTTGATGCTCAGCTATTACTCATTATGAGGCCGTTGTTAACTTGTAACCAGCCTTAAGCGTAGGGTTAATAAGCGATCCATATGCCAGGTTTACTCAGCGGTTTCAACAATAATTGAAGGTGTGGGTCTATAATTTGTCAGTCAGGTGAAGAGGCCACTAAATGCTAAACTGGAAATAAACCAATGAATTTTGCACATTGAAATCAGGGCAGTAAAATTTAGAAACATACCCTATATAAGAATATTGTAAAATTTGAAATTATTCTTTTACCTTTCACTTTATCCTCGACTTTATCTTACCAAAATAAACACCTGTATTCTAATTAGACTATTTGGTCAAATAATACTTTCAAATACACAACCGCATTACAGCAATGGATCAGGTCCCAAATTGAATTGGGATTTGCTATTGCGCATAAAATAATGAGATTCTAAAATGTTTATGTCATCTGAATTATCAGATTATAAATTTAAATCAACTCAAATTAAATTATTAAGGTAACGTAATTTGTTAACTAAGGCTTACAATATTAATATTGCCTAACCGCTGTTTGGAAATAGTTTTAACTAAACCTTGAATTCTAGAGGTTCTGACGAATCGCAGTTAGTCATAAAGTACCAAAAATAAGCAATATATATTAAACGAACTAATCTAAATTAATCCCACGGCAGCCATAAAATCAATATGTCAATAAACACCTAATAGAGATATATTAAATCAATGAATATATACCTAGCCGGTAAGTACCTACAGAGAACACGAATTGAGCTCAGTTCGATACCCCTATTAATACGAAAAATTAAAGTTGCAAATAGCAGTTATGTGAAACAAATTACTGCCACGAGGCTTACATCCAATTACAGTAAAAATAAATCAATTAATTATCATAACATTAACAAGATGACTTCTCTTGTCGAAAGAATACTAGATACGATAATGAAGAAAATAAAGCATTTTTCGTTATGACTGCACCAGTTCGGGCAAATTGATAAAATGCCTGCAAAAAAAAGAACAGAAGAACGTATATTACATTGTGACTGATTAGTTTTAGGCATTTTATAATTTGCCAAAAGCAGTGCCGTCAAAACGTCAATATAAAGCGAGAGTCGACTTTTCTCGATTGAATAGTACATTATTAGCAATTGCTCGTTTGTAGTTTGCTAACAGCGGTCGGTCAGAACGCGCATTGCGTTACGAATTGTTATTTCGCGCCAATCAGTTGTATATATCGAACATTGCATAAAACGTGCCAAACTTAAAAGTGACTTTTGTTTTGCTGTTTATTCATTTTGATGTGTTTAAACATATCAAAATGAGCGATAACCGCGGTGATGTGCAAATCGAGAATGAGAAACGAGATTTAGAGGTTATGAAAGTGCAATTTAATGAACAGCTACAGAAGTTTGGGTTAGTTTCGGTTAGTGAAAGAGTGTGGGAAAGATGTTACTAAAAAATCTTGGACGGCTGAGAGGGTTAAAGAAGTTATTATAGACATTAAAAATGGTAAATTAGTTGACTCAATAAGTAACAAATAAAGTAATAAGCAGTATCATTCAGTGAGAAAATATGATGTTTTGTCTATCGGTAGTGATAAACATTTAGTCGTAAAGCGAAGTTCTCTTGATCAACCTATTGTTTACATAATTCCCATACAACAGTATTTTGATGTGTTGCTACAATGTCACCGATCCAGAGGTCATGGCGGCAAGGATAAAATGCAATTTGCCTTAAAAATAAATATAACATTCCTAGAACAGCAGTAGAAACTTTCATTTCACTCTGCGAAGAATGCCAACTTAAGAAATCGCAGCTCCATAAAGGATTAGTGGTGCGAAGACCAATAATTTTTAAAGATTTTAATGTTCGCGGCCAAATAGATTTGATGGCTTCTTAACTATCAAGACCATGCCACGAAATGTTTGCATCTCCTCCCTTTATATACCAAACGTGCTGTAGAGGTAGCTATAGAATTGCTGAAAATATTTTTAATGTTTGGAGCACCACACATACTACAAAGTGACAACGGCCGGGAATTTACTGCTTCGGTAATAGAAGAATTTATCAGTTACTGGCCTGATTGCAAAATGGTTCACGGCAGGTCACGTCACCCTCAAAGCCAAGGTAGCGTAGAGAAAAGTAATCAAGATGTTGAGAACATGCTTCGGTCCTGGATGTCCGATCACTTCTCCACAAATTAGTTCATGGGGTGCTATTCTGTTCAATGGCAGAAAAATTCCTCGAAGCATCGCATTATTGGAAGGTCTCCGTACCATGCATTGTACGGAGCTGATCCGAAACTTGGATTAAAAGCGACAAACCTGCCAGATTCTGTAATTAAAGAGCTTCGAGCAGAAGGGGAACTTGAAGATATAATGAATCCCTCACGAACCAACAACACTGAAAGGGAAATACCAGAAGGCAATCTTGATTCGGACTCAGAGGTTAGCATTCAAGTGGACAATATGGAAAAAAAATGCGACTGAAATTTTCAGTGATAGTATTGTATTTTGTTCTACGTGTAGTGAAAAAATCACAGAAAAATCTCAAATCATTTGTGAGATATGTAATGCCACAATGCATTTCAATTGTACAATTTTAAGTCCAGGATCATCTTCAAAACCAGAAACAAGGATTTGTTCACTTTGTACAACTCAAAATAAAATCGAAATTGAGAGGCAAGAATCTTACTCGGGACAAAAAGGATCAGCTGATAAGATGACTGACGCATACGATAAAAAATTTAAGTCGATTGCAATCTGATCATATGTTTATTTAACAGTTCCTAAGGTACATCGAGGACCTCTCGATTCCAAGAAACTAATTGGAAAAGTGATTGATCTGAAAAATTACCTCTAAAATCTAGGTACCTCTAGAGGAATTCTAAAAACTTTATTTTCTAGAAATGATATCCAAGACCCCTCAGTCGGTTTTGAAGATGAAGTTTCTAATCGACTAATTACTGTCAGAGAAGCAGTTGCATATCAGTCACGATTCGGAGGTCAAGGCTGTCAAAAATGTAGCTGTAAGGCTAGTAGTAAACAGTGCAATACAAAGAAATGCTTGCTTTAAAAATAACAATTTATGCTCTTCCAAATGTCATGGAAGTTTGACATGCACTAATAAATAAATGATTTGATTTCAATTTTTATTTGTAGTTTTGTATTACTAATAGGTAGGTACATTCTTACCTAAATGTTCAGTTATAGGGATATTTTGATATTTTTAAAGGATGTGTTTAATAATTATTTGTAGTTTCATATTTTGGTCATGAAATGCTAACTGTTTACTTATATTTTCTTAACGTTTACTGTAACTGTAGTATTATACTTAATAGTGTTTTTGAATTTATTTTCACGTTTCATATTTGTTTCATATTTATGTTAGGTCATGAATGTGTTAACTGTTTATTTATGTTTTCTTAATAAAAAAATTATTACGTTTACTGTAACTGTATTTATTAACTTAATAGTAATTTTTATTTTATTTTCACCTTTTGACGGCACTGCTTTTGGCTAATTAAAAAATGCTAATCAGTCACAACGTAATATACGTTCTTCTGTTCTTGTTTTGCTGGCATTTTATCAATTTGCCTGAATTTTTTATTTTTATTTTATTTATTTATTTTTAATATGTTGTTTACAGTTTACAATTTTGATTTTAAATCCAATGTTTTATTTAATTCTACTTTAGTTTTGTTAGCACCTAGGTGTATGACACCTATATGTTCAATTGGTGTAGTCATAACGAAAAATGCATTCTATGCTTCCCTTTTTGTCGGCATTTTGCAAAATGCCTGGGAAGTTTATAAAAAGCCTAAATTTGCATTATGCCTACGACATATACGATATAGAAATCAAACGACCTACGGTTGTTTAACAGTAAATTCATTAATAAAAAGATAGATAGCGATAATAAGAGGTGATTAATACGAAGAAAAAAGAAGATCCTGCTTCTATCTAGTAGACCTGCAGACTCTGGCGTTTCTGTGAATCTACGTCTCCACCACGTGGTCGTAATTGACGAAAGGCCTCTGTTCGGTTAAATGGCACCGAGAACTCATTAGGTAGGCAGAGAAAAGCCGCCGACGGGCGTGCAGCCTCAAATGTAGGAAATTCTATCCCACGGAAGGACGTTCGCCTCATGGAAAGTCAAGACAGGTCACGGAAGGTCACGAAAGGTCCCCAATTAAATTATAACAAATTTCCTCCATTCAATATAGACACACCAACATGTAGCACACCTTTTTTAGAGGAAGGAAAAGAACACTAGTCGCTAAACATCTTTAGCAGTATCAGACAATACGGCCGATAATTTCAGGTGTTTGCCAATTAATTTCACTACAACATCAAAAGGTCTGATGGTCAAAAATTACAACTAAAATTTCAGATATTGAAAGCCGGTCGACTTTTACCTCCTAAACGCTTAAGCGTACAGAAGAGAAAGCCCATCAATTCCCCCAAAAATGCTTATATACAACATCTGTCAAAAAGGCGCTCCAAACGGATTCATCTTTTGAGCGACTCGGAACAGCGGATATAAAGTAGCGAGAAGTAAGTTAGCTAGAGTATCGACACCACAAATCGACATGGAAATTTCAGATTTGACACGATTTTAGGCAACACTTGAGAGCTGCCGACGATTGATCGAATTGGCGATTTGATATTCCGTTTTTGAGTTATTAGGTCAAATGTGCGATTTAAAAAAAAATGATACACAATAACTGCCGAAAACATTAAGTAATTTTGTTGTATTTTTCTGGGCATATTCTTCTTTACGATCTTCCAAATTCTATTGGAATTGGCGATGCTGATCCGTATCCTATAATCACTTTTAATCTTTGTATTTCCATCGGCGACTTAGCTCAAAAGGTAGAAGATTCGTTTAGCATGCGAAAGGTACCGGGATCCATGTTCGACGCCTGTTGAAGTTTTCACTTTTGTTGTGTGGACTTAAGGCCATATCGTATCTTTTTTTGATTATAGACTTAGCTACTGTTTTATCAATTGAACTCTTAATGAGTAATGTTAAAAAGATTTGAATGTATATTATAATTCGGTCTTCTGTGAGCCACTATTTTTAGCTGACGATGAACTGAAGCAGATAACCTCACTTGAATAATTAAACAAATGCGTTATAATAAATGGCGAAAATGAACTAGATCGAGTTGATAACATAAAATTATTTGTTAGAGAAAATGCTCCTATAATCACGTACACAAGTAAAAGAAACGATAGGAAAGTAATATAAAAATCAGTTTATTGATTTTAGTGAGATGGCGAATAACGAGTATGCTTTTATGTGCACACCCTACTAACTAGCCAATACATAATATTCAATTACGAAAATACTACAATTTGAAGAAATACCTCTCTATACTTCTAACAAAATAGACTAATTTACAACTAATTTATTTCAAGCGTCTATCGTTTGACCGATACAATAAATGTAAAACGAGACATACATTTTTTTTGCTACAGCTTTGAATATGCAATTATGCCGCTCCACATTCGACACTGCTCAAACCTAGGCGCTAGTCTAAACAACTGCTTTTTCTTGAATCTTGTGGTAGATTTCTAAAATTGTCAATGTTTAGCACGTATATAGCCGCCCTCTTAATTTCAAAGTTTCTACTTTATAGCAAACCCTTTTTTTGTCGACCCACTTCAGTTTTCGCCTCTCTGAACTATTGACGTTATTTACCACTTCTGTAGGGAAAACAACGAAAATTATATCTGCCGCTGACTGTTGCCTTTAGGACCTTTTCCAGGCTGGAGAAAATGTGTTTTGTATATTTCTCTGCTTTCCCATTTTCAATAAAATTCCTCTGCTCTAAATAACAAATTGTTCCATGCCTTGCACATTTTAATTTTTCGTTTGCACCTTAAATTATTTAAATTATATCACGCAATGAATCGTTTCCTCTGGATACGAAGCTCTGAAACGCCTCTCAATCTTTCTCTTCACGTCTAAAATACAAATTGGCTAAATAGGTAAAAGAAGGTTATTATGAAATTAGCAAATGAAAATTTTGCGCTTATTAATATTGATTTTCTATCTGTTAATTTTTACACAAAACTAGCTATGCCCACATATTATTATAAAATATAATCCATTCGTCTTTGAAACTCTAAAGTTTTAAGCTGTTCTGCGAAGAAGCCAAAAAATATATAACTTTCTATGGCGTACTCAACAAAACCGTTTCATGTAAAAGTCAGCTTAAGAACAAAACCCTTTATTAGTCTCGAAAGGCAAACTTTTTACTGCGAGCTAATATACCTTAAAACTTTGCTATGCGCAAAGGCACTGAAAGAATTCTTTTGAGGTTCCCGTAAAAAATAGATAGCGTTTTTATGTGGCTTTCCACATCATTTCAAACAATCAAGCAAATTGAGAATGGGTTCCATAAAATAAGATTGAGAATATTCGACTTTCAAACTCTTTATAGGGCAATATGTTTTAAACATTTCTACAAGTCCTGTTGTTGCTAACTGTACTAAGTAACAACTTAGGAAATGCCAAAATGGATAATGGGTTAGTTTAGGTTATATCGTGATTGTGTTTGTTTTCTCCGGAGGGCATCAAATAGTATAAGAAGAACTGACAAACTGGAATACGTTATTCCATTATTTGAGAATCCATTTTTTCCGCGGGGGTTAGAACCAGATATTCTGTGGTACCGATTCACTTCTTTGCACCTTCATATTATTCTACGTTTTGGCGTCGACTATACTTTATGACAATTCGAAAGAATGGACAGTAAAATGAATAAACATAACATATTGTTTATTGTATGCATCTAAAGCAACACTTTGCTTAAAAGTCTGTAGCTTTGAAACCAAGCAAGCTAGAGGGAAAGAAAATAAAAAGGACAGAAGAAAGACTATTTGACTTGAAAATGGTAAGGGTAGGAAAAATTAAAAATCTTTAAGGAAAAATCCGCACTTTTTCACTTTAACTAAAAATTTTATAGACATTACATTTCGATACATCCGATTCTGGAATGTCAAAAGGTCCAGAAAACTTTAGCTCAATTCATCGACTGATCCAAAAACTTAATAAAATTGTTTGCACGTTAGTATATAAAATTATGACAAAAAATGTAGTAGAAAAACTGTATGCATAATTCAACTATTCGTGGGAGGATGAGCAGTATTTCCCTCCCTTGTTATGTAAAAAGCTATTACGCCCTATTATTTTTACTTATTTAAGTTGTTGGGTGTACTGTTGTTAATTAAGTGACCAATTTTAGTCAACACAGAAACTGTACCTTTTGATTTTATCATTACTTGGATATGTTGCTTATTATAATCGTATGATTCGTAATGCCTTAATAATATAAAAGCCAGTCTGCACTGACGTCAACACAAAACTGGCAACTGCAACTAAAGGATTAAAACTCCTAAGACCGTGATATTTTCATGTAAGTCAAACCTTTTAACTGCAGGCATAATATTTAGAAATATAAAATTATTATAGTTAAATGTGCTGGTATAATACTCTGACAGGAACAGGATGTGTAATTATTCAAAAGCATTACTACATTTATCTTAAATGTTAAGCGTCGAATTAATTTGGTTTTAAGTACTTGGCTTCCACACAGACAACTGCAGCTTTATTATTTTTGTTTTAGGCCACTGTTGTATTGTTAACTTTCTTTCAAGTAATGACATGCCAATAACCCCTTACCCATTTTACAACCTATTTTTACAGTTATGGTATAAAATGTATAGTTATTGTGCCATATAAAACCAGTGTAAATTATGCTGCTCAGTAACATTATTCACTGCGTATGAAAGACCATTTACCGCGTTATAAGGTACAAATTAATAAATCTGCAATATTTCTTGCGTTTTAAATGTATGGAAGTATATGTAGGCATGCTTTTCATATATTATTTTGTTCTATTCGTATTGTATGACAAACCCGCAATTGCCCTATGGGACACCGAGATATTAAAACATTGAAAAAATACGGGATATTCTAAAATTCGCAGCCATCATCGATTTAAACACGTTTTAAATTATTAAAATCTTCTAAATCTACTCTCTTTTGTGTCTTTGCCTTTCTATGTGTCTTCTATAGGATATAGGCTTTTTAGACTAAAGTATTGATGAACGTGACGTTTTATTGAGGCAAAAGATGCACAACCGCATGCGCACATTTCATACTATCTCTGCCACAAAAAACTGAGTGATATTAAACGAGATGAAATAATTTTCAAACGTGCTACCGTTTGTCGACGACAAGCACTGGCATGACTAATTGCTAAATAGTAGGGTATTCTTATATTCGCTCATCTTTTCTGATAGTTTGGCGAATAAAATTGCTTTTATAAACTTGACCTGTTTTACCTTTCCTTAATATTCGTAGTGGGACAGTTCCAGCTTACATTGTCTCTTCTATTTAAAGTTTTTCCAGGAATTCAACAAAAGTGATGGTATTTCTTTCATGTGTCAATTGGGCAAAAGCTTCCTCCAATAGAAGTTTGACCTTCTGGAAAGTTCGATGTTAAAGTTTTTATACTTAGGCTTCAGAAGATTTGATGAAGCGTGTGTATATATAATCTTAAGTCCATAAAATGTTGTGAAAGTTTTTTTACAGACTATTGATCAAGAAAATAAGACACACTCATAGTTTTGGTGTTTAGGAGAATGAAATAGGTATACGGATAAATCACCCTTCTATTTTATTCCTCAAATTCGCACGTATATTTCTGTGGGGTTCCGTTGTCTGTGGTTTCACCGCATACGGCTTCATTGTAGAGAATTCTTATTAAGCGTCAGTCAGAACATGAACAAGATCTAATAAGCACATTGTGTTGATTTATTATGTGATTCTGTTTTATCGCAAGTTTGAATAGCCTCACATTAACTGTGTATACTTGACATTAATTATCGTTGCCTTTATAAAATACGTTAAGTTTTGATCAGATTTATTCTGCACTAATATGTAGGAATTTAATAATTGTTTGCCTAACAATGATAATAGCACACTGAAGTACGGGGGGTAAAGACACTTTTCTTGCAGGATCCCTAAAACATCGTAATTTCTCAAAAATCCAATAAGTTTCAAACCGCATTTTATCGGTGCTGTTTCTTCTAAAATGGCATTCAATTGCATGCAATGCATTTGCTTCTGAACTACTTTACTGCCTTACCATTCTAAAAAAACAAACTAGAAATGGCTACAGATATTGGCCAGTTTAAGATATTCTCGAACCCGTTTAGGGTATATTGCAAAGAAAACTTTACACTGACTTAAAAAAATAGAAGAAAGTGTAATATTAAGAAAACCAAAAAATGAAGAATCCGAAGTATTTGTAAAATACCGCAATTTCTGAAGAATCTCAAAAGTTTTAAACCGTTTATCAGTGCTGTTAATTTTAAAATTTTACGTAAAGAAATCCTTCATTTTTCTTGAAACACTCTACTGCGTTATTGTTCTGAAAAAAGTTTAAACTGGTAACAGCTACAGTTTCTGGCCAGTCTACATTATGCTAATAGCGTAACTGACACAGTTATTAGCTCACGTGAAAGGTAGTTGTCACATATTTAACTAATCACAGAGGGAATGTTGGAAATGTATGGATTCATATACAGGCATACTTTTCATATATTTTTGGTTTATTTGCACTGTATGCCAAAGCCGCAACTGCCCTATAAGGTATTTAATTTATCATATGGAAGAAAAATTGGGTATTTGAAAATTCACATCATTCATCGGTCTAAATTTCAAGTTATTAAGAAGATTCTAAATCTACCATCTGTTTGTATGTGTGTTCCATAGGATAGAAGCTCCCTAGACTAAAGTAATGAGGAACGTGAGAATTTATTAAGGACAAAGCTGCACATCCACACATTTCATACGATCTCTGCCGCAAAAAAACTGGGTGATATTAAACGAGATGAAATAATTTTCAAACGTGCCACCGTTTGCCGACGACAAGCACTGCATGACTAATTGCTAAGTAATAGGGCATTCTTTTATTCGCTCATCTATTGTGATAGCCAGGAGAAATAAATTGCTTTGATAAACTTGACCTGTTTTTCTTTTCCTTCATTTTCGCAGTGGAACAGTTCCAGCTTAGATTGCCTCTTATATTTAAAGTTTTCCCGGGACTTCAGCAAAAGTGATGTTATTTCCTTCGTCTGTCAATTGGGCAAAAGCTTTCTCCAATAGAAGTTGACCTTTTGAAAAGCTCTGTGTTAAAAAGTTTATATACTTAGGTTTCAGAACATTTGATGAAGTGTGTATATAATATTATGTCCAGAAAATGTTTTGCAAGTTTTTCTACAGATTATTGAGCCAGAAAATAAGACACACACTTAGTTTTGGTTTCTAAGAGAATGAAATAGATTGTGCGGATAATTCACCCTTCTATTTTATTCCTCAAAATCGCATGTATATTTCTGTGGTTTTCCGTTGTCTCTAGTTTCACCGCATACGGCTTCATTGTAAACGATTCTTATTAGGCGTCAGTCAGAACATGAACAAGATCTAATAAGCATATTGTGTTGAATCCCAAATATCTGTGAAACACCGAAATTTTTGAGAATTTCCAAAAGTCTCAAATCGCATTTTATTGGTGCTATTACTCTTAAAATTGCATGGAAATGAATGCTTTATTTTTTTTCCTAAAATCACTGCGTTATAGTTCTGAAAAAATGAGTTAAACTGGTAAAGGCTACAGTTATTGGCCAGTCTACGTTATTATAATTGCCTAACTACCCTACAGTTATTAGCTTCCCTAAAAGTTAGTTGTCACATATTTAAACTAATCACAGCAAAGTTTTTTGCGGAATATTTGAAAAGTCAAAAGTCAAAAAAAAAATTCAAAAGTATTTATTCAATAATATGGACATATACCATTTATACAACAAACTACAGTTCAGGGGCACAATGGACCGGAGTCTGTGGGTGCACCATGTGTTAATTTGAATCAATAAAATCTAAAAGAAAAAGAGAAGTGCCTACAACTTTACTTCAGGAGAGGCATCTTATTACAAATATATTCAAAGTTATCCACTATCCAACTATCAATTTTGTTTTTAATTTTGTTATAGTTTATATTGGTCGTTATATAATTTGGTAGTAAACTGATAATTTTTTGGCAAAGTAAATGATATGTGTCGTTGAGTAGAAGAGAATAAAGTTTTCGGAAGATTCAAATTCTTGTTTTCATTTGCCCTAGTTCCCCAAAAATGATGACTGATAATCTTGTTAAATTTAGAGTTAGATTAGCTAAACCTAATAACATTCTTTATGTATAACTGTCGTAGGTTTAATATATTTGCTTCTTTAAAAGGTAAAGTTGTTGAATATCGTTTGCTTTTGAAAAGCATTATTTTTACAATGTATTTTTGTGTTACAAAGAGAGATCTTAAGATATAAGCATGAGGCTCCCCATGCTGTTATGCCATATGTTAATACCGACTCAACAAGGGCTTGGTAAAGATTTTTAACCATATAGTACGGCAATAATACTTGTCTTAATTCATAAAATTTTAAAGTAGGCTCCTTAGCTTTTTATTAACAAAATTTACGTGATTTTGCCATGTCATACATTGATCAAAAAATATTCCCAAATATTTGATGTTATCTTTTCTTGGAATTTTTTGATTGCATTTACTAGAAGTTTTTATTCTGCAGTTAACATTAAGTAACACAAAATATTCTTTATCAGGCAGCTCTCTCGTTGTCTTAGAGAAAGTCAAGAAGTGAGTCTTGTCTGGATTTAGAGTTAAAAGATTGGAGTCAAGCCAGTGTTTTCTTTGCGCCATGACCACCTAGAACTTGTCAAAGGCATCCTGCCATGTCCTATACCTTACCAGAAGAGCTGTGTCATTAACAAAGCATATGATTCTGCCATTAGAGGCTATTTGTGTTATTGAGTTAACATATATTAGGAATAGGACAGAACCAAGCACAGTTCCCTCCAGAACACCACACTCCACCACCCCAGGTTGACTTATGCTATCCCGAATTCTGACTGTTACTGTATGATTTGAAAGATACGATTTAAACAGTTTCAGCACGATTCCTCTAATTCCAAAATTTTCGAATTTTTGAAGTAAAATGTGGTGGTCCACAGTGCGAATGCCTTGGAAAGATCCAGGAAGACCGCCAAAGGCTTATACCCCTCATTAAAGCTACCCACTATGAAATCAGTCACCTCCGCAATAGCGTTCGCAGCACTGCATACCTCTCTAAAGCCGAACTGAAATGGGGAATGCAGTTTTTCCCGCTCCAGGAACTGGTATAATCTTAGCTTGATACCCTTTTCAACAATTTTACTAATTGTGCTGGTTAGTACTATTGGTCTATAATTTGTTTTTTGTTTTTTTTTTCGCCAGATTTATAAATCGGTATTATTACTGACTTCTTAAAAATAGCGGGAAAGACACCAGTACTAAAGACGCCATTCACTAAGTGACAGATAGGTTCGATTAAACAGACATAATTTGTTTTTACGAGCTCCACAGACACACCATCCTCCTCTCCCACTGACCCATTTTTAAGATCATTAATTTGTAATATTAATTCATTATCAGTAATAGGGTTTGGGAAAGTAGTACGTCCATGGATCCTAGTTTCCTTTGTTTTAATATTTGGTACATTGATTTTACTAGCTAAAATACTCCCTACAGACCCAAAAAAATTGTTAAACTGATGAGCCATCAGCGAGGAATCACTAGTCTCCTCGCCCTGTCCATTTATTATAGTTTCAATTAAATTTTTTGGTGGACTTTGATTTGTTACCTCCCTAGAAGTTTCCCATAATTTCTTTGTTTTTTTTTTTTATTTTCAAAAAAACAGTTTTTGTAGTATTATATTTTAGCTGTATTTAGAAGAAGAAGCATGTTTCAATACAATTTATATTTTTTTAAATCCTATATATGCTCCCTGGACTAAAGTATTGAGGAACGTGAGAATTTATTAAGGACAAAGCTGCACAACCACACATTGCATACGATCTCTGCCGCAAAAAACTTGGTGATATTAAACGAGATGTAATAATTTTCAAACGTGCTATCGTTTGTCGACGACAAGCCCTGCATGACTAATTGCTAAACAGTAGAGCATTCTTTTATTCGCACATCTATTGTGATAGCCAAGCGAAATAAATTGCTTTTATAAACTTGACCTGTTTTTCTTTTCCTTAATATTCGCAGTGAAACAGTTGCAGCTTACATTGCCTCTTCTATTTAAAGTTTTCCCAGGAATTCAGCAAAAGTGATGTTATTTCCTTCGTCTGTCAATTGGGCAAAAGCTTTCTGCAATAGAAGTTGACCTTTTGAAAAGTATATTTACGTTGTCTGTAGTTTCACCGCATACGGCTTCATTGTAAACGATTCTTATTAAGCGGCAGTCATAACATGAACAAGGTCTAATAAGCACATTGCATTGTGTTGAATCCCAAGTATCTGTGAAACATCGAAATTTTTGAAAATTTCTAAAAGTCTCAAATCTCATTTCTATCGATGCTGTTACTCTTAAAATTGCATGGAAAGGAATGCTTTATTATTAATCTCCTGCGTTATTGTTCTGAAAAAGGCTTAAACTGGTAAGGGTTATAGTTATTGGCCAGTCAAGTTATTCTAATGGCCTAACTACACTGCAGTTATTGGCTCCCCTAAAATTTTCCAAAAGTCTCAAATCGCATTTTATTGGTGCTGTTACTCTTAAAATTGCATGCAAAGGAATGCTTTATTTTTTCTCAAAATATTCTACTGCGTTATTAGAACAATAGTCAAACGTCTTATACTGGTAACGGATACAGTTATTGTCCAGCGTAAGTTATTCTAACTTCCCTACAGTTATTAGTACCCCTAAAAGTTAGTTGACACATATTTAAACTAATCATAGCAAAATTTCTTGCGGAATGGTTGAAAATTATGTAGTATATGCAGGCATACTTTTCATACATATTTTTGTTCTATTCGCATTGTATGCCAAAGCCGTAACTCCCCTATTAGGCACGGAGTTATTTGTTAATCATATCGAAAAAAAAATTGGGTATTTAAAAATTCACATCCTTCATCGGTCTAAACATGTTTCATGATATTAAAAAGAATCTAAATCTACAATGTTTTGTGCTTTTGCCTTTCTATCTATAGTCTATATGATATAAGCTCTTTAGATTAAACTATTGAAGGACGTGATTGATATTATATTGAGGATAAAGCTACACAACAGCACATTTCATACGATCTCTGCCGCAAAAAAACAGGGTGATATTAAACGAGATGAAATAATTTTCAAACAAGCTACCATTTGTCGACGACAAGCACTGCATGACTAATTGCTAAATTGTAGGGCATTCTTTTATTCGCTCATCTATTGTGATAGCCAGGCGAAATAAATTGCTTCTATAAACTTCACCTGTTTTTCTTTTCCTTAATATTCGCAATGGAACAGTTCCAGCTTACATTGCCTCTTCTATTTAAAGTTTTCCCAGACATTCTGCAAAAGGGATGTTATTTCCTTCGTCTGTGAATTGGGCAAAAGCTTTCTCCAGTAGAAGTTTGACCTTTTGAAAAGTTCGGAGCTAAAAAGTTTATAAAGGTTTCAGAAGATTTGCTGAAGCATGTATATATAATACCAAGTAAAGAAAATGTTATGCAAGTTTTTCTACAGATTATGAAGCCATAAAATAAGACACACATAGTTTTGGCACGGCACATATAACAACCAGCAATATTACTCGACCTGTCAGGCGAAAAATTAAATTTGACCTTGCTAATGTCAGTTGGGTAGGAAAAGTCAGGGCTGGATTTGAAATATATAAGTATGATTTTTCTTTAACAGAGCAGTAATATAAAATTTCAAATATCAATGTGTTATGAAATATATGTATACCTTGTTGTATGAGCAGGAAATCCAAAGAAATTCTTCTTGGAAGAATATCTCTGGTTTGTACAAGTTGTTATTGCTTAAACACCATGGCTTTTTGCATTACACAATGTCATAAACAACGTTCGTCTCTTACAATGTCAATTATTTGACAAATACACGCCTATGGTTTCGATTTAACTCCAATAGCAATAAAATAAACCAGTCGTAAAAACACGACGCCGCTGGCGGCAGTTTGACGGATTTCCTACCAAGGAATATCTTGCGCGTGGACTTGCGCAGATGCGAAAAAGGAAGAAGTGATATTGCTGGTTGTTATATGTGCCGTGGTTTTGGATTCTAAGAGAATGAATTAGGGTGTGCGGATAATTCACTTTTCTATTCTATTCCTTAAATTCGCACGTATATTTCTGTGGTTTTCCTGCATACGGCTTCATTGTAGAGATTTCTTATTAAGCGTCAGTCAGAACATGAACAACATCTAATAAGAACATTGTGTTGAATTCCAAATATCTGTGAAACACCGAAATTTTGTAAAAAATGTTAAAGGTATCAAATCGCATTTTATCGGTGCTGTTACTTTAAAAATTGCATGAAAAGGGATGCTTAATTTTTTTCATAAAATACTCCACTGCGTTATGTTTCTGAAAAAAGGCCTAAGCTGGTAACGGCTACAGTTATTGGCCAGTCTAAGTTATTATAATTGCCTAACTACCCTACAATTATAACTTAAAAAATTTTGGGTTTTCTCTCCACTATGGTTTTGAATTGATTATATAGAGCCTCTTCGGCTCTAGCTCCAGAATGTAAACAGCCCAAGTGCTAGTTTAGTGACCCTAACGAAATACCTAGATAACTTCAACGTTTCGGTGATCAAATCTGTCACCGTTGTCAAGAAAGATAAAATCTACAAATGAAAATTGTTAAGGCTTGCGTTCCTAGGAAGCGCGACGGTGACGGAACGGAATGCGCGGACGTTGCCCTTATGACTAACCAAATAAGTGCGTTCCTAAGAAGCGGAGCGTAACGGCGTCGGAACGGAACGTAAAATCCCGCCAGCGGAGTCACGCCAGCAGTCGGTCGGCAGGCAACTTCGACGGGACGAGACGACGCGACGGACAGTTATTTGTTTTGTGTGCTTCACACAAGAGAAAACTAAATTGCTCATTGACTTGGTGCGATAATACCCAATACTGTATAACTTACAGCACAAAAATTCTGAATCTAAAAGCTAGAGATCGAAAACTCCCTCCGGTTGTCATATACCTGAAAGTATGGAAACTATATATTTAATATCAATGTAGGCATGATGTACAACTGTCAGGTAAATTATACAAGTTCATAAATATTTTCTTGTAATTTTTTTATGGCACGAGTTATATTTTGATAGAGAATATCATGAGTTAGCCATCAAAATCAAACCTAGAGTAATTCACCAAAAACCTATAAATATTATTTAATAACTAATAAATTGGCATAAATGGAAAGAAAATGTTGTTTCTAGAATATTTATAAAATTCGAAGAGTAAGAATCAGTGTACTTACCTTAACGTTACACACAAATTTTCTCTGGGGAAATTGGTTTTGCCACCCGGTTATATGGCTGTTTCAAAATGTCTTGCACGAAAATAGTTTTTCAGACACTTGAAAATACTCGCAATTTTTTTTTCTGATCCTCGTATAAATAAATATTTCTCAACTAACAGAGTATAATGACTCTCATGTGGCCGCTTTTTAAACATATCATGTTCGACTTCACGTTGCCGAAGCAACATATCATGTTCGACTTCACGTTGAAGAAGCTCCGTCTATTTCATTTATTAAAATTTGCAAAATTAAATTTTCCATATTCATTTTCTTGCGTCGGCGTGCGTACGCTCTGCCCCCTAGGAATGCACTGTGACCAGGCGGGACGGCAGCGAAACGTCCGAAGGCCCCGTCGTTTTCACGCCAAGCTTCTGTCCCGTCACCGTCACGTTTCCTAGGAACGCAAGCCTTTAGTAAACACAACAAAAGAGTAAAAAGCTCTTGCCGATTGTCATGCTTTGAACTGACTTTGACAAGATGATAATTATAATGCCATATAATTTAATTACTGGTTACTGGTCTTTAGTGTGATTTTGAGGTGTTATTTGGTAAATTAACTTTTTTGAAGGTTTATATATCTATAATTTGGTGTTATTCGCTTAGAAAGAATTTAATGATTTTTGTTGAAGGGATTAGTTAATTTTTAACTGTCCCTTATCAACTTCAGTTTTTAGCAAAGGTAACCAGGTGCTATTCAACCTACAGAAGTTGAAGCAACACATTCATCCTTATTTAATAAAATTAGCACTTTCTTTAATTTTACGTTTTTTAGATGAAAGTTCCTTTGCTAAAATACTTGAAGCATTCCATTGTATTCTGTGTTTGTTATCAAATGCATGTTGACAAATATGTGATTTGTAGAATTGTGTATCTTTAATATAAGTTTGGTGATCTTTTATCCGTTTTGATAATGGTCGACAGGTTTCACCTATATAAAATTTATTGCATTCACATTGGTATTTTATAGATAACATTTCTACTAGTTTCATTTTCATTGAGTGGTATTGTTTTTGTTAGTTTCGATCTAAGAGTGTTTTCTGTTTTGAAAATAGTACGAATGTTAAAATTATTACCTACTCGTTTTATTTTGTCTGATAAACCAGGAATATATAGAATAAAGAGGTTCGTAATAGGTCTATTTTGATTTTGTCTAATATTTGGTTGTTCAAAATCAATAAAGCATTTTTCAATGAAATCAATAGGATAGTTATTATTAGTTAAAACATTGGTTAAAAATTCTTTTTCTGTGTTGAAATTTTGATTATTACAAATTATTTTCATTCGATCATAAAGACTTTTTACGACCCCCTTTTGGTCCATTATTGGGTGATTTGAATTAAAATTTAAAAATCTGTTTGTATGTGTAGGTTTTCTAACACAAACTAACCCAAACTATTCAAGTCTTTTTTTATAAGAATGTCAAGAAATGATAGTTGTTCATTAATTTCTTTTTCTATAGTGAATTTGATTGTGGGTTCTTTGGTGTTAATATGATTTAGAAAATCGTTAAGAAAATGTTCGTTATATGGATAAATTGAAAAAATGTCATCTATATAACGCCACCAAATTAAAGGTTTATATTGATAATTTTCAACAAAATTTAATTCAAAATTTTCCATAAAAATATTACTTAATAAAGGTGATAAAGGCGAACCCATAGCCATACCATTGTTTTGTTGACAGTAATCATAGGTAGTTTTTACGCAAAAACTAAGTAATTCGTGTATTGTGTCAATATTAAGTTTTGCACGTTCACCAAGATTAGCATCATTTGCTAATTTATTTCTTACAATATTTAAAGTTTTATCAACAGGTACGTTGGTAAAAAGACTATCAACATCAAAACTTACCAGAGTATCCTTAGGATTTAAATTAATTTGTGAGAGTTTCTCCAAAAAATGTTGTGAGTTTCTTATATAAGAGTTAGTGTTTTATTTATTATTTTTATTCCATATATTCCTGGTTTATCAGACAAAATAAAAGAAATATGTAATAAATTTAACATTCGTACTATTTGCAAAACAGAAAACACTCTTAGATCCAAACTAACAAAAACAAAACCACTCAATGAAAATGAAGCTACTAAAAATGTTATAAATAAAATACCATGTGAATGCAATAAATTTTATATAGGTGAAACCTGTAGACCATTATCAAAATGAATAAAAGAACACCAAACTTATATTGAAAATACACAATTCCACAAATCACATATTTGTCAACATGCATTTGATGACAATCACAGAATATAATGGAACGCTTCAAGTATTTTAGCAAAGGAACCTTCATCTAAAAAACATAAAATTAAAGAAAGTGCTTTAATTTTATTAAATAAAGTTGAATGTGTAGCTTCAACTTCTGTAAGTTTTAATGGCACTTGGTTACCTTTGCTAAAAACTGAAGCTGATAAGGGACACTTAAAAATTAACTAATCCTTTCCACAAAAATCATTAAATTCTTCCTAAGCGAATAACACAAAATTATAGATATGTATATAAAACTTAAAAAAAAAATTACCAAGTAACACCTCAATATCACACTAAAGACCAGTAACCAGTAATTAAATGATATGGCATTATAATTGTCATCTTGTCAAAATCAGTTCAAAGCTTGATAATCTGCAAGAGCTTTTTACTATTTTATTGTATTTACTAACCATTTTCATTTGTAGATTTTATCTTTCTTGACAACGGTGACAGATTTGATCACCGAAACGTTGACGTTAACTAGGTATTCATTGGGTGGAGAGAAAACCCAAAAATTTGTAAGTTAAAACATGAATCCTCCACAACAATATAGAACATATCTACCCTACAGTTATTAGCTCCCCTAAAAGTTAGTTGTCAAATATTTGAACTAGTCACCGCAACATTCCTTGAAGAATATTTGAAAATATTGGAAATATATGCAAGCATACTTTTTATATATATTTTTGTTCTATTCACGTTGTATGCCAAAGCTGCAACGGCCATATTAGGCACGGAGTTATTAGCTTATCATATCGAAGAAAAATTGGGTATTTGAAAATTCACTACCTTCATCGGTCTAAACATATTTCATGATATTAAAAAGATTCTAAATCTACCATCTTTTGTATCTTTACCTTTCTATGTATAGTCTATATGATATAAGCGCTTTAGACTAAAGTATTGAAAGACGTGATTGATACTTTATTGAGGATAAAGCTACACAACCGCACACTTCATACGATTTCTGCCGCAAAAAACTGGGTGCTATTAAACGAGCTGAAATAATTTTCAAACGTGCAACCGTTTGTCGACGACAAGCACTGCATGACTAATTGCTAAATAGCAGGGCATTCTTTTATTCGCTCATCTATTGTAATAGCCAGGCGAAATAAATTGTCTTTATAAACTTGACCTGTTTTCTTTTCCTTAATATTTTCAGTGGAGCAGTTTCGGCTTTCATTACCTCTTCTATTTAAAGTTTTCCCAGAAATTGAACAAAAGTGATGTTTTTCTTTCGTCTGTCAATTGGGCAAAAGCTTCCTCCAATAGAAGTTTGACCTTTTGAAAAGTTCGATGTTAAAGTTTATATACTTAGATTTCAGAAGATTTGATATAGCGTGTATATATAATCCTAAGTCCAGAAAATGTTATACAAGTATTTTTTTCAGATTATTGAACAAGAAAATAAGACACAACATATTTTTGGTTTTTAAGAGAATGAAATAGGTGTACGGGTAATTCCCTCTTCTATTTTATTCTTCACATACGCACGTATATTTCTGTGGTTTTTCGTTGTCTGTAGTTTCACCGCATACGGCTTCATTGCAGAGGATTCTTATTAAGCGTCAGTCAGAACATGAATAAGGTCTAATAAGCACATTGTGCTGATTTATTATGTGATTATGTATTATCCAAGTTTAAATAGCCTCATATTAACTGTGTAAACAACACATTATCTTTATACTATACAATACGCTAAGTTTGATCAGATGTATTCTGCGCTAATATTTAGATATTTAATAATTTTTTGCCTAATAATGTTAATAGCACACCGAAGTACGTAGGGCAAAGACACTTTTCTTGCAGTATCCGTAAAACATAGTACTTTTTCAAAAATTTAAACAGTTTCAAACCGCATTTTATCGGTGCCTTTTTTCCTAAAATGGTATGCAATAGAATACATTTGCTTCTGAAATAGCTGAGCGCGTATTTTAATTCACCCTGTTTATCTGAAGGCAAGCTTTTTCCGACTAATTCGTTATAAATATCATTATGGAGAGATCTACAAATACATAATTCCCCGGTCTATCATTGCTTTTATACCTCCAAATGCTTCCAGAATATCTGAATTATTCATAAGTCGTACGAGCTAATGACAAATCAATATTGGAAAAGAGTGGAAAACTATTATTTGTCGCTAGTATAAGTTTAGAACGGCGTATCGCGTGGGATTGCTTAAGGCATTAATAATCGAAGTTATGGTTTTTCTGATACTTAGTATCAAGTCGTCATCACTGAACAAATTTCAAATGATGGTCGCTCGAAATGTATTAAGAAGCACTTCAACTTCATGATATTTGAAGTGGTTAATTTATTTTTCCTATTACCGTAGAAAAAGGTGATTTTTTTTTAATCTGGTAACGGAGACGAAAGGGAAAGTAAAGCTTTCAGCAACCTGGTTGCTATACGCTGCTAGCTACGGAAGTAAAACTTTCGTGCCTCGGACGGTAAGGTGAATTATCTTAAAATGTCACAAAATATGCATTTTATTAAATGAGGTAATGTCCATAAACTTCAACATCCAAAAAAATTAACGGATGGCGTAGAACTTGAACCAATATCCCGAATCTATGTCAAAGTATTTTCTTTTTGAACGTCAGTATCCTTGCTTATTGTCAATAACGCTGTTTGCCGCATTAAAAGAAGTTGCATTTGCGATAACCTTACTGGCATACGAAACCCTGGCA
This sequence comes from Pissodes strobi, assembly GCA_016904865.1. Lineage (NCBI taxonomy): Eukaryota > Metazoa > Arthropoda > Insecta > Coleoptera > Curculionidae > Pissodes > Pissodes strobi. Next base: position 451,222 of record MU182045.1, read on the forward strand.
TTTCTTTTTAAAAACATTTTCAAAATCGCAACTTTTTTGGCATGGGAATCAGCAATATGTCCTTCGATCACTGCCGAGGACATCCAGCCTCCTTATCTCCTTAAAACTAAAATGTTGGCTTTGTCATAACTGTACAAAAAAGCCTTGAATTTTGCGTATTCTTGGATCTAGCGTCAATGTAATACTTGAATAACTGTACATATGGAACTGTTGACTCTGTATCGCTGGATACCACGAAACTTCTTATGTTGGTTTTAGTATGTGATACCTAGACTAAAGCAACTTCACGTCAAAATTTCTCGTAATTAATTTTCAATTTAGAAAGCTCATCGGCTCGGCAAACTGCAGGTACTCCCATAATTTCGCTGTGAAAAATGTTGTTATTTCCTCCTGGGTAAATATTTTGGATTTTTTGCCTCGTAGCCGCATTTATATATAGCAATCAGCTTCTCGTAATTTGAAATATTTTGATTCTTGTCAAGAGAGATGCATCATTTTAACATGGTATAAAGAGACCATAAGGAGAATGGCGGTATAGTTTTCGATTTTTCTAGAGAATATGCCAAAGGTACATTTTCCGCCACATCCCTAGCATTGTCGTCGGAGTACCATTTTTGGAAGATATCATAAGAGAGTTATGCTCGCGCTGGCGATTCTAGCAGCCTCTTCTACTGATTTTATTGCTTCATTTACCATTTTTAAGCTCACAATTTCTTCAAATCTGGGCCGTTGAAAATGACAAAATTACGTGTGAGTTTAAAAAAGACATAAATAACATAAATAAATATAGTTTTAAGAAAACGGTAGCAGGAAAAATATTATACAATGCACCCCACGAAAGCTTTTTCCAATATCTCGAAGATTTTCATAAAATTTTTCTCGATCAGAACAGTAAACTTTCGCCACTAGCAATGTAGCTAACTATTTCTACAAACGTCAGTGAAACATTATTTTTCCTCAGTCAATAGGCAAAGTAAAAGTTCCTCCTGGGGAGATATGCCACTGTTTTCCAGGCGGAGGTGTTTGCTATTTTGGAAGTAGCAACCAAGGCGGAAATAACAGAAGGTGTAGAGAGTATATATATGTACTCGGACAGTCAAGCCGCTCTCAGGGCGATCCAAAGACCCAGGGCAAGCTGTAAGCTAGTTCAGGAATGTAGAGACGCCCTAGACAGATTGGCTGTGCGCAACGAAGTAAGACTCAAAAGGGTTCCAGGGCACAGTGGCATCGAGGGCAACGAACGGGCCGATGAATTGGCAAGACAAGGCTCAATGAGCCACCTCGTCGGTCCAGAACCTGGTCTGGGCTTAGGTAAAAGGCAAATCTCTCAGGAACTAAATAACTGGGCCTGGAACAAGACAAAGCACAATTGGAGAGGAAAAGAAGGATGCAGACAAGCCAAGGAAATGATTCTAAATCCTGACGGATCCAGAGCAAGGCGACTGCTAAAAAAGAGCCGAGAGGACATCAGGAACTTGGTAGGTATTCTGACTGGGCATGGAAGCCTAAACAGACATCTGCACCTTATCGGCGTGAGGGACAGCCCACTCTGCCTGAACTGCGGGACAGGGGAGGAGTCCTCATACCACTATATAGGAATTTGTGATAGGTGGAATCGCCTAAGGAGGAAGATACTGGGAGCACCAACACTTGCTCGGGAAGATCTAAAGGATCTGGACTGGGAGGACGTCCTCACCTTTATCAAGGTGACGGGCCGTTTCAGTGCGGGCCGGGTGTTGGAAGTAGCCAGGTAGGGGAGGGCGGATCGGGGATGGTGAAAAGGGACTTATAGGCCTACTTACCGGGCTTCGGCCCCCCCACCCTTACTACTACTACTACTACTACTACTACTACTACTCCTTATATTGGTGAAAAAAATCAGCGGCAGAAAGAGCCAATTGCTGCTGCTGCCGGTTGCAGTAAAAGTACTCTTCTGCTGTTACATTATAACATCAAATAGCGAGTTTTCGATTCATTAAGCGATTCTGTCACGTCCTATGTAACATCTCTCTTAGTTTTCTAACACAGCGACAATATTTTTATAAATAAATCAAATTAACTTTTTACTGTCGCTGGCAGCCAAAGTCTTTTGTAGCCGCTCGAGAAATTTAAGGAACTTACAGCCACTACCTTGAACTCGGATTAGTCGCTGCTAAATTTATCAGTGTTTTCAATATCACACATCTATTAATTTAACGAATGTTTAAAGTAACTAATCTAGGTTCAAACTATTTTTAAGTTTAATCTACTATTTTAATGATTAAAGAAAAAAATGGGAAGCATTATTCCGAGTAAAAGTAACTTTCTGTGGCTCATCTGTTATATAATGTAAAACCTATAATCTGGCCACAAAGAGTGTAACCTTCCTTCTAATAATCCAGTATACACTGGTACAGGGTGATCATTCATAATGTAACTTCCCTTTATTTTTTTTTGTTTTTCGCAATAGGAAAAATGTTACAGCCAAAAGTTGTAGGGATTAATTCAGACTATTTGCAGCATATATTTTCAAATAAACAGAATGTTGTAGAAATATGTCACTGGTTAAAGTTAAATATGTTAAAAATGAACACCCTGTATATTATTAAAATTTTAAATATTTTCCTAAACGTAATTTTAATTGTTTCACAGATTTAAATCGCATTAAAACTCTTAATGGCATGTATTAGAGAAGGTCCGAACAAATGCTTTATTTAGAAAGAGAAAACCAATTAAAGTTGCAAGCCTTTGTTAGAGCAAATAATAGAGTTCTGTTAAATTGGCTCAAGGCGAACTTCTCAGCATTAACCCCCGGATACATGTGCCACGCAAAAACATATTCTATCACATTTATGAACAATTTTAAAACGCGACAAGCCTAGGGAGAAAAAGAGAATAGTGGACAGGGATGAAAACTGTGAATCTAATATATTAATAAAAGTTGAAGAAATCGAAACTTTCTATAAAATATCGAGAAGTTTAAATAAAGAGCTTGCGGGTTCAACACATACCTGTTTTGAAAGGATTCAAAACATTTAATAAACTTAGGCCTACGCCCAAATTAACGCCGACACAAAAGGAAACGGGATTCAAGCTATGTTTGCCAAGGTTAACCAAACTAATAACTTTTAGTTATATTTTGGACCGGCAAATCATCATTTGCAACAAATGACATGATTAACAGGAAAAATACCAGGCAGTGAGTCACAGTCAATACACATTTTTAATCATCTCCTGGTAATGCTAACATGGTTAGCGAAACGCGCGTCGAGTGTAAAAATTCTGTTCCGGTATTGTGGATAAAACTCTGTTTTAGTGCATGTTGTCGAAGGTTCCAAACCCCAACGTAGTCCATACACACTGCTAAAGGGAATTTCAATTTCAAGATCACCAAAATCTATGTTGTGCTATTTTAAGCAACCAAACAATAGGTTTTCGATTCTTTAACAGTACTTTCAATGGAAATAACCTTGAGTTTTCTCCAGAAAGAATATGAGATAAACATCGTATGCCAACAAGCTTACACTAAAGTAGCTATCAAAAACCATCTAAATCAAAGATCCAGTCAAAGTATTGGACGGAATGCACTAATAAATTGGCCACATGACGCCGATGAGTGGTTTTTTTTATGGGGAACACTAAAGATTCCGCTATATTATTAAGAATACTGACCATTTGAAAGATCATATAAGAAGAGAAATTCTTATTCTAAGTATAAAAAAGTTACGTGTAGAAAATAATTTTTCGTTCACAGGCTAGTAATAAGTTAGAAGATGAAATAAAACAATCAAACAATCAAAGCGAGACCGATTTAGTTTTTCATTCTTGGCCGGAATACCCGGAGTGCACGGCATTCGCTATTTGGATTTATCATTTAGTATTATCTACGCCATCTGAGAAGATGTATGCTTTGGACCTATTTAATTGGTATTCGAGTTGATACAAATTTAATTTTTTGGTTTATTTCTACCTCATTTCTGAGGGGCAAAATGTTGCCAAGCAGGTATCTCAAACTCTTTTACGAGTTATTGAATTTTTGTTTTAAATTGCTTAAATGTCCCGTTTTGATTTGAATTTTTAATAAAATGCCAGAAGGGCTTTGCAATGGGAAGACTGTTAAAAATAATCATTAAGAAGAATACGGAAATCTAAATTTTTATCTCCAAACTGGCTAAGCTTACGCAAGAATCAATAATTCAATAATTATTACTTAAAAGTAATGTTTATAAATCACCATCTGTTATTAAAATGTTATAACTTTTTAACCACCTTGAGTATTGTATATTTGAATTTATTACCTAAAAGCGTAGATTTATGTCTGCTAGGAGGACTCAGTAAAATGTTTTCTTTAGAAACGATTATTAAAAAGTTCCAGCTGATATGCAAAATTTTTTTAAGTGCTGAAGGTACGTTCCTACATTAAAAATTAGACTAAACAATTTTTGTATGCATTTCAAGTGATTTTTCTCTAAAATTTATCTTATTTACATGTTTTTTGTTTACATGTTTATGTTCTAATATAAATGTAAAATAATGCTTCTATCAAGTTATTATACAAATTCCGAGATACGATCCCGGGATTTAAGAACATTAATTCCGATTTTGCTCCCGGATTGGAGTCCCTAGTAAGTAAATACCTATGATAAAACTTTTGACTAAATTAAAACTAAGCGATGACCGACGCGACCGACGTAATCAATCATCCAAATTTTGTTAAACCGACTAGCAACGAACGCTTCTAACAGCGGCCTTTCCGACTTGGGCTCGCTTTGTTTAAAGTAAAACAACAGGAAAATATCTGAATTTCTGTCTTATTTTAATTAATATATTTTTAACTGTTATAAGTTTTCTCCTGTGAGAATGTCATTATGAACTTGGCGAGTAGCACTGAAATACATCATAAGCGCTTTGCTACAATATTAACATTATTTGCGTGTAATTCAAAAACAATTCTAACAATTATTATAAGATGATTTGGATGGTTTTCAACGTAAATTTCTTATGGCATTCATAACAACTTATTTAAAATATATGCAATTAAGGGCCATTAAATGAAAAAAAAACTATATTATTTAGGGTTATATCTACATATTTTCAACCTTTTTTTATATAAGGGCTAGATTTGGTTCTCCAAATATACATTATATGATATTCCAAATTTAAGGTGGCTTGATACTTTAGGTCAGATGGAAAGCAAATGTGAGACATGTTTGTATCACGTTTATATAAGAAACACGTTCTGATAATGTCGAGATAGGTTTTGTAGGTTTGTAGAAATATAGCACAGATTCGGGATCGATCTACGTCAGGTGAGAAGAGACGATAAGGAAAGCACTTCAGTTAAAAACAATAACGTTTATTGGCCAGAGAAAATAATAACAATGTCTATTGGTCAGAAGCATAATAAGATTATATTATACCCGATTACTAATGTGCGCATGCTCTCTCCATTGAGGTATATTTATGAATTGTTTTTAGGTTTTTGGTCAATGTTTTATAAATATAGGTTGTCTTAAAAGTTTGGGTTATGTTACATTTATAGTTAGCTTTTCACTTAAAGTTTACACAGCACTTGATCTACTGATTTTACTTTGAAAACTATATTTCTCAGAATTATGACAAATTTATCATAGAGTCGACTTTGACTGCTATGGATATTAATCCCCTGGACTTCACGACCATATGATTTGCAAAGCTCAGGTTTGTCTAAGGAAAAAACGATAGGTTAGAACCCAAAGCGCCCATGTGGACTGCCCAGGAGCTGGTTTTAGGTGAGACACAAAGTCTGCCAAACTGATGGTTCGCTAGCGTTTCTATATGGTAAAATGTGATGAACTTAGCACGTTTAAGGTTCATAATCGCTCCCGTTGACTGCTCCCGTTGGTTACAATTTGCCTTTTATGTTTACATAATATTTTCCAAGTTCAAGTTCAAACTTAGGACTGGGGATATTTATTTAGTAGTTTATGCATTTTCCTTGTGAAAAACAACTGCTGATATACACAGATGCTTCCAAACAGCAACGAAAAGATTGAGCTTAGTTTCAAAGAATTTTATATTCTCATGCACGTTGTTTATAAGGTTTTCCTTGCCTTGTAGCCGCCCATTCGGCTTGTCAATATGCATAGTCAGATCAGTCAGGAAGCCAAAATCACTGATGCATTAGATTGTCCCTTGCCAGCCACATCCGCTTCTATATTTTTCTTCTGCTAGGCCAACGAGCATCTTAGAAATAAACAACATCCCTATACTTCATATCAGTATCGGAAGAGAAATTCTCGAGACCTGATGAAATTTACCATCCTAATTTCTTTCATAACATCGTCAAAAAAATTTTTTTTTCATAAATTTTGCTCTATAATGCAATGATATTGCATTAAATTTAAGTCAGCGTGGCTTTTTACTAAGGCTGTAAGTACCTCAATTTTCCCAATCATAGCTAGTGCGCCATCTGTCATGATACCTGATGGTTTTGTAAGATCAATATTGTATTGATTCAATAACATCATATACGTTAGAAAATCTCTGCCCTGTTTCGGATGGTAAATGGCAGCTATTTATTCTGTAATTTTAAAATTATCATCAATACCACGGATGAAAATTTTCAGCTAGGCTGTAAAACGGAGATTTATCCGCAATACCGGAACAAAATTATTGCACTCGACGCGCGTTTCGCTAACCATGTTAGCATCATCAGGAGATGATTAATGGTTTGAATCATCTCCTGATGATGCTAACATGGTTAGCGAAACGCGCGTCGAGTGCAGTAATTTTGTTTCGGTATTGTGGATAAAACTCCGTTTTAGTGTATGTTGCCGAAGGTTCCAAACCCCAACATGGCTAGGCTGTGTCTATCATATCACCAGCTTTTACCAATCGCGACAGAGTTAAAAACAAATTTAGTTGCCCGATCTTTGAGGGAAGTGTTTATATCTTCTGATAACCCTTCAATTCTTCTAGCAACTGTTACCCCTGATAGAGTAATTTTATAGAAAACGTGTTTTTCTTCAAACGTCAGTATATCCGTCATTACTTGACTGTGTAGGCGGCCGTGAAGTTTCGTTTTTCCTCCGCCGGAGCTTTACTTTTCACTTTTCCGCCGGCGGAGGTAAAAGTGTTATCATAGCAACATAGATACAATACAAACAAACATCAAAATAAGCGTCAACAACTCAAGAGTTATTAAACTAAAATTTGTATTTATCACTCAATGTGTGACTGCATTTCTAAAAATCACTAATTTAGGAACAAATTGGTTATTATTTAATCGAACTTACTCAATAACTGCTTATCAATACGGAATTAAAACGCAATCGAAGACGCAATTTTAAAAATATAATTATTGTTGACAGTGTCCACTGACAGCTTTATGTTACATTACTATAGCAACAACCTGAGCCTATTCACCGACACCGCACCGCCTTGCGAACCCACTTATCATTAATAATAATTATTATTACTATTGAAAAGAGACTTTTTGCATTAATTTGTCGACATTTGAAGAAAAAACAGCATATTTTATTTGGAGGAAAAGTTACTTTTCATGGCTTGCTCTCTATTACCAGCCTCACTCCGTTCGGCTGTTAAACACGAGCGCGCCATGAAAAGTATCACTTTTCCTCCATATAAAATAATATACTATTTTCCAATGGACTTACATCTATCGCAAAAACACGTTTTCTCTAAAATTAGTCTATCAGGAGTGCATTTTTTATAAACCCACAGAAGGGTTTGACTTAGAAGTATTGACTTGGAAGCATTTTTTCCCGATGCCCACATAAAAAAAATGGCATGTGCTTAAAACCGCACGACAGAAGTGGAAACTGCAATAAAGCAACATTAGAAACTAAATAAAATTTTAAAAAGGTTTCTTGAGAGCGCAGATCATCGAACCAAATACCTCTTGCATGTTAAGCAAGTGCCCTATCTCTGAGCCACCGTCAAAAATGAATATATTATTATGATTTTATGTTTATAATTTGGCAGTTAAGTAGATCAATATTCGATTTAATATTTACAGACTGGCAAGATGTACAGATTGAGCCAAATAAGGCTTGAGATGCCTTAAATATCTTCTTAATTAGTGGTTATTTTTCTCGCCTGGATGAAGTCAACAACTCAAACTGCCTTTACCGGAATGAGCGTTTAATAGCGTAACGTAGACACCGTTAGATTCTGTCTACTCGTATGTATGGGCAGGTCATTACACGGGAAAAAATGTACTACATCCGCCTGAAGAAACCTTCACTTTAAACATATTTTATTACCAGCCTTAAATTTTGCAGTAACACAAATAATTCAATTGCAATAATTATAAAAACAGAGGGCTTCTATTTAAAAAAATTGTATATTTCATTACCAGTCCGGAAACTAGGCTTTTCCAGCGCGCGCACGACAGTTTCTGGTATGAGGCGCAGCCGAACACCGGAAGTCGTGCAAGCACAGGAAGAGCTGTTTCTGGACGTGTAATGAACGATATTTTTCATAATACCTCTCTGAAATCAAGACATAAATATAAAATTATTATAATTTTACGTATCCAAAATCAATGTCATAATACATTTTTTGTCATACGCTCCCAAAAATAGCTATTTTACGGACTCATTTGAGTCCGTAAAATGCTTCTTTTTAGGCCTAGTCCCTAAAAGTCGTCATGGCAACTTTTACGGACTATTCCAAAATTTCTGAATATGTCTAGATGTCAAATTTCGAATGACATGACAAAATTGTCAAATAGTTGCTACGATATCAAATTCTAAGCTTACTTTCTCGAACATTATGATTTCGAAAAGTATGGTAAATTTGCAAATTTAAGCGTTCGGAAGAATTGTAAAAAGCCTATAACAAAATTTTGGGAGCGTATGACAAAAAATAGTGTTTGTCACACGTACCTAAATGAAGTTTTTCAGGACTCATCTGCTATTCCGAAACAGCAATGATTCGTCCTGAAAAACTTTATTTTAGGTACTTGTAACAAAAATAACTATTGTATTAAAATGTAAGCAACCGTCAAACTTGCAAGACACAGGTATTTATCTAATATTCATCAAGCGTTGCTATGGAAATGTGTCTGTATGCTTTGTTGTAATTGAAAAGGCAGCTAATTTTGAAGTATTTGTGACAAGTAAGGTCAGAATAAATAAAATATTTATACCTAAAATTAGACTATTGACGCTAAAATGTACTATAGATTAATCTTGTAGACTGCATCGCTGTATATTTTTAACCCAATTTATTATACTTTGTGCTTATTTTGTGACTAAATAACTGCAAATTCAGCACTTAAAATTAGTGAGCGTGAAAACTTTTCCCGCTACCTAATTAGGGCGCGTGAAAATTTTTCCCGTGCGGACGCACCGGAAAGACTTACTTTCTTTGCTCTACAGAGACGTCAAAAATTATAGTTTTCAGAGCGGTATTATGAAAAATAATTTTTACGCTGGAATAGAGAAAATGAAATTTGAAAGTTTACTTGTTACATTTACAAATTCCCCCGTTCCCCTTCTTTTTATATTTTTATGCACTTGCGGGTTTAAAGTAGCGGTTTTAGTCCCTGATTTCGGTGACTAAAGTGACACTTTTAATCCCTAAGGATTAAAAGTAAAGTTATTGAATTATGAAGCAAAATTATGTAATTATTAATTTAGTAGAGTGCCTATATTACAAAATAATATTTCATATAAAGCACTGAAATATAAAACTAAAAAAAAGCTTACAAATTTATTCGTCAAAAACACACAACCTTACAATTAGTTGTACTAAGTAAAACCTAATTTTTAGTAGCATTATTAATGTTAATATTTATGCTAACTCCACTACAATTATTTAAGTTAAAAAGGGGTTGAAAATTGGATTCTCCAATATTTTTAATTAACGTATTCTGTGGAAAAGCCGCCGTGGAAGATGTAATTGTGTTTTGTACAACGAAACTGGACACAACGGAAACTTCTGAGAAAGTGACGACAAAAATTTGCCAGCCACGTTTTTCTTCTGGGTTAGGGAATTTTCGACATAGCCCTCTGCAACGGGACGCGGCGCTACTTTTCCAACCTCCATGTCGCTTAAGTTGATCCAGGTTTGCTCCCGAATCTGCAAGTAAAGACGCCGACCTTCTTCCAAAGCAGTGCCCGGTATACAACTTTGCATGTGGTAGTTTCAGATATTTGGCAATTTTTGTTGGTAGCTGTCCAAATGTGTTTTTACCGACAGGCTGTGATATGCATCGTCCGTTTCTGTACCCGACAAAAAACCTCGTATGCTGTGTAGGTGGTCTTAGAGAAATATATTTTTTCACCAATTCCACCACATCTGTAGTTTTCAGTGGATCTTTTAACCATAAATGAGCGGTCCTTGTGGTTTTTTTTATGTCGCGTACATTTACCAGAAAAAAATGTCCATGATCCAAGACATGACTTGAATCTAAGTGGCATAGCTCCTTCCCCCGACAGGCCCCAGCTACACCCATAATTGGCGCCACCTGTAACAAAATTATTGTTTATTACTAAATTTTGTAATATAAAATTTATTGTAATTAGGCACTTTATTCATTAAAAAATCTTCATTTGTAGAAATTCTTTGATGTTATGTAAGTTCAGAATCATTGACTTCTTCGATTTATAAGCATCATTTTTCCTTTTAAAAACGCGGTAAGTTTACTGTACTTGCTAATATCGACATTGGTATCTAGAATCATCGTGGCTTTTATCATGGAATACTGGCTCCACAACGACGAGCCCTTAAGTTTCTTGGACTGTTCAAAAAAATATGCCAATAGCACCTTTTCTCTTGTGAAACTATTCACGCTTCGTTCTTTACACCATTTTGTGAAGTTTGTATATTTTTTTCTCATATAGACGCCGAGGTTTTAGGGGTAGCAGCTGACTTATAGCCTTTTCGGCGGCTTTTTCAATATCAATTTCTACAATTTTCAGCAATGGGACACGTTTTCGACAAATAAATTTGTTGGCGTCAAGGGATTTTTTTTAACTGATCATAGCAACGTATTAAAACATACTTAGATTTTGGATAGATTTTGGTGTATCAACAATATATAAACCAGACAACAACGTTTACGATATTTGGACATAAAGTAGATACCAATGGTGTTTTTCTTTCTTTCCTGCAGTTATATTTCCAAAGTGCATAATAGTATATTATATACCGCGGGACTGATGTAGTACTTTTAATCCCGAAGGTAAAGTTTATAATTTACCTGAGGGATTAAGACTACTACTTCAGTCGCAAGGTATATACGATACTTTTCGTACTTCCGAAATTGAAACGTATACATAATATTAAACAAGCACATAGAACCCTTTACAGAAATATAATTATTAAACACAAAGCGAGGCACACGCCAGTGCGGCCGTGTTTTTTCGAGAAAATGCTGCTTGACAAGTTACCGTAATAACGTTGCGTTTTGACAAGAATAATTTTAAAACATTGTCATTACTAGTGTCAAGAGCTCAGTCAGTCATTGTAATTTAATTCTTCCGGGATTTTCGAGAATATTTAATCCCGGAAGGACAAAAAGTGACACTTTAGTCCCTGTCACAAGGTAGTGAAGGTATTACTTCAGTCCCGGAAGTACGAAAAATAGCATATACACCACAGGACTTAAGTGTTTTTTTATCCCCCAATCTTTTTGCCTCGGGATAAATATATCACTTTTGTCCCTAGGTATATAATATACTATTAAATAAAATCAGGTTAACGAAGTATTTCATTCGAAATATTTTATGCACTCGTTTATTCAAAGAATTCGCTTTTATTGTTAAGTACGTATTAGTTATATAAACAAATGTAAATGTGTACTTTAACTTACAATTTTGGTGCAAACGAACTAGTACACTTTGTTCGCGCTCATATAAATTAATTTACATGGTTTCATACAGTTTAAAGCACCACAATATCGCTAGCAACTAATAATATTCCGCCAACTTTTTCACCTCCACCATTTACAATTTTGTGTGTTTCCATGTTTCGACCATTTGGTCTATTTTTTTATTATCAGGCTATAAAACCATAAAATTTAATATTAGTACAAAAAGATGCGAGCGTTTTCTTGGTGGTATTAAACATTGGGAACGGAGAAATTTCATTTGAAAATGAAAGATTTATGCGCATTTTTTTCATACGCAAATACCTGAAATTTCCCGAAAAAATGCAAATTATGCAAAATATGCATGCATTGCCTAAGTATAATTAGCCTACTATTTGATGATGACTCCCAATGACTTTTTTGCGATAATTCTGTAATTTCCGCGGAGTAATTAATACATTTAAGGATAGGACTGCATACATAATATACTCGTATATAATTTATATCTATTTTGTACTTATTCTTATTTTCTCTTGTTCTAGGTAAGTGACTAACACTTTAGACCACTGCATATTAGGTAAGATCTTATTTATGTAAATGTTAGCACAATTTTCAAAAATCTTTAATAATTATATCCATTGTATTATTTACTTTTTCAAAATTTTTATAAAATAACATTTTTTGAAGTTATGTAGCGGAATTCACATGGAGCAAGTTATAATGATTAACTACATGGATATTCTAAAGATTTACTGTAACATTTAATTAGTCAGGTGTTGTCAAGTTTTTTTCAATGGTATATCATGATGGTTTTTCCACATTAATTTTTCTAGTTTATTTCGCTGTTACTATCATGGCATTATCTAACGCAGGTACGTATAAAAAATGAGGTATGTATAAGATTATTTACCCTTTTTAACTTAATGAATAAATATATGTATTACATTCTATTTCAAATAAACCCCGCAGTGCCGACAAATAATGCAATTTTTCAACACTAAAGAGCGAGTGTGTCACACAAGACACCAGCATGTAGACTCTAGCTTAATTTGATAGGCATGGCGACGCCTCGCTTCCTAGAACATTAAATTCCTCGAGTTAATTTTTCGAGACAAAATGTGACATTATTCTAGTCTGAGAAAGAGCAAAATAGTTACCGGTATAGCGGATGGTGTTTTGGAAACTCTATAACAACATTACGCTATTATTTCTTTCATTATTTATTTTTTTATATAATTATATATCCTGAACTAATTTAAAAAGCATGAAAAACGTTTCGTTTTCAATTGAAATTAAATTATCTTTGCATTATAGTATTATTATTAAAATCGTGAAAGCGTTGTCACTGAATTCATTAATCTATTTTAAATGATTTACTAATTAACTGCTGTAGTTAATTTTACCGTTAGAATTAATCAATTTTGATTATGACTATATTTCTTTCACCAAATGCCTAGAATAGCTGAAGTGATTATTACGTAATTTTAGATTTATTTTATATAATAGGAAAGCCTTTTGTTTCAATATTCATCGTGTTAATTAGTTAACTGGGACTCTATTAGCTATAAAGCCCCATTAGTTATAAAATTCGAATTAATACGGTGCAAATTGATTTATTATTTATAATTTATTGGAAATATTTAGTTGCATGCTAAAATGAACAAAACACAATAATAAACCCACCATATTACTCGTAAATTTTTAATTATTTGGTCCTATTATTGTTACTACTAACAGGTGCTAGTAAAAGGTGTCCAGATTAGAATTTTAATATTATTTCATTATTCTATTTTGAAGTACAAATATTGCGGTTAATAATAAAACATGTAATCCGGCAAGTGCCCCTCCATCTCTTGGACATGAAAACATTCTGGTTCCAATATTGTCGATATCATCTTCCAGACATTTTGTTTAAATTCTCCAATTGCTTCAGCTTTTTGAGGATTAGCATTCAGCTCACAGGAAATAATCCAGGAATGTGAGGTCACACAATCTTAATTGGTCGCCTCACTCAAGTTATGGTGTGAAAACTTTCATGCCCTCGTCTATGAAAGGGATCTCAGTCAGTAAACCATGATTTGGA
>MU182045.1:475104-486679 GCA_016904865.1 Pissodes strobi
AATAAAGTTAGTGGAAATCTTTAAGTGGTTTACTTATTTAAGTGGTTCTTAGTTATGGATCTCCATCAAGTAAAGGCAAATTCGATTAAATTCTTATAATGTTTAATGCAGAATTTTCCACACGGTTGTTACCAGGTCGCTTCAGACAGTAATTTAAAATAGGTTGAAAATGAAAAGTTATTATTTTAATCCAAAAATAAGTACACGTGAAGTCGAAATAACCTTATGTTACCGAATTGTCAAAATCACCGTAACACTATATTAAAAATGCATGTTTAAAATAGATATTTTTATTTCTATTAATGAATCCATGGGATTAAATTTGAACTTTTTTCCATAGAGTATATACATTTCCTACAAGGCTATTAATCGGCAAACATATTCTTTCCATCCGCATTCAATTATTATTAATTACGTATCGTGATCCATCCTATCATTCTCTAAGTCAACCACTTCTAAATCTAATCTGCTTAGCGCGAGAAATATTTTAAGCTTCCCTTGGCACGTTATCCTACCCAAAAAATAAAATTAAGCAGCTATTAAATGGCGACATATTTTTCTTGAGCGTATAATCAAATTCCGCTAGATATCCTAGATAGTTGTTTGTGCCAGGAACAGTTTATATTCATGGAGACAACAGCTCTGCTTCCGCTCGAGTGAATTTTTGGGACGAAGCCATTTTCAATTTTAGACTCTGTCGGAAAAGCAACAGGACATGCTTGTTTATTCAATTAAAACGAATTACTTATTATTCAACGATATTTCAGCTTGTTGCTACCAGGGAGGGATTGTTTATGACTATATAGTAATAAGATTAAATGATGAAATTTACTTGCTTCTAACGGTAAGTGCAGGAAGGGTGCGGTTTTATAGCTGATCGTGGAAGCTGAGTTCGGATATGAAATTTCAAAAATTGAATTCGGCGATGTTTCAGCATCATGCTTTTCGACTAGTTAGTAGTAATATTTAATAATGACACTCTCTGACCTTATTCTAACGGAAAATTTAGAATTTTTCAGTTTTTACCATTGGTCCCGAAAGTTGAATTCGCGTAGGATAATTCAAAAAACAAATTTTATCGGTTTTTATCTTAGTGCTATCAACATAAAAGTATACTTTGAAATTAGTTATTAGTGAGATCGAATAATGAAACTGCACGAAACTAAATGTTGTTTCAGTGGTATAAAAATATCATTCAAATTCAGCTTTAAATTCAATTGCTCCCAGCTATACTATTGTATAGACTTAATTTTTCAATTTACCAAGTCATCAATATGCAAAAAAAGTCTTCATGTCAACATTTTCTACTTTCATGTTATTACAGAAATTTATCGGGAATTTATAGGGAAGTCCGTCCAGTTTGGCTAAATTTCTTGGTCGTCCATAGGCGTAAGTAAACTTTTTACCCCTGTAGTCCTTTTGCACAGCTAATGAGGTTTTATTACTCTATAGATTGCATTTATGTTCCTTTAAAATCCCTGTAGTTCTTTTGCGTACCGATTGAGGCATGCAGTAAAGACACAGATTATAAATACTTCATAATGATGGTACCTTAAACATGTTATTATTTGCTGTTACGCCATAGTGTTAACAGCATTATAAGATTATTAATAAAATGGCGACATTCACTCCAACGAAAAGATGTTCTGATAATCCTCCACTATGAGTGAGTGGGAAAGTTATTATTTTACTTTACAAGAAATTGTTTGACGATTATCCCGAATGACTAGAATTGGAAAGTCCATCGTTTTCAAATCATTGCGAGAGAGAAAGGTAGCAGGTCAAGACCAGCAAAAGTCGTTGATGAAGACACCAAATTTGCAATTCGAAGAAAAGTTCACTCCTTTTATTTAAAAAATGAAATACCGACCGTAGATAATATTTTGATGGAGCTTAGTCAAGATGACAGTATTTCTTTGATAACTAGAAAATTCTTATGGACAACTTTAAAAAATATAGATTTTGCCTGGGAAAAGCTTAACCGAAAAGCACTTTTACTGGAAAGCGATGAAATTGTTTACTGGCGACGAAAATACCTGCGAAGTATAAGGCAATACCGCAAGGAGCAAAAAAAATTATCTTGATGAGATGTGGATCAATGAAAGTTATAGAGTACAAAAAATATGGCAAGACATAAATATAACCTGTGCGCGCCAAGCTTTCGTGGAAGGCCTTTCAGCCGTTATTAAAGTGCCTTCGGGGAAAGGGAAGACACTAATAAGTGCACATATTGGAAGCCAAGAAGGATCTTTAAAAGGAGGTTTGCTAACCTTTCAGTCGTGCGGGACGGGAGATTACCATGAGGACATTAATTCAGATGTTTTCGAAGACTATTTTGGTGAGATGATAAAATTTGATCCGGCTGATTCGATGGGGGTTATGGATAACGCAAGCTATCATTCACGTCGCATAGAGAAGACACCAAGTTCATCTTGGAGAAAACAAGAAATTATCGACTGGCTAACTAACAAACGTATTGAGTTTGAACCGAATTTGATAAAGAAAGAACATCTAGCCATAGCAAACTTACACAAAAATCGTTTTATGAAATACGCGGTATAAGATATAGCAGAAAAATATAATGTAACTGTGCTGTGCTTACCGCCAGATCATTGCGGACTAAATCCTTGTAACAGTCTGATTTTGCCATTATAAAAGATTATAAATTTTATTATATCTGCTGCATTTAGCAACAAAAGATTCTATATTTTGTGGTAAGAATTATTGAGTATTAACCTCTTCGGTTAATTAATTATAAATTCATTCATTTGATTTATGGTCAATAAGTTTAGAGGAATAATAATACTAGGGATAATTAGTACACTGCTTTTAGATGTTTCAAAATAATTTAATTAGATATTTTTCTCTACATATGTTTCGGCTTGATGAGGCCTTTATCAAGAGTAGTTGGATATCTCATTAAATAATTTTGAAACATCTAAAAGCAGCGTACTAATTATCCCTAGTATTATTATTCAACGATGTTTCACAAGGATCCTACCGCAGAAACTATTCATTGTATTAAGTTTAGTGGACTTCCAGTTGCAGCATTTATTCATATTAATTAGTTATACACACGATTAGTATTACATAATATGTATCTTTTATAACACTGTTAGTAGTTGCTGTAGTCTACTACTATGATCATCATTTTTCTTATGTTGTCCTCCAGCACTTTGTGACTATCTTTATGTTAGTGGATAATCTGTGGCTCGCTTAGGTTTGATCAAACAACTTAGATAAACTATTATGTTATTAGTTTAACTTTGCTTATTTATATTACAATAATTATGTTTACTTGCAGTTCTGTAAGAACTGACTTAATAACCTACCTTTGATCCTGGTTAGATCAGTTAAATTTATATACTACTTTGGGATTGAATATTTTCCTTGTAATCTCGGGCTGATATGGCTTTTCTTGTTTACCTGTTAATTCGAGAATGATTGTTAGTTTTTATATTTTTTTTCTTTCTCTACAATAGTAAAAACTAGTACCTTTTGCTTATTTTCTTCTAAGATTTATTGATCTCTGCGTAGATTACTCATTGTTGTTTTTTCTGATAGTGCTTTAGGGATTTAGGGCGTATCCCTCATATATTTTTCTCGTGATTTTTCCCATATTTTTCTTTAATTTTCATTCAATCATCAATGTTTGTACTTTGTTTTCCTTTCTTATGCTTTACTGGATTTAGAGGTTATATTGTAGCTCCATCTCAGTGTTGCCAACTTTTTGGAAACGTAAATCCATAGGGATGGCGCGAAAAGTCCGTAGAAATCCATAGATTTTTTTGCTAGAAAATGATTGATAACGATTCTGTCTTGTCAGTTTTACATATAATTCAAATAAAAGAAAAACAAATATGTAAACATTTAATAACACCCTGTATATATCATTTTAATATAAAACTTAATTTTAAGCCACCGTGAATTTTTACGATGTACCTATTAAATTTTAAAGGCAAAAAGCAATTTCTGAAAATTTACCTTTAATATTTAACTAATTCCTCGATATTAATTGATTGGCATTTTGACTATTTTAATGCGCCCTGAAATAAATAAATTTTTCCTCCTACTCTTAATTCTTTGCCGCTTTTTCTAACAAACAGCTGGAACACTTATCAAAAAAGACGTTGAACATAGAGAAAACCACAACACATGCATGATAAGCTAATTATAATAAGAATAAACTAAAACATACTTGTTCATGATGATGGACCTGCTTCCATTTTCAAATTTTGTAATATTAAAAAATCAGTAAAAATACACAAAACAACTACAACTGTACTACAACACGAGCACTTTTTCCTGCAGCGACACGCAAAACAAAATAAATGACAATGCTACGTTTCTTTTGTTGATTGTGTATGTAAGACTTAAAAAATCCCAGATTTCGCAGGGAATCCCATCACAGCAAGCTGACCGGGCAGCCCCCAACGTACATTATCTCTGAAGTGTAAAAGCCCGCCGCGAGATGCCACAATTGTCGGCAAACTAGAATTGTTGTGGGAAATAATATTTATTCATTTATTTCAATAATTTTTATTAATAAAATATAATTTTTTTTAATTTCTACTGAGCCTGTTTGTGTTTATTTGTAATTTGTGAATGCTAAGTCAGAAGTCCCAAAATCCGTAGATTTGGGTTCTATATCCGTATATCGGAGAATGGAGTAAAAATTCCCTAATCTACGGAAAAATCCATAGGGTTGGCAATAGTGTTCCATCTTCTTACCGTCAGTTGGGGATTTTGATATTTGGGATTTCTACTTCATATTTTCTTTCTTCCAGCGCTTAGACAGAAGCAGAGCAACCCTCTTGCTTGTGTTACACGTTACTCAAATTTGAGGGGCCTTGTATTTGCGGTGAGAACCTCCAGTATGATGGGCCTGTGCCCTGGTGATTCCCGACTCTTGCACACAACTACAATCTATGAACGGCATGTAAATGGTCCCACTGCAACATCCGGCTGCCCCCGGCCTGGATACCGGCATGAATGGGTATTTCTTCTGGCTAAATATCTATGAAATGGCGCAGACTACCCTGGCTATGACGTCCGATTCTTTCTCAGGGAGCTCAAACGGTCTTTGAACGTTTGCCACGCGTCACCCAACATGGCGACGGAGAGCACGTGTTGATTCAACCGAGAACGAAGCGGAAGTGAACTATATATTTATCTTTTCACGTGGCATGATATAACTTTTGTGATATTGGATTGGTAGCCCTAAATAGTAGTAATGGGCCACTTTCCCATAAATGTTGCTGTAGATTTGGATTTTTAAAGGTTTCGTTAAGCAATATTTCCTATTACTTATTGAAAAATTTAATTTTAGCTCATTAATTGTGGCTTCCGCAGTCGTTTTACAACAATAATAAACGAGAACTAAGTCGTTTATTATCTTCGAAGTGAGTATTCCTCGTATCGACTATTTCTTCTGTTCTCGGCACTACCATTTTTTCTTCCGATTCCGTGGAAGTGGCAAAGGCAAATTGATGAAACCGATGATCTCGTTCTTCTAGAAATACCTACCGGGAATGGAGGAAGTGTTTTGCTAAAGTGTAGTATAGGTGACTCAGATTTTAGTATTGCGTTGTATACTACCCTTCTAGGGGATATTGGGTTGAGTTCCTAGTTTGTGTTTTGACACAATTGATTTATCGGGATTTCAATACTACACCAGATAAGATTTTTCTGGAATTATTTTTTTTACTCCCTGCAGGCACATGGTCGCCATGACGCTAAAGGTTATTTTCCATTATTTCTAGAGGCTTTCCGAGCTCATCTTATAAAACCGAGGCAGTTGATCCTCCAGGCAACCCTCCAACTCAAGTGAGGTAAATATTGCTAAAGTTTTATTGCCTAATTTAATGATTTAATTGCTTTTATCTGTGTTATTTTTTTTGCATCAACCACCAGTTGCATTGCATTCCATAGGACATTTTACCTTTTTCCATTTATCATATCTGAACTTTTTTCTAAATTTAACTTTAGTTTTTTTCATATGGGGAGGTTTATATTATTTAGGGGTAGTTCCTACCTATTTCCTTTTTGTAATCAAGTTATCTGCACCTTTTGCATTTATTTTATTTGCTGATGGTTACTGAAAATCCATT
The DNA here is from genome assembly GCA_016904865.1 of Pissodes strobi. Taxonomy (NCBI): domain Eukaryota; kingdom Metazoa; phylum Arthropoda; class Insecta; order Coleoptera; family Curculionidae; genus Pissodes; species Pissodes strobi. The sequence goes on from MU182045.1 coordinate 481,215, forward strand.
GATAATTTTTGGGGTGATTTGTTTTATAAAAAGTATATATGCAAGGGGGGCTATAATTTCTTCATTGAAGTAAGGGGCTTGGTCTAATTAGTAGTGGGTTATTACAGGGTTTTACTACCGGTACCATTGCAAGGTTTCACTACTTTTGGCTCACGTTCACCTTTTTGGGCGGATAACTCTCACTCTCGAGCAGGTGACTTTCACCTCAACTGCTGAGCTTGCAGCCTTTCCAGCAGCAGACCTTCGGATCTAAGGGGGTATGGTTCCAATTTTTATTAGCATTGTTGGTCGAGCCTTAAAATAGCTTTAATTTTAATTAATTAATTAATAATTGTATTAAATCTTTTGTTTTTCGGGCGATTGATATAATGGTTAGAATTATTTTAATATAAATCTAGCATTGTCGGCCCAGCTCTAAGGTAGCTTTCATTAGTTTTATTAATTCATTTATTTTCCTGCCGATTGATGTAATTATTGTGGCTTTACTATTAATTGATAATATTATTATTACCTACTGCATTTATAATTGATGCAGCTACTAGCATTTTAATTTACCTATATGCATTAATCTTAAATAAACCAAGGTGATCACTTCGGATAGTAGTGCTAGAGTTTTTAGGTGTAAGGCATACAGTACCGAGTTAACTACAGAATTGGTCTTAGTACAATTATCATATTGTACCATTATCATTAATTACTTAAGAGTTTTTTTTGTGTTTATTTCTTTGCTTTTAAATTTCACTGAAAGATTGTTGCTGCTTTAAATTAAATTTAAAAAACCTAGAAGCCAATAGATCAAACCTTAAATTAAGATTGTGTTTTCTTATTTAATAAAACGTGCCTAACAACCCAGTACAACACCAGCGGAGCTTTTCCAGTTTAGCTAGTAGAACTGGTGGCGTACACTAACTCCACTCTTGGAGCCGGGTATTGCAAACACGACTCTCCGGTGTTAGTTTTGTTTTAAATAAAATTATTTCCTTTTTTAATATCAATAAGAAAATCGTGTTGCATCCTATAGAACTTATATGGTCGCAAGTTAAAGAATTTGTAGCGAGACAAAATACGACATTTAAAATGAAATATGTTAAGCTACTGTTTGATCAAGCTATTAAGGAAATGACACCAGAGAACTGGCGAAAAGCAATCCAGCATGTGATTAAAGAGGAGGAGAATATGTGGGATCTGGACAACCTGATCGATCAGGCGGTTGACCCTTTAATTATAATGTTAAGAGATGATGACAGTTCCTCAGTTCCTTCTGCATCTGAGGAACTGTCACTGGAACTGTTGACCGTCTGATCGATAAAGTTGCCAAGATCCCACCTTTCACATAACCTATTGTAATTTCATTGATGTATAATAATAATTACTTGATCCATGTATATTATGTACATATTATATATAATTTGTATTTTGTTAAAATAAAGTTTCCTTAAACTTAAGTTATTTCTAAAAGTATCCAACCTGCACGCCCTTGGCGTACCATTTTTAGTCTATATGAATAGATAAAAAATAGGCAAAATGCATAATTGACCCAAAACACTTGATGGAAAGAAAGAATTTTGCAATAAACCGATGCCAAACTGAGGAAGTGACATACATTATTGGTGGGTCACCCTATAATCCCTTTTCATGCCAAATGAGGTTTTATTACTCTATACATTTCCGAAACAGACTTTAGTTATATATTTAAAAACACCTTCAGAAACGTTACAGTTTTAACAATGTTTTTATTTTAAAACATGCGAGTATTAAAATTAAAAGATGCCACGACACTCGATTACCCAGTATCCTAAACTATGATGGTGGAACGCATATTAAAATAAATTTCATAGATAACAATACCAAAAAGAACTAGAACATGATAGATAACATATGCATTTTTTTAAAAATATTCCAATAATTGTCTTTATAAACATGAAAATTTCATTGAATTTGTCTTCAGGTCTTTAATTGGCGCCAAATATGTGCATGTACTCTTTTACAACTCATTGAAGGCTTTTCATGTTTTGGATACTACCATTGTATGTAAGGGACAAAAATAATTGGGTTTCAGGGGCAAGCTAATAATGAATATTCTTACTCATTTTATGTCGAACTAGGGATGCATCAGGGTTTTGTTTTGGGTTCTTTGATTTTAATTTTCTACGTTATTGTTTATCTGGTTGATTCATCTATGGCCTCAAGTATATGAGCTTCAGAGGAACATCAACTGAAATTTAATACAGTACCTATGTCAAGACACCGACACGAATTTAGTCTTATTTTTTTAGAGCCAGATCATGTTTTTACATTTTGCAATATCAGGTGACAAAGTTATGACGCAAACATATTGTTTTTGGAAAATGTGAATGATTTCTTTACCGATGGTATCAAATTTTAAATTTCAATTGTATATTTGGCAATATTTTACCTGAAAGTAATTTCAGGAATAAATTAACTTTCGCAGAATGTATCACAATAATATCTGATACGATGGTCGTACAGCGAAAATAATACACTCCTCCAATATCCTGTTTAATTTACTAGCAGGGTTTAATGGTTGGAGCATATTAGGCAATAGATTTATTATTAATGGAAATATTCACTTTGGCAATAGGAAATAGGCGACGAATTGATTTTGTCTTTATGAGTTCGTGAAATTACGTTGGATACCGCAACGGTGGTATTTAATAATTAAATATTGATGCCCTACAATATTGACTCTCTGTGTTTGAATTATTGAGTCAATATTAATTATAATTTTAAATTAAATCTGGAAATTTATTGACTATAGGGCCATCTTTGTTATATTAATATTAATTATATATCTTCTATTGCTTATAAAGATTGACTTTTCCAGAAAGTGATCAATAACAATTTTAACATTTTTTAATAGTTTAAAAATAATTAATTCTGTTGAAACTAGTTTAGTAATTATGCACCGGTGTTTTAAGAATTCACGATTGCTCATATTGGCCCTCTCAACGAAATAGTAGAGCGCTCTAATAATTCCACCACCGTTAGCTCAATTGTAGATAGTAGTCCCCAAATAATACAGGTTTTCAAAGCGTTATCCTCAGCTTAGTGCTTGAACATTATCGTTAGTGTTGTCAATCGTATCCGAATACGAATATTCGAATTCGAACACAAACTAAAGATCGCTGTTCTCGTTTTTAACCATTTCTGGATCCTAATGAAAACTTGATGTGAAATTTATTATCTAATATCTACTTTCAGCCTACTTACTATCTACCCATGTGATATTAAGATGAGCTTAAATGGATGAATTTAAAAGGCAGTCGGAAGATCTCTTGGGCGTGCGTCTATTCATGTATCTACCATTAGGCCCATAAACCGATCTCTCTAGCCAGTTTCCTCGGCTGGCCCATTCTTATGTTCTTCGAATTCATGTACCTTACTTGTCCTAGCGAAACCTGAACAGTCGGCAAGAGAATGAATGGATGGATTCCTCGTCCTCCAATTACCACCTGTATTCTGGATCTTCTACGTTCCGCAGCAAGTGCAAATGCTTGTTTAAACGATAGTGCTCTATGAGAAGCGCTGTCACAACCTTATGTCCACCTTCCCTAAAGCCAGAAATGGCCTTCACCCTACAAGGATCTTGGCAACCCAAGAGTAGCCATGCTTGATTCAGCCCTTTGATCCTTGGCCTGCCCGGACATTAATCGCATTTCTTGCTGTGGCGGCCACCATACCGGACACACCTATTAAACGCATTGCAGAACCCTGTCGTGCCAGATGATCAGCCTCCTCGTTCCCTGAGACATTCGAACCCAACCCAACAAGAAGCTAGAGCCTTTTGAAGATTGCTTCCATAACCTAGTTTTCGCTTTATAACTGTGGAACTACCTCAGCTACCACAAATAATTTTGGGAAATAATTTACTATAAGTAGGTGCAATGATTATTAGAGCCTATTAGATAATATTACCTTAACCCCGGGACGTGGCTACCAGGGTACAGCTCATCCCTGTAAGAATTAGGTTTTTGCTATTTTGATATCAGGTTACAGTTCTTTTATGATTTTTGTATAAAAAGGTACTTTCATCGATAAAACAAAATGGATCATGTCAAAATGGCAACAACTTAAGACGTCTTTTTGTGATAAAAGCGTTGCGTTGAGATTTTAAAACGCTTTCAATATTTACGTCACTGACGGTTACTGTTCGTGAAAATGCAAGTTTTTGAAATCGCGACGTAATAAAACCCAAACCTGTCACCTGTCAGCAGTTTGTAGGTTTTGCTTTGTGATTTTTTAAAGTTTAGTTCTTATATTTCTAAGTTTTTTGCTAGAGCGGGTATGTTTCTTTACTTTGGAAATGATGGTGAATCACATGAAAATGTTATTATTAGCCGATAGTTTTAAACCAGAGAAAAATGTTTTGCATACGCTACATTGGTTCAATAGAGGAAACACGAGTAGCAATATATTTTACCAATTGCTGCTATTTAAACAAACCGAGCATTACCGCTTGGTATAAGAAGATTGGTTCGATAAATATCCGGAGTATGAATTTTTCAAGCTATTCCGAGTGACACAGGGTACCATTAATACATTTCTAACAAAAATTGCTGGACCTGATCTAAGTATTCCATATAAAGGGGGTGGCATACTCATTCCTGTAGATAAGCAGCTCCTTATGACGTTGTGGTGGTTGGGAAAAGGGGAAACCCTTATTTCCATAGCAGAACGATTTTCAGTAGGAGAAACCACTGTTTATCTATCCACTACCAACATTTTAAATCAGATACTTCGATTACTCGATTAATATATTGTGTGGCCTGATGAAAATGAGATGAAAGTAATTGAAGATCAATCTCCCAGGTTAACCTGGACCATCCCACTATCGTTAATTTCTTTACAAAATCGGTTAGTAGAAAGAAAATAATAAACATTACAAAGGATATCGAAACGAACGACTTTTTTTAAATATAATAGGTTCTGGTAAACTTCACGACCCTCGGAATTTCGCAATATTATTTTTTTCACTAGAAAGGGGGTGTCCTATAGAGTAGTTTAAGAGAAAAAAATTTGCGGATCTCCCATATTTGAGCCGAAAAAAAGGCCCCAAAGTTCGAGTTTTGAGGTTAATGCCGCAGAACAGCGAACTTCCTCTACTACTTTACTGCACTTTTCTTTGCTTTGTTGACTTTGTTTGAAAGCTTACCTTAAATAGAACAGCTTAGAACACAAAAATAAATTAACTTTGCTAATATATCAAAATAGTTTTAAAAATTTATGTCATACTAACAATAATCAACAATCAATCGAAGAGGAGTAAAGTGGCAAATTTTAGCACGGCTACCTATACGACAGGTGGCCGTGATTTAAGCCCCTGGAATACGCTGATGCCAAACTTATTCTAGTTGCTTGACCCGTCTTGGGCTCAAATACAAATTCATAAAAAAAATTCTGCGGAAATGCATCATTTTAATTTATTCGATTCTAGAATAACTGAA
>MU182045.1:486689-665545 GCA_016904865.1 Pissodes strobi
TTAAGCCACTACGCACTTGCGTGGAGAAAGCCTTTCTTCACGCAAGCCTATGCGAAACAATTTCGGTTAGCTTCGGTTAGCTTTGGTTATTTTGGGTTAGCTTTGGTTAGTTTGGGTTAGCTTTGGTTAGTTTGGGCTAGTTTCGTCTCGTTTAAGCCACTACGCATTTGCGTGAAGAAGGGCTTGCGCGAAGCGCAAGCCTTTCTTCACGCAAGCCTATGCGAAACAATTTCTGTTAGCCTAGGTTAGTTTGGGTTAGCTTTGGTTAGTTTGGGTTAGTTTCGTCTCGTTTAAGCCACTATGCGAATCAATTTCGGTTAGCTTCGGTTAGCTTTGGTTAGTTTGGGTTAGCTCTGGTTAGTTTGGGTTAGCTTTAGTTAGTTTGGGTTAATTTCGTCTCATTTAAGCCACTACTCACTCGCGTGAAGAAAGGAACCCAAGAGAATGAACACAACTTGGCAACACTGTAAGTTCTGTTTAATATTAGTAGAGTTTTAGCACTGCAATGTTGCGGAAATGGCTTGCTTTCTGACAATTTTAACCTCAAAACTCGAACTTCGGGGTCTTTTTTTCGGCTCAAATATGGGGGATCCGCAAATTTTTTTCTCTTAAACTACTCTATAGGACTCCCCCTTTCTATTGAAAAGAAAAATTTTGCGAAATTCCGAGGGTCGTGAAGTTTACCAGACCCAATATGGTTAATATTGTTCTATGACAATAATATTGACAAGTTGACATATGCGTTCACTATCAAAATGCTTTCGAAACGTTTTCCACCTGGGTTTTAAAATGTAATGAAATGCTTTCTTACATGACGTCGCCGTTTCGATGCATAAATGAAACATATGTCAAGATTTCGAAACGGTTTCGAAATCTTCGACCGCAAAAAGACGTCTTTAGTCTTTGACACTTGGGATTAAGTTTATCCAGGTACACTACTTAGCAATTTTGACATTGTCCAGTGAGCAATTACTAACAGTAATTTGCGTCCCAAATTGGTTATGGTATCGACACAGATTAAGTTCTTAATATGTTGTACTAATTTACTAATTTATAGGGTGCCATCTTCAAAGAGCTCTAGTTCCCTGAGGAAAGCTTTTGAACCCATATCTAAAGGCACTGTTTTTAAAAACTTTTAGGCTAGTTATGGCGCGTCCCATTCTCAGCCAATTGCTACGCGTCCAATTTTCTACGTCCAATTGACGGGACACCCTGACCCTGTTATGCCTGTCTAAGGCCCACTATATACAGAGACTAGTGCAAAATTCACTCTATCAGACTTAATAGCCCACACCTTCTCTCCGAACAGGCGTGATAATCGGGCGAACTGTAGCCGTATAAGCACAGTAGAGTATCTACAGCTGTAGGCCTCACATGCGTCAAAAAGCGCTTTATTTCAGAAACCCATAGACCACTATTTGCTTTACTAATGCAGCTGCTAACTTGCTCCCTTCAGGTCAAGTTAAGAGTCCAGTATTCCCCTATCCCCCTGGGGGAGCTGCCAAGATGTTGCAGTCAGCATCAAGTTTATTCACGTGTTCCACGTTTACTTTGCGTATTCTAAAAGGTTCACTATAGGGGGATTAACTTTATAAATTATCATCACCTGAATCAGCCAATCATGAGGCAGGAAGTCGAATGCTTTCTAGTAGTCAATATATGCCATAAAAAGGGTTCTTTTCTTGAGTAGGCCTGGTTGAAGATCACAGAATCAATGTGAAGTTATTTTTACATCTCATTGCATTTCTTGTACATCCGTTTTACTGATCTGCAGTTATTTTATTTTTCTCGCAATGACCATGTATTCAGTGGGCAATGCAAGAGATTGTGATGTTGTATAGTGTCGTGAGGCAAGTAATTGGTCGATATTTTACCGGGTCCTGTCTATTTGCCCACACATTCGGCAGAAGGCCGGTTACATCCTTGGTAAGGAATAATGGCATAGCTTGAGGAGTATCCAGAATGTTATTAAGAAATATGGCCAACTTTTCATGTGTACTTCACAATTTTCTTAATAAGGTCCTGAGGATTTCCACTTGTGGATGTTCCCAATAAGATTTCTGGGTTCCTCTGTCATAAATGATCCATGCCTCATCTCATAGTATTTCTTGGTGACTATGACTTCTTCATTGATCCAGGTGGCATTAGAATCAGAGTGTACTGGTGAAGTTAACTGGTCTCTCAATAATTGTTGAATGATTTCTTTGCTGGGATAGTTTTTATTCACTGTTGAGTCGTTGAAGTTAAGAGTTCTGTAAAATGAACTTTCGGACTTTTCAAACAGTACGTTATCATGTTTTCTCCTATCGCTCTTTTTATATCTTGACAAACGGCCTGCATAAACAGAGAACTTTTGTGGAAAAGTATCAAGACATTGTTGGGCAGTGATATTCTCCACATTATGCTGTGCATGTGTTCGGTTTCTATTCATTATAGATTCCACAGATCTTTCGATCCTTGTTGTTCTTACCCACCTATGTATTGCGATTATCCAATGTTTTTGCGAACATCGTCAAAATCGTATTCGGTGGTCTGTCTTTGGTCGTCTGGTTTCCAGTTTTGGCACCTATACATTTAGCTGCTGAGATGGCTTTCTCCAAGCTTCTTTGTAGAAGCTTGGACAATGCCGGCCTACTGTGTGGGTCGGTGCCACGGTACTCGATGAGACTTTCTCATCTCCTCATCGAGTTTTTTTCGCGTTCTTGCTGCTCTCTGAGTACCTTCTGGCGTCTTCTCCTCGATTGATGCTTGAGGTTCGTTTTCAGAAACTCGAGCATCTTCGGTACTATTTTGAGTTACAACCTCGTCTGCAACTTCATTCTTTAAAACATTAAGTCGAGTTTTCGGGATAGGCTCATTTCTGAGATTAACTCGATATTAATCTGCGACTCTTAGTTCCGTCACGTTGATTTGTGAATACTCTCTGCAAATTATTATTATCATTATTATTATTATCATCATCATAATCACCACCATTATTATTATTATTGGTTACCGTATGTCTTAGTCTTACTGTTACATTAACTTGATATTATCAACATTTACTTTACTGAAATGAAATTAGACATGCATTCATTTTCAAATACTCACGTGTTTGACATTATTCAATCACTTTTCACTACTGCTTACAAATCCTCCTAGAAATGAAACATGGCATTTACTACATATTTGCACACCCACAGGGCGAGGCGTTCTCTGATAAGAAAAAAAATCCACTCCACAGATGACATTTTTCATCTTTCCACTGAGATTTAAGGCTTTCAGGAACATCTTGTTTTATTTATTTAATATATCTCCCTGTCCTTTATTTTCCACAAGTCTGTCTCACGCTTCCGCTTAGAAAATGCGTCGAGCACGCACCGAAAGATCCTTGCTTAAGGGCAAAGGAAATACGGCGTTTTACAGATTGATGATAAAATTACGCTCTGGATCAGAGTTTAAAATATAATTTATCCATGTTTAGCATCTCAGAATGAAAAAAATAATTGTGGGGATATGGAATATTCCCTGCTATTAATCTGACAAAAAAAACACAATATACGGAGCTCAAATTTGCCTTTAATCGTTAATCATCCGGACTAATGAAGTGATGGCGATATATGATCGAAAAGGCAACATCATTGTATTTTAAATGGGATAACACCAATGAATAATAATAATAATATAATAGTAATAATATTTTATTTGTACCTGTATAATCATACAAAGTAGATAAAAATTAAACCTGATTGAGAGGTGTCGAACGTGTCACAGAATTTAAAATCATTACTCATACCATTAAAATCACAATCTAAAATAAATATAAATTAAAAAATAAATACACTTACAAACATGTTTCAAACCCTCACAATCGAATCGAAATACTCTCTACACATTTAAAAGGATTTTCCAGTAAATACTTTTTCATTCGCTTCAGAAAAACAATATGTGGCAAACTCCTGACATCAATAGGTACTTTATTCCATATTTTGAGGATACTACAGTGTACATTCCTTTGTACACAGGTGTATTTTGTATTTTCCACCCCAAAAATTGCCTTTTGCTTTAGTATTATATGTATATGTCTTTATATTAAAAATAAATAAATATTATTACAAACAAATTTTATTGACCCCAAGATATACATGTTTACAACTGTCATTAGTTTTTTATCTCTAACGACTGGCCTGCAGCTATCCCTTTGATCGATCTCAAATGCTATTTTATACGTAAAGATATTATTATCGCTTGCCTGGAGCAGGAATAGCGATAACTAAACTAAATTTGAAAAAATAATGCAGAAAATGCGATTTGAAAAAAATTTAAAATCTAGATATTGCAGTTTGAGAAAAAGGGAAGATTAGGACATAATTTAAAACGGTAGAAAACGCGTTTTGGTTGTAAATGTATGTATGGTTCGAAGGAGTCCAACGTAAGGAATTTAATGTGTTCAAAAACGAAAAAAAAATATTTTTTTCAGAAATTGAGTTTTGGAAAGAAGCTCCACAAATATTATTTTCAAACACCTACTTTGCAGTATCTGCAGTCTCTCTACATCCACTGAATTCCCACAAAAAATAATGCCATACCTTACTCGTGACATTATATGTGCATGATACACATTCACAGCTGCCTCTACCCCAACTTCATTTACTAAAGTTCTAACTGCATAACAATTTCCACAAGCAACTTCTCAATATGACTTTTCCATTCCAAATGCCGATCTATTTCCATACCCAAAAATTATGCGCTGCTTGTGGTCCTAAAGGCTACGTTCCCAATATTGTAAATAGTAGAAATAGATTTCCTTGTCGAGTATTTAATTACTTGCGTCTTGTCCACGTTCAACAATAGATCTTGACCCTGAACCACTCCTGGAGACATACAGGCTCCTGAATGCCGCTCAATATCACCCTCTGCAGCTTCGCTGATCGTAAGTGAGGTATCATCAGCATACATTATTACCTGATCTTTGAGTACTTTTGGCAGTTCATTTGTATACAGTATATACAGGAGAGGACCTTATCAAAAGGTTTTAACTCCAATTTGTTATTAAATATCTCTCTACTCTGTGCATATATTCCGAAAGTTTTTTGGATTAGTGAAGAATATGTGCCGAATTTCTTAAATCAGAATCAATAATCAAAACAGATTTTTTCAGCTTTTGACAGGCGACGATAAAGAATTGTTAAAAAAATATATTGAAATATGGACGAACAGCTCCGGCACCGGCGATGCGGCCCTTGAGATTTTCGCTATAAGTTCAAGATCGGAATTTATCTCGGAGACAGCAGCAGGTAACTCCTCTAAAAGTATATAGTGGTATACCTGGGTATCATCAGCAAATTGGTGTACTTTCAGAGTTTTGGGAAATCTACAAAAATCCGCAGTGTATGACGAAAAGAGCAAAGTCTGCATACCTCTTCGTCCGGTCAGTTATAAGACTCCATAGCACTTCTAGTCTTGTATATTGAGCTGTCCTTCTAACCTAAAAGTCAGATTTCGTTGAAGTTGTTTTTACCCAAATTATGTACTTACTTTTAAATAGTATCACCAAAAAATAATCTTACAAATAAAACCAAAATGAAAACCAACTAACACTATTTATAAAAATCACGAATATAAACAAATCATCAAACACATGTGTTAAATCAAAAACCAAGAACTGTCAACGTCGACAATGTCAAATAGAAAAGCAGTGTTGCCGCAGTTAATTTTGCAGATGATTTCATTTTCACTTCACGTACATACTCGAACAATTAAAAATTTTAATTAGGGAATAATTAAAAAATAAATAATTAAAAATTTAATTTAGATCACTAATTGGTTTAATCTCCAAATAGCATAATTTGAAATGAAATATTAGAATTGTCAGGCAATATTTAAAAATGTTTAAAATCTTATCCTGAACATTTGAAGGAAAGACTGAGTTAAATCGAATAAGTAGGAATCATCCTAATCGGTGAAAACTAGTGTATTCTATGATATAGTGACATCAGACCAGTTGATCGTCTCTGTTCTAACTAAAACCATGACACTAGCAGACCACGTAACAAAAGTGACCTGAATGATTCAAATAGTTTATTAACATATCAAATAATAAACCAACGTTTTGTCTTGACCTTTCTAGAATTTCATTTAATCAATAGCATTACTCTATACTCAATACTTTATTCATGTTCATACAATAGCTTACACATGCCAGGAAGAAAAAAATGATAAAAATTGGGATTATCCACTACACAAAGTTCAATTATAAAAAAGACAATACTTTTCAGAGTTACAAACAAATTATACATGGTTATTAATAAAAGAAATATTCGCAAATGTGAATACAAAATTAAAACGTTCAAGGGTCAGAAGCCAAGTTAAAATTGGATCGAAAATATTCGTCAATAGAGTAAAAAGCCCTTTGTAACAAATACTCCTTGACCCTCGATTTAAAATGCTTAAAACTAAGAGACTTAACCCTATCAGGTAAAATATAAAAAAACTTAATTGGCCAGTATCCTGGACCGTCTTGACACCTTCTTCAGCGCCAACATGCAGACACCAATTTATGTCTGGCACGAGTTCTATAGGAATGTATGTCCTCATGAACCCTATAGAGATCCAAATTCTGCTTAACATACACGCTTAAGACTCATATATATATATATTACTATATATATATACTGTCGTAAGTATTGGGTTTAGGTTCGTTTGAAAAAAAGAACTTTTTCAGATTGACGTTTCGCCCGTTGTTTCAGGCATTTTCAAAATTTTTAATAATCTAAAACAGGTCATTGTATAAATTAGACTTAATGAAAAAGAGATTTGAACATTTTTACAACATTAATCGAATTAAAACGAATGGATATCCATTTGTCTTAATTCGATTAATGCCACACCAGCCAAACGGACCGTCTGGTAGCGGCATCGAAGGTAAGACTTGATGAGTCTTATGCTGTCAGTGCTAAAGTTGTAGCAGCTGAGTTTTTTCAAAAGGATATCATGGTCGACGCAGTCGAAAGCTTTGCTGAGATCACAGAACAAGACCGAGCCGTACTCCCCACTGTAAAAGGCTTCTATTATATCTGAGACAAGATTTATAATTCCCAGAACTGTATTCTTATGTTTCCTAAAGTATGTAAATTTCAGGTGCCTAAACTTATATGTTTACATTTACATTTAGATACAAATATAATAATTATAGAAAAAAAAAGAAAAACAGAAAGTTGCGTTTCTTTTTCGGATAAGTGCTGCTTTTTACATACCTCGTAACCATCATGTAATAATCATTCATGTAATTTAGAATAATTGTCAATTGGTGATGCTATTTATTTAAAACTTCACTTTACCTATTAACCTAGAAAACAGGTATATTTTTCCAAAAAATTAATGGGAAAACATATTAGAGCATATTATATAGGGAAAACAAAATTTTTTCACACACCACTTTTTCTTGGTATTTTCCCAAGATATCTTTACATAGGTATTTAGCTAATAAAATGAAGTTTACACATCTGAAATTTATCCTAAGGAATTTAATTTTTATATTTCGAATATACCTAAAGTATCTAGCAAAGTTAAAACATTTATATGTTCCGCAAAAAACTCACGTATTTTTTGAGATCACTGTACTAGTAAGTAATAAACAACAAAACTATATAAATACATAGTATAAGTATTTATTTTTTTGTTGTGCAATCGTTTTAGGAGACGCCACTGGTAATCTGGGTCGCCATATGCAAGAACCAATCCGGTCTAATGTCAATATGCATTTTGCTCCTTCCTTCCTATTCTTTATTCATTGACTTAAACCTTCACCTGTATCTATTATAGCATTACCAGTGTTACCGTTTCAATACATTTTTTGTACTGAATTCGTTACGAAGCGATGAGATCCGGTACTTTTTGAAAAACCTCGAAATCAATACGAAATGCAAAAAGCAGGAAAAATATAAAAATGTACAGCTTTTAGGTTAAAAATCTTTATAATTGTTGTTAATTTAGTTTTTTTTTTGTGTTCTTACACGTGCGCCTCTATCGATTAACTATTAAAGCTAAAACAGCTTTTTAAACTGAAAATTATTGTATGGTGAGTTTATTGCCATCTATCAATATAATTAATTAATTGATTTAAAAAAAAAGTGGCTAAATGTTTATATTTTTATTTTTTTAACCTTCCAGTAAACTTTTGTTGTTTTACATTTTTTATGTTGTAAATTAAGTATTTGTCTATTATAACTTTGATTCTAATTTTATTTTTATTTAATTTTTGTTAAATAAACGTTTCTAAAAATAGGTCTTTGACTTTGGTTACATTAGGTTTTTAAATATAATATAATTAGACATGTTTAAAAATATTCGATTTGTTTTCCTTCCAGTATATATATTTCAATTTCTTGTCAATAAACGCGTTAAGTATAATTTAAACTCTCCTGCTTTTTTTAAGTGAAAATAAATATGTAATTACAACGAAATTTTAAATTCAGTACGTTTTCCAAAAAAAAAATCAGTACAATTGTAAAAACTGCTGCGGCAACACTGGGCATAACTACTGCAGGTAAATCTACTATTTGCGATGTATAGAAAATAGAAAGGATCAATATCAAACTAAATAAAATGCCAAGTTGTTCAAAGAGTGCCAAAAATTAAACCAATCCGATATATTGCGAATTGCCCCTGTTTAACAATTAAATCGCAAATTTTATTATCCCGAAACCAAAACTGAACTTTTAATTGGTTAGATATCACCAAACGAATATCAAGCATATTTCAAGCGCTTTATGTATATACGAAATCAAATTGTATAAATTACCAAATTTAATTGTAATTTATATGGCGAATTTAAATTGCAATCTATGGTTTAATAAAGTATTATACATACATAATACAAATAGTGCGCAACAGGAAGCGAAAAACTTAAAATTCTAAAATATTCAGCAGGGTCTATTGTTTAAATAAAGGCCGTAATGGAAATAGATTAATTTATAAATTACGACTCTATAATTTATCTTTCGAATGGATATCACATGTAATATTAATTAGTTATATTTATAACGGTGTTAAAAATTCGATATGTTAGCATTCGTATCTCGGTCATCTTAATTAGCTTAAATTACGGCAGTTACGTAATTTAGTTCTATATGAAATTCCGCTGAGAAATTTTTCCGGAGATATCCGAGAAAAACCAGAAATTTGAAATTTTGTTGCTAATTTTTTCTTAGTTTTGTTGAGAAAGTAGAGTAATGTAAATTGCACTTTCTTATTGTTACTTTTTCTCTTCTAGAAGACAACGGTATCACATTATACCTCCGATGTTTAGTCTTCGAGTCTTCATCATGAACTTCCTTTTTTATTACAATTTTTAATAACCTTTCTCGATCCAAAACTAATGATGCATACACTTGTTGACAAAAAAAAAACAATTCTGTTTATCCGTTAATTCCTCTGGATTTTTAAATACATTTTTATAGATTATATTTGGGGTGGGAAAAACACGGGGGTGGATGTGGATCCATACTGCTATCATAAGACCCATGATTGCCTATGGAGCCGTAGAGTGACACAAGAGTTCAACAAAAAAACGGCAATGCTTAAGCTCAGTCAGGTACAGAGAAATGTCTGCCTAACCATAACGGGAGCTATGAGAACAACCCCAACCAGAGCCATAGAAGTAATGCTGTGCTTGCCGCCCCTAAATATTTATCTAAAGCAGGTAGCTGTGACTATATTGCTTAGGCTCAGAATCGTTGGTTTGCAACCCAGCATAGAATGTGGCGAGACTAGACGCCAGATGTAGGAAGGGGCAGTCGGAAGACTGCCACTACTGCAGGCCAGCATTCCTCCCAAGTTGTACAAATAAAACCAAATGAGCTTATAACCGAAGGTACGGATAACATTTTCGTGGATAGCTCAAAAACCCAGGATGAGCAGGCTGTGGAATTTACTCCCGAAGCTTGCGAATTGAACTCAAATGGTCTATGGAGGGACACGCAAGCAAAGTTCAGTCTGAACTTGCTGCTATAACCATAGCCGCAAAAGAGATTGTTCGCAGGAGTACTGAGGATAAGCACTACTGGTCCTGAAAAGATATAAACGCACATACACAGTGCGAAGTACTGCGAAGGTAACAAATTAGTAGATAAACTGGCTACAAAGACAGCCGGTTCAAACATTATGGGAGCCGGCCCTTCAAACCTACCTATCGCGACGTTGATACATATGATAAAAAAGATCACCTATGAAAACTTTAGGGCAAGATTGGACCAAACAACTAACTGTCGACTGGCCAGGGAGCTACTAAGCTACCCTAATGAGCCTGCAGCAAAGGCATATCTGGGTATGTCAAGGAAGAGCCTACGACTTATGGCGGGGAATCTGACTGGACACTGCCAGCTAAGGAAACATAATGAGACTATGCAGAGGCTGTGAACAGGAGGACGAATCAGTAGAGCATCTGCTCTACGTTGTTTCGGAACTAAGGAAATCCATTTTGGGGGAACGATGGCCAACCATGGCTTTTCTCAGAACAGCCTCCTCGAGCAACATCGCCGCCTTTTTTATAACACTAGACTGGGCGATGGCCTAGAGGGTTTAATTAACCTAGGGAGGTTGCACAGGGGGGGGCTAAGTGCCGTGGCCTTTCAGATACCAGATTCCAGATAGATTATATATTTTTTAGCACATCCCACATGGAAAAATGTATGGGTGGATCTTTCAACATTTAAATTTTTTTGGAACATGAAAGAACGGATGATTTTATCTCCATACATATCTGCCCCAATATTCATACCAAACAGTACTTGGCTTCTACTTCCCGATTATGTCTGCTTTTAAAAATATTTGCATGACATGTCTGACAAAAACTTTTGAATTTTGCGCTTTGTGTCCGGTATTTTTTCTTTTCGGGAAAGCAATAATAAAGTCGAAAATTTGAAATATCAACAGTTTTCTTAAAAAATATTTTAGCTTCGAGCATCGAGTAATCAGCCCCTAAACTGTCAGGAGATTTTAGAGTGATACTCCTCTTTACAAAAATAGGCAAGCATCACCTTTTCAGTGATTTCTTTTAAACGCCTATCAGTTCACTAACGCGTAAACTGCTGGAAGGTTTTATCATACCTTTCTCTGGATTTATCGGGAACTAAGGATATACATCCCATCCTCCACGCATTTTCTGGTTCAATATTATTAGAGTCTTGGTCCATTTTCTCGAATTAAACCATATTGTCGCCACGCCTTGGTTAGCGTGCAGGAATACAGCTCAGATTCGGAATTGATCTACGTCAGGTGAGAAGAGATCATAAAGAAAATACTTCAGTTAAAAACAATAACAACGTATATTGGTCACAGACTTAATGAGAAATCATTAACAATGTCTATTGGTCAGAAGCTTAATAAGATTATATTATACCCGATTACTAAGGTGCGCATGTTCTCCCGATTGATGTATATTTAAGAATTGTTCATAGGTCTTTGGTCACTGTTTTATAACCTAGTTGTTTTAAGACTTTGGGTTGTGTTTCATGTATAGTTTGCTTTTCACACTGCACTTGATCTACTAATTCTACTTTGAAAATTATCTTTCTCAGAACTTTGACAAATGTATCATAGAATCAACTTTGACTACTGTGGATATGAAACCCCTGGACTTCACGACCATGTGATCTGCAAAGCTCAGATTTGTGTAAGGGAAAAATGATAGGTTAGAACCCAAAGCATCCACGTGGAAAACCCAGGAGCTGGTTTTAGGTGAGGCACAAAGTCTGCCGAACTGATGGTTCGCTAGCGATTTTATAATAATATGATAAAATGTGCTGATCGTTGCACGTTTAAGATTCATAATCGCTCCCGTTGACTGCTCGCGTTGTTTATATTATTTGTCTTTAATGTTTACATAATATTTTGCAAGTTCAAATTCAAACTTAGGACAGAGTGATATTTATTTAGTAGTTTATGCATTTTAGTAGTTCACATTATTAAATTGGATGACGTGACACGTTTAACATCAATGGCATCACTATCAAATTTTATATCATAGAAACTCAATCCAACAGCTATAAGGTATATTTTACCTTTACAATATTTTGTATCCATTTTTTATCCTTTTTTTTATGAATTTACCCAGGAATTTATTAATATTCGTATTTAAGCATGCAGAAAATAGTATAAGCATCAGGAACAGTAAGTTCTTACTGGTTTTGGACGTTTTAGTTTAGTACATCCTCATCCAGTAAGGAGCACTTAGGACCTTAATACTTAATATACTATTCTGGATCCAAAACTAACGATACATGCACTTGGTGATAAATAAAAACAATCAACTGAAAACTGATAAATTCATTGTTTTTTTCGTAAAATTAATAAACTCCCTAGCTAGATGTTCGAACAGATTGCCGTTCAATTGAATGCATAGATGGGTTTGTCCTGAAACGTTATTTATTGCTCTTTCGACAAGCCTTTCTTCTGCTTACATTCCAAATTGCATACTGAATTCGCACCGTTAATTCCTCCAGATTATTAATTACATTTCTATAGATTATATTTTTTAGCATAGCCCACAAAGGAATATCTAAGGGTGAATCTTTCATCATTTCTGTTATTTGGAACATAAAAGAGACAATAATTGTATCTCCATACATCCCTGCCCGCGTAATAATACTAATAAACAGTACTTGACTTCTACTTTCCAATTTTGTCTACGATTTTCGATACTCCATACTTGTTCATTTCTTCGGTTGAAAATCCCACAATTAGTAAATTTATATTCGTCTGATCAGAGGATGCTATTTTCGTCAATTTTTCTTCTAAGCCACAGATAAAACTCAAACCTTCTCTCTGTCTCTCCAGTTTATTTATCCACGAAGGGTTTCTATCCATTATTTTTTGGTATTCTCCAGACTATAACATGGTGAATTATTGGCTGCTCTACTGCATCAGCAATTTGTCGAGTTGACAGGGTTCCGTCACTATTCATCTAAAATGATAAAGCGAAATTGATACCGAGAAAAGAGAGAATTCGATTCAAAATAATGTACTATTCTAACACCCATGCATTTTTCGACAATTTTAGAGATGATTGGTAGAAGGGATATTGGTCTATAACTTTCTGGTAGTGAGAAATCTCCTTTTTTGTATATTGGTGTAACAATAGCCGCTTTGAGCACAACCGGAAATACATTCTGCTTTAAACATTGGTTGATCAATTTTGTTAAAGGTATTATTATAATTTCTTTTATTGATTTAATTACTTTTATATTTAAACCATATATGTCACGACTCTCCTTGTTCTTTAGGTTATTAATAATATCCCTTATTTCATTGAACGTTACCTCACCAAAGTAGAAAGAATTGGCAGGCATTGCAAAATCTTTGCGGTAATCAAGCGGGTCGACCCGAATGGGGAATATTTCGTACAATTTCACCAGCTATGCTGGAGAAATAGACATTGAAATCATTGGGAGTGATATTAGTTTTGGGATACTCCTTATTTTTACCTCTTTGACTATTTATTATTTTCCACATGGTTTTTTGTGGATTTATTGACGAGCGTATTAAGTTCTCATTTGCACTTATTTTCGACTTTTTAATGGCCTCTTTGTAAAGTTCTTTATAGGCTTTGTACTCCTGTGCAATTCCAGCAAAACCATATTGGTCCCGCAACCCTCCCAGAAAACTGAGGTGCTCCCTCATCTCTCTAAGATTGTCACCAAACCAACTGATCCCACCCGAACCATCATTCCTAACAGTGTACGACTTCTCCGGGAAAGCCTCAAGAAAAGCATTCCCAATCAACCCCATGAAAAGCTTAAATCCCTCATTAGCATTTTTTTATGATTGTGGCACACGCACTAAAGGGAGATCCTATGGTGCTCGACGAGCGGTGTGTGAGCATCGCTGTCATTTGCAATAAAATCCCAACTGATATTATTTATTAGGTTAAAAAAAGCAAAGAGTCCCCCTTTTTGGTAATTGGATAGAATTGAACTCAAGTGCTAAGGTTCTACACTCCACCAACTGACCTCTATGGTCCGACAAATTCATTTCAACCACACTTGCAGAACGGAGATCCATATCTCAGCTGAAGAAGACATTATCAAGACACGACTCTAATCGTGTTGGTTGGAAAATTGTCTGTTCAAGACCAAAGCTCACCATGGTGTCACAGAACCTAATTGTTTCATATTGAGCTGTGTTGAATTTTATGTTAAAATCCCCTGCACTTATTAGGTTTGCGTTAGACCTAAATCCTGACAATATATCTTCTACTGCTAATAAGAAGGTGTCAAGGCCGCCGGAGGGTGAGCGGTAAAAAGCTAAAACATAAATATTATATATGGGTACAAATACAGAACAATACTCGATACATTTTTCAACATTAATAGGAGAATTCACAACTGCTGCGCCTGTCGCTAAACGCTCTCTGACGAAAATCATAGTACCTCCACCAGTGTGTTGGTTCCTGGTTGAGTAGGCTGCCACTTTAAAGCCAGTAAGACACACAGAATCCACTTCCCCTTCATTCAACCAGTGCTCTGAGACACACAAGATATCAACATTTTCATCAAAGAGGAAAGCTTCCATTTCATTGATTTTATGTCTAAGAGATCTGACATTGACGTGAAGAACCCTGAGTCTCTGTTCAACCGAGTGTTCAATATATTTTTCTTTGTTAATTTTGTTGCCATTTATCATTTACGCTGAAGATTGAGAAAATGGTTTACAAGTATACTTATAGGCGACAAAGATGAACAAAGGTATTTTTCTCTTTCACTACGAAGAATGGATAGTTTAAATGATGCACGGTATTTGTCCTTCTTTGTTTTAATCTTTTCGCAACGACAGTGTTGATCCAAATTATTATTTCGGAGGAAGTCGAGTATTTCTTTCTCCTTTACGTCTGGGGCAAATCCTGCATTGCATAATTTGAGATGAAAAATGATGGGCATGTATAAATATTCAACTAGAAGTCAAGGTCAAATTTGAAATATATGTAACAAAATTAATAAAATATAATGTTTCTCTGAATTCTAATTTGAAAAAATCATCCTAATTGATCAAAATTATAGAGGACACTATGATATAACGACAGCTTGACTATTGTCTGTGTCTCGATTAAAACCATGACACTAACACACCAAGTAACAAAGGTGGCATAAATGGTTTAAATAGTTTTTAAGTACCAAATAAATAAACCAAGGTTTTGTATCAACTATTCGATAATTTCTAGCATAGCATAATTTGAGATGAAGAATGAGGAGCATGAAAATACTTAACTAGAAGTCAAGATAATATTTTAAATGTATATAACAAAATTAGCAAAACATAACATTTCCCTGAAACCTTTAAAGGCAGCTTGAGGATATTCTGCGAAAATCATCCTAGATGGTCAAAATTAGAGTGGACACTATGAATTACGATCCTTTGTGTTTCAGCTAAAACTACGGTACTGATACTGAAATTCAAAACCAAGCAGCAAAGTCGAAATAAATGAATTAAAGAGTTGTTAAAGATAAAAAATAAATAACCCAAGGTTTTGCCTTAATTATTTTAATATTACAAGTGGTCATCTTTCATCAAAACTAAAAACAATTCAAGTATCTGTTTTCGCAAACAGTTAATGTTTAATGTCCTAAATGAGAAAAAAACTTGGAAATGGACATAATTAGTTTTTGATGCACAAGTGAGTTCTATTTTGGACATTTTGCCATAGAATACCTTTTTAATATACAAGTAAAATTATAGTGGAATTCTTTCCAATGTAAATTTCAAAAATGAAAAGCGAGAGCGTTTCATAAGGTGCCGCTAATATTAGAAGGCAATATATTATGAAGCTTTCAAGCCCTAAACGACCTCAATATGCTCTAGCAACGAACTACCCTATCGCCCCTTCGGTTGAAAAAATTCCGGGCGATAATTTACTATTTAGAAACAGGTAAATTAATATTTAATTTAATTTTAATGCTAAACAGTTACAATAGAGAACACGCATGCATCAGCAGAGAATTAAATTATTTGCCATTGAGTTAGAAAACAAGCTCCTGTGGTTTTGGTCGTTAGTGACTGCCAGTTAAACGCTATTCTGAGCATTACAAAGAAGGTTATTTAAAATCGCACTAAATGGTTTCAAATTTGTATCATTGCATTAAAAGAATCCCCTACAGGATTATTATTTAGAAGTGTCAAATTATTATTGGACTAGGCGATTCAGTTTCACATTCACATGGATGACTCACTGCAAGAATATAATTTATTCTTGCTTGCGGGTTTTAGTTTGTGTTAATTTTTGGATTTGTTTTGAAATTATAAATCGAATTTATGACTATAATGTAACTGCTTTTTAGTTAGAATTGTGCAAAGCACAACAGATCATCCAACTTATTCGAAGTTAGAAATCTGTACTGACAAGTGAGCTCAAACTTGATGTATCCATAATTTACGATGATGCTTCCATTTTCAGCAATAACTGAACTGTACTATTACAATATACACACCTCTCATATATTTAATAATGAAACGTAAGGAAACAATGTTAATAGAGGTGACGAACACATTTTTCCTAAATTGATTCGGGTATTTAATTCATACTTATACATATAGATGGTTATGCAGTCACTCTTTTTGCCTTTTTTTTACCTTGCCTCGTACCTGATTGTTCGCTCATTGTGTAGCACCTATTCCTTTTGTGAGCTGATGTTTCATGCATACCGTTTTCGTTTATTTCAGCTTTAATTACTTTTACCCGTCTCGTTTTCAGTCTAAAATATTATTTTATAACGAATATTGTTCATATGTATTTTTGCTGCTAATAAAAATAATTAGATATCGAAAATAATCAACATTTCTGATGTATGTTACGCAATTGAATGTTCTCCACATACGTTTGAAATTTTTCATATGTTACTAGGGGCCCTTTGTGCCCTTTGTATATGAAGTTTGATCCAAATCTTTAATTAAGTGAGATAATTATACATAGTGTTTATATTATAATTTTTTTAGCAAGTGCTGATAATGACCGCGTTCGAAACATGCCTATTTTTTGACATGTAGTAAGTCAGACTGAATATCTTATGTTGAAACTATATTGAATCGATACGTAGGAAATGTAGGTAATATTTTTTGACTCGGCAAGTCTGTTGGATGGCACCCAAACTAGTTTGGAGGTGCCGTCAATTCAAGGAATCTACTTACGCAGATTTACCCATTTGGTTTGAATGTTGGTATTTGCCGAACCCAAACTAACCCAAGAACACCAATTTGATATTCGATATAAGCCTAGCAATGATTAATGGTGAGTTTTTAAGATGGAAGCAGCTTATGTGGATCTAAGAAAACATTCAAATTTAACACTTAGTCAGAAAATATCTATCCTATTAAGGAAACTATGAACTCATTATTTTGCCTATTTCATTTTCCAAAATATTCGAATACGCAATGCTTGATAGGCTTTTATCATATTTGTCAAAAAACAACATAATTTCCCCAAAGCAACATGAATTTTTATTGAACAGATCTACATATATTTCACAAAAACGACTTTTAGTCGTTTCGGTCAAATGTGATCGACACTTTTGGGGCAGGTGAGGGCCCTGTTGAAATATTTTGTGATCTCAGCAGGACGTTTGACTATATCGGGCATGATGTCCTTCTGGGCAAGAGAGAGAGTCATACGGTGTGAGGGACGTTATCTTAAAATGATTACCTTATTGACTCATCTTACAGAATAAATTAAGGTTAGGGATGAATCAGGTTATGCTCGCGCGGACAGTCTCCAGGCTGGCATAGAGGGCCAGGGCTTAGTGCTAAGCCCTGTGCTATTTCTCATGTATACGAATGACACCGCACCACTCGTTCGACGTCAGAGCTCCGAAGCTATGGGCATCACTGCCAGAGAAGAACGTTTTCTTAACATCATGAAAACTAATTAATGCAGCCTGATGGTGCTCTTGATGCTCTTTCAGCTTCTATCAATGAGTCTTGGTTACATGATGTCTTTGTAGCATGTTTAAAAAGTTCATTGGTGGTCCCTGTGCTTAAGGGTGGTGACTCTGGAGACCCCTCCATCTACAGACCTATCTTCTTTTTTCCTCTCCTCATTGAGAAATTCGTTAAGGGGGGAAGTGGAACTACCTTCAGTCTTGTAATCTGATAACTAAAAGGCAATTTGGGTTTCAGATATCTAAAGGTACTCATGATGCTATCTACAGTTTCCTTGAGAGGGTTAATTTTGGGGTGAATCGGGGTGACATGTCAGCAGAAGAGTTCTGTGATCTGTCCAAGGTGTTTGATTGTGTGTATCCTAGAATACTTCTGTCGAAGCTCCATTCTTAGTTTTCATCTTACCTCGACCAGTCTGTTGTAGACTCTGGGATGCGATCTTCTACTTTAAGGATTGACTACGGGGTTCCATAGATAGCTACCTAGGTCTCGAAGACCACAAAGTGACTCTCAGTAGAAAGCTATCATCGGGTTGTTTTGCTGTGAAGGTCGTTAGAGAAAAGCTGAGCCACCAGTTGGCGCGGTTTGCTTATTTCTCTCTGTTTGAGTCACACCTTCGATATGGTATACCATTCTGGGGTAACGCTAGCCTGGTTCTCTTATGCATAATATTTGTCCTCCAAAAAAAGGCAGCACGACCTATAGTAAACATAAATCCAAGAAAAACCTGTAGACCGCACTTCGTGGCTCAGAGAATTTTAACTCTGACATCTCTCTCTTTTTATATTGGAGACAGCAATATCCATTTTTAAAAATCGTGTTGAACTTCAAGGCCCCCTTCCCTGCATGATACCCGTCAGGCCCTAAATTTGTCCCTGCAACTTCCAAGAACCACCCTGGTCAATCTAAGCACTGTTAACTCGTTAAAGACTTTCTAGAGGTTATATAAGAAACTGCCTTCGAGAAAGGCGTATTACAACATGGAGGAATTCTATCGGGATGCGTTTTCAGATAACTGCGTTTTAAGATAATGGCCTTGGAATAGTTTGTAATTTCTATTGCTCTGTAACTTTTGTTTTGTTTCTTTTTTAATGTATGCATGTTTGTTCAATTTTAACCTATTTATTGAGTAGATTTTTACTTTTTATTTATTAGAAACTGTCTTTAGAGCAATTTTATTTGCTGTTTGGGTTTTTAGATAAGATTGCAAGATGTTTAATCTAATTTTAAGTCAATTTTGTATGGTGCACATTACAATAGTTCATTTTTATTTGAAGTGATATTAGCCAATGGAGGAGAATTTTAATGTTGTTTCTTTTTTGTTTCCTCTTTTTGATTCCTTTGCTTAAGAGAGATCTATGAGCTGATCTGATTGGGTGTTTATTTGTCTTATCTAGGCAACTTTATGCTGTTGAGTTATACTTCCTTGTTTATGACGTGTAGCCTTAATTAGGCCCAAGTTCCAATATGTTTATATTATTTAACATGCTCAGTCAACAGAAACTTTATTTCTTTGATAGTTAAGTACTTTTTGATTTGATTTATGCAACTATCATAATTATTTGGAACGTATGCAAACAGGCAAGTTTCTTGGTTTATTATGGGGTAACACTCTTTCATGAGGACGCTTTGTACTGATTTGTTAATAAAACTGAAAATCTTTTGCTATGCATTTAGAAATAATGAAAATGGTAAGTTATAGGTACGTAAACTATGTCATAATACTCAATTCTGTATGGTATCCAGTTGGGGGTATTTACATAGTGCCACACAAAGCTTCCAGTAGATCTATTCAAGAATTCAAACCAGCTTAAAATTTTAACCATGCCCTGTGTCTTTATACATCAAGTCGATTTGCATGTTTTAAAATAATGACTTGTTTGCGCCAAATTGCACTCTTCATAGTTATCCGACTAGATTTAGGAATAATTTGTCCATGCTTCATAGTGGGTTAGTTATTCCCAAAATTTTATTCTAAAAATGAGTCCAGGAGTACATTACAGATTAA
The DNA here is from genome assembly GCA_016904865.1 of Pissodes strobi. Lineage (NCBI taxonomy): Eukaryota > Metazoa > Arthropoda > Insecta > Coleoptera > Curculionidae > Pissodes > Pissodes strobi. The sequence continues at coordinate 506,602 of MU182045.1, forward strand.
CAAAAGATACAAAGGACAGGAGAAGAATATTTAGAAGGAAATTAAAAGCTTTCTTAATCTGTAGATGTTACTATGATATTGAGACTTACCTCGCCGAGTAAATAATATTTGGCACATTTGTTTGTTTGTTGTTATTTATTCTTTTTATTAGCTTTAGTTAATTTTACCAGTTTATTTGACTTTTTAAAATGTATATGTCTTATGCGTCTTAATTGCTCAATAGCATTAGATATATTTTTGTTCTTTTGAAACTTTATTTAATGACTTTGTGACTTGTAATTCCGACATGACGTGCAGGGTTAATGGTTATAGATGTCACCCCTCCCTAACTGTCTTACTTTTAAAGATTGAGATCTGATTTTTTTAGTTAATTGTAGGAAGTGAATTTTTTACCAGTAAAGAAAATAAAATACAGTGTTCCACAAAGGTGCACCGAATCAATCTTATACGTTTTAGATATGACACACTACACTTCTACGTAAAATCCTGAGGAGCTTTCATATAACATACTCTAAACCTAAGTTCAAGTACTTCGCTGCTAGAAAGAAGTGAAAAGTGGCTTTTTACCAAGTTTAAATAATAACGGCAAGAAAATCTTTGCAGATAGGTAAAAAGTAATTTCACATTCCTATCTTACCCTTTCAAGATTCATCCGGTCGTATACTCAGGCACCTTTAACCAGCAGTTAAGTTTTCTAACCTCTGGTTAAGAGTTAAGAAGAAAGTCTCATACTTATATTAATTTAGTTATAATTATGTTATATTTACGCAACTTGGCCATGATTTTAAATAAAACAAAAAAATTGACACTGACGTTATTCTCAATTCACTTTTCTTACCTATATGTATATTTAAGTATAAAAATGGCTTATTCAAATCAAAAACATTTAACCTAAAGAGACCCGACAACTCATTCATAAAAATCCGAAATCTTGCAAAAATATCAACAAAACGATTGTCCCGCCTCCTTATATTTTTATGAATCGTGTACAAACTTTTGTCAAACTTCGTCCCCACTACTAAATGTAGTATTGCCCGCCCCCGCCTGAACGAAAGCAAGGACAGTTCATAGACGTAGACTTTGAAAATGTGAGTCCATCATAATAATAATCTCAATAAAGTAAATACGTTTAATTTGAAATGATGGTATTTATTCGGGTGCATTATTTAAAATATATTTATGTTTTATTTATAGTGTGTGGGTTAGATTGAGTTAGTTTGGGTTAGATATGGGTTCTAAAGGTTAGTTAACACAAAACAGTTATTTTGCTGGGTCACGAAATTTTTCCGTGTCCTTGCAAAACCACTGCCATGAAACCAAAGAAGTATTCACTTCAAAAATTATTTAATAGAGGTTGGTAAATGACCGCAAACATATCAGATTATCCATTAATATCACATACATAGGTAAGTATTATAAAATATTAATTAATCACATCACAAAATGGTGCCCACTGTGTTTCATTTACTTTTACTTACTTGTGGAAACTCAGGGTGGGATGATAATAGCTGGAGATTTTGCATACCTCACACCGCAAGACCATCGTTACTTTGATATAAAGTTTATAATAGTTATTTTTGTTACAAGTACCTAAAATGGAGTTTTTCAGGACGAATCATTGCTGTTTCCGGACGAGGCGTTAGCCGAGTCCGGAATAGCAGATGAGTCCTGAAAAACTTCATTTAGGTACGTGTGACAAACACTATTTTTTTGTCATACGCTCCCAAAATTTAATTTTTATTTATACGCTTTTTGCAATTCTTCAGAACGCCTAAATTTGCAAATTTACCATAATTTTTGAAATCACAATGTGCGACAAAGTTAGCTTAGAATTTGATATTGTAGCAACTATTTGACAATTTTGTCATGTCATTCGAAATTTGACATTTAGACATATTCAGGAATTTTGGAATAGTCCGTAAAAGTTGCCATGACGACTTTTAGGGACTAGGCCTAAAAAGAAGCATTTTACGGACTCAAATGAGTCCGTAAAATAGCTATTTTCGGGAGCGTATGACAAAAAAAATATTTATAGGAAATCACTCACGAAATACAAAAAAGCTACACGTCATGTCGCGTCGCACAAATTCAGGCTTTAAAACGTCCATTTGAAACTAAACAAAACTGGGCGAAGAGTGCTATTTTGCACGTTTTTTAATGAAAAACATTAATTTATTTAAGTCGCGATCAAAAGTTGGACGGCCATCTTGTCACCTTTGACGTCTGTATTATTAGGAATCCCATTCAAAACGGTGTCGAAATTTTTGCTAGTAAGCTTTGACATTGCACAATTTTGTTAATATCATAGCAACCAGTCATCGAAAAGACTTCTTTATGATACCAAAATAGAAATAGTATATTGTGCAACAAGTGCTGAAAATAAGACTTTTCACACGAATGAGACAGTTTGGTGACACGAGCCGTAATCGAGTGTCATAAAGTCTCATGAGTGTAAAAAGTCTTTTCAGCACGTGTAGCACACTATACTTTTTCTACGACTGCTACATATAGGGAGGGTGCCCCACTGGGAGTGTGGTAGAAAATTACATGTTATATGGGAAACATTTTTATTATTGATTTATCAGAAAATTTAATTCCTAATGAAAGAAGCTACGTGAGTAAGAGATTCTCGCTAAACTATAACTAGGGGCACAGTCCTAAAATGGGGCCACCGGAGTGGGGTCCCTATTTTCCAAATATTTTGAAAAAGAGGCTCCGAGGGCGAAGCCCTAAAATGGGGCCCCAGGAGGGGGGCGAAACCCTAGAATGGGGCCTATGGTACGGGAGTCCCATTTTTTACAGATTTAGCAATGGAGCCCCCGGGGGCGAAGCCGTAATATGGGGCCGCAAGTCTTAAAAGGGGGCCCCTGGTATAAGAGTTCCATTTTCTAGTTTTGCAAAAAGGGGCTCCCGGGGGGTGAAGCCCTATAATTGGGCCCCCTTTTTTAGAGATCTGGTAATGGGACCTTTGAGGGCGAAGCTCTAAAACGGAGACGAAGCTCTTTGTATACTTTGCACACGCCGTGTGAAAAGTATACTTTTCACACGATGTTTGAAATGTCCAGTTTTCCAGAGCAGTTGTTAGTGCGTTTTTGTCTATTTTCAGGGCAGTCGTTGAAAAAAGTATATTCAACTTATATTTGCAATGAATGGTCATTGCATAATATACTATTCAGCAGCTAATAATGAAATAAAATTTCCGAAAACTTATTTCCTGAATAATTTCAAATTTGAACAAGAAATTTATGAGATACCAAAAATAAGCAATTTTATCCCGATTTAAACGTTTTTGTGACACATAGGGTTTTTCTGCTCTCAATGGTTAAACGAAAAAGTAAATCATACCACTGCTAGCCTAAAAATAAGTTGCTTATCATTATTTTTGAGACAAATAAAAAGGGACTGAGGCATACAAATTTTATTTAAAAACATATAAATATGACAAATATCTGGTTAATGACATATTCAAAAAGTAGCTTAATAACTATTTTCTTCTATTAAATACCTATTAAAAATATATTTTTCTACTACCGTGCGTAAAATACTCACTTTACGCACTCTCTGAGATTCGTAAAATAGGCCTTTTTAATGTGCAGTGCGTAAAGTAAGTTATTTTACGCACTAGTGCGAAAAGTAAGTCATTTTACGCACTAGTGCGTAAAGTAAATCTGACATATTTTTGACGTTTAGGTTTTTACGCACTAGTGCGTAAAATAATTTATTTTACGCACTAGTGCGTAAAGTAATTTAATATTATTTTTGTTTTTTCATATATTTTTCGATAGCAGAAAAAATTTTGTATGCTACTCATGTGTAAAGAACCCTTTTTTTATTCATGGGATTGGCGCATTCGCCTACGGCTCATGCGACAATATTCCCATTCATAAAAAAAGAGTCACTTTACACACTTGTTTCATAAATAACTATTTCATTTCATTATAAATGCTGAATCTCCTAAATAAACTGGTATATCTAAAAAAAAAAGATTAAATCTAGAGTATTGGCAATTGTAATTGGTTTATTTAGATTTGCTAAACCAGTAAATTGTTAGGGTATTTCTATAAAGCTATTGTGTTAATAAGTACCCGTATTAGGTAGGTATATAATATAATTAAGGTAGATAAACATATTTACAGCAGTGCCTTCACTGGTTTTGAAACGTTACCAAGTTAGTATACTTCGAATGGGGAAGAGCCGTCGGTCGTCGACCTCCAATGCTCTCAATCTATTGGTGCAGTTACTTTACTACGTGCATACTATAAATATTTTGGGGGTAAAACAAGGCGGAACCAAGGGAAGCGGCATTGCCAGATTGACATGTAAGAACTTCAGAACTGGTTTTTGATGAATCAAAAATGGGGAAAATAAGTATTTAGTGTTATAATTTAATATGAAAAAAGTACGTACAGTAACTCGTAAACTTAAAATTTGGCAACGCTACATCTATCGACCATAGAATGTGCCTCAATGTTGGGGGAAAGCAAAGAACCATTTGTCCCGTCTCTTCAGATTAAATGTCTTTGATTCAGATAATGAAAAACGTGAAATTTATGAACTTTGTATTAAAAATGGTTATAATGCCAAACTTGCCGTACGTGAATCCCGAAGGCTTTATGAAGGAGTATGGAGAATTCCCACCAATAGAACATTTTCAAGAGTATATAAGAAAGTTTCAATGGAGCATCTTTCAAAAACAATACAAATAAAGGAACAACATGAAAATGACAATTTAGAGATCCTTTTGTATTTTCAAGGTATTTTTGTTATACGATTTAAGCTTAATTGCAAATATTTATTATATTATAATTTCAGAAAATCCTAACGTCTTTATTCCACATGCTGTCGAGATGTTAGGCAAAACAGACTATCAGCTACAGAAAACCTTGTCAAATTATAATATTCATGTTTATAAAATACTACTTGTTCAGGCCTTTGAGCCAAATAATAAGGCTGCGTGACAACGCTTTTGCCAAGAAATGCTACGACGTGGACCAACAAAATCAATTTTTCAGTAAAATTGTGGACAGATAAGGCGTCTTTTTCTACTTGTGCAGGGTTTAATAGAAATAACGTGCACATTTGGCTCCAGAAATCCCCACGCCATCCGAAAAATTCGACATTCGGGCCGGCAATCTGTGAACGTGTGATGTGGGGTTCTTAACAATCGGATTTTATGGTCAATATTTTATAATGGAAATCTGAACGGGCATAACTATTTAGAACTATATAGTATAAGATCAATAATTCAAAATTTGGTTCAACAACATAACGATATAGTTTCGCAATAAGACGAGGCTCCAGTTCACAACATTGCTGATGTAATCGGATTCTTCAACGAAAATTTTCCGTTTTGGATCGGTAGGTTTGGCACAATAAGATAACCGCCAAATACCCCAAACTTGACCGTAATGGATTCTTTTTTATAACTTTTTAAATGAAAAGTTGAGCGACGAAAGGCAATTAACTGTTGATATTACAAGAGACAAGATAACTGATGAGGTGCAAACATTATATCATCGACATCAGGGTATTACTCTGGCAGCTATAGAAAGGCAGAAGAGAATTTACAGAAAATATATTGAGCAAAATTTGGATCATGTAGAAGAATTAATGTAGTAATTTAGTGTTTATTTAATATTATTGTAAAGATATCGTAAAAATTAATGTTGCTGTCATTTTAATGTTGTTCTTGTATTAATCTTGTTCTCTTCTTTCGTTTGAAATATGTATTATGTGAAACTTTCTAATAAACTCTTGAAAATATTTTATGTGTGGGAATTATCCTTATTTCTTTATAGTCTTCGGTATTCTCGTATGTCCAGTTTACTGTTACAACCATATTTGATTTTTAAAGTTAATAAATATAGGGCCCATAATCATATTCACTTCTTTCTAGCAACCAAACAGTTGAACTTAGGTATAGGGTATGTTATATGAAATCTAGTCAGGATTTTACATAAAATCCGAATATGTAGTCATATAGTGGTTGTTCTGTTTAAAAAAAGTTTAAGTTTGATTCGCTGCGCTCTTGTGGAACACCCTGTATTATATTTTCATTACTAGTAAAAAAATAAGATGATTCCCTACAATTCAGTAAAAAGATGAGCTCTTTATCTTTAAAAATAAGAAAGTTAGGGAGGGATGACATTTATAACCGACAGACTCACACTGCGTGTCAATTTAAAAAGAAAATTGAATTTAAATTTGAATAAATATTCAAGAAAATCGGATTTTGGGAACAAATCAATAAAATATGTTCTACACATTTTTGCAAGACAACTGAAACAAATGACCAGTAAAATGCAATATTACTATTTATTTATTGAAATTTGCAACTGAGACCAAAATTCACATTATTATGACAAGTGTTTTTAATTCTAACTGCATTTTAAATTAGGATACATTTTATATATTGATTCATATATGAAAACTAGGATCAAAATTCATCAAATGAATAAAAAATGTTGCTGTTTATCTTTGCGGCAATGCCATTTATGACTCGATCAAGACATAAATCATTTTCATCATTCGTCAACAATTTATAGAGTAAACTAGAAAAGTAATATTACAGTTCCTTCCATATTCTTTTTGGCTGAACTACTCAAAGTTTCATTTTCGATAACCATCTAGCGAAGCACTTCCGCCGCATATCGGAAAAGGTGTTTCTGATAAATCCTCGGATTTTATTTTATAAATCATGACCGTCACAACATTTAGTGGTGAACGATGTTATTGTTGAGAGTTTGTGTGTATTTCGTTGCGCTAGAATTATTTGAATTGAATTTGTTCCGGCTTTACGTACTAAACCTCAAACGTTTAATGTAAAATTCGCTTGATGGAATTGAAATGTTAAATTAGCAGCTCTTCATGGCATATTTTGTTTCTTAAATAAGTATCGCGACTATGGCTTTTTGTAGTTCAAGAGGAAGTTGATGGATGGCATTGTTGACATATTTTATTTAGAATACTCATTCCAAAATTCCTAATTCTTCCAAAAAATATACTATACTTTTTATGTACCAAATAGAATCTGACATAATTTTAAATTATTGTCCTCTAATATACTAGAAGCTTTTATACTAACATGCTCCTATAGAAAAATGAGAAAACATAGCAAACAATGTTTAGCCAGACACAGCCCTAGTTTTAAATAAACAGATTCTTTGAGTTAATCCAGCCAGCATTGAAAATGTACCCTATTCCAATAATTTTTAATAATATTTTTCGAAGGTACTAGTACAGGGAAGATAGTATATCATTTAATTAATGTAGGTGATATATTTAAGCAAATTTATATAACTTGAGGAATTACGCATTTCAAACACAAGTGTCAGGTTTTATATGAAAATCAACAATTTTAAATTAAAGCAATCGGAAACAGGCAAATAATATATTTTTTTTAATATACTTGAGTGTGTTTAAGATGAAAGTAGATATGTATATCAGCTGAAATGAGATATATGAAATAACTACATTTTGTTGGAAAGTTGACCTTCTTCTGAGTGTTTTCATTCCTCAATTATTAACGTATTTTTTTAACTGAACCGTTTTCATTTTCGGTATGAGCTTAAAGCTCAAGAGCATCAACTAGTCATTGAATACATTGACCCGTATTATTAGCCTTTGGAGCGAAATTGGTTTCTGAGCCCTGGTTCTCTATATTTTTGACCTCCTCTGGTATATTTTGTACTCGGAAGATTTTTAAAACAGTATGCTTTTTGAATATGTATCTTTTTTCCTTTTACAAGTTATATTATATCTTTCCCTTATTTCATTAAAAAAAACGTCATTTAACTTTAAGCTATTTGAAATGCAAAAGATGGTTTATTTTTTCTATTAGCAAGCTTTGATGTAAATAACTGAAAAGAAAATGATCTCTTTTTTATTTTTTAGATTCACTTTAAAATTATATATCAATTTTATGCCAACATTAAACTGATTTTTAATTAGAATACAGCAACGCATAGCAGATATATTCATACTAATGAATTGATTATTAAGCACTATCCGTGCAATTGTCTTAGTTCCCATCATGTCCAAAGTCATGGCAGATCCCCTGACATTCGTGACCTATCTATGGACCAAAGCTACCGAGAACCAATGCACGAATTTCGTGCATTGGTTCTCGACATATCCAAAGCATTTAATTGGGTTTGGCATGACGGATTGTCGAGCAAATTGATAGCATACGGAATACCAACAGCACTACTTCTATGGCTTTCTAATTCGTTAAGGGATTGAGCCTTCCGGGTTGGTATTGATAGACATCTCTCGGAGGAATTTAAAATCAATGCCGGTCTTCCTCAAGGATGTATATTATCTCCCACACTGTTTCTGCTCTATACCAATGACCTCATAGACAGGACAAACAATTCTATTTACAGCTTTGCAGACGACAGCACTCATATCCTCATTCATGTCGCGGACTCCAATGGCCACTGCTCGTTCCCAATGCGAGCGAGAAAATCAAATTGGTACCATCAATGAGAATATGAACGCCATCGTGGAATGGGGTGAGAAAAACAATGTCCAGTTTAACGCAGGTCCTGACTTATCAATGACAGGACAAACACTAACTCTGGCCTCATCCATAAACTTGCTGGACTTCAACGTAGAAAACAACACGTCTTGGCGTCACCAAAATCGCCAAGGCAGTAGCACATAAGCTAGGAGCGCTCTATAGAGAAAAAAAGTTGTATCCACCTCATCAGCTCTTTCTGCTCGATAAGGCCCACATAAGACCATCTCTGGAATACTGTTCCCATGTGTGGAACTCGACACCCAAACACTTGTCCAAGATATTAGATTCCATACAGAGGTGAGCAGTCCGTCTTGTGGATGATCCAGAGTTGACTAAAAACCTTGATAGTCTTGAGCATCGAAGAAAAGTGGCGGACCTATCTCTTTGCTATCGATACTACTAAGGAAGATGTTCGAACGAGCTGGCACTTATGATTCCGCCCAGAGTTGCGCCAAACAGAAACATCCATCAGACACAAGCTGCTCATGAACATACGATTCAGATGCGAACACCTAGAACGTCGCTGTTGCGGGACTCCTTTCTCTGGAGGACTGCCTCGCTTTGGAATGGACCTCCGAGTAACGTCTTTTCCGAAAATTACAACCCACAGCGCTTCAAGTCCAACGTCCACCGTCTTCTCCACACATGCACGGTTCGTTGAGTGGTATAGGATTTTTCTTTTGTGTATATGCCTAACATAAAAAAAACTCTCTTTTGTCATTCAACTTACTCGAAGTACGAAAACTGTATTGGCATCATAGCAAAAACTTTACATAGCCTTAATTTGCGTCGAGGCTTCCGTCTTCAGAAATTGCTTAAATGTTAAATTACAATATAAACCAAAAAAAGTGGAGAAGCAAAAACACACACCTCTCACATATTTATTAATTTTGCCATTTTTTGCTTTGCCTCGTGCCTGATTATTCGCTCATTGCTTAGCACCTATTCTTCTTGTGAGCATGCATACCGTTTTCATTTATTCAAGCTTTAAAAATTTTACCGGTCTTGTTTTCAGTCTAAAATATTTTTTTAACAAATATTTTTCGTATAAATTTTTGTTGGTAATAAAAATTAGATACCAGAAATAATCAGCATTATAATGTATGTTTCACAACTGAATGCTTTCAACTTACCTCTGAAGTTTTTAATATGTTACTAGGGGTCCTTTAGGTATGAAGTTTAACCCAAACCTTTAATTAAGTGAGATATGTGTGCTTTTGCCTCCCAGCTCTTTTGTTTGCATTATAATTTTATATTTAAACAGCTGCTGATAATGACGGCATTTGCTTTCGAAACATGTCGTTTTTGAAAAATGCCGCACTCTAGTAAGTCAGACTGAATATCTCATTTTAAAAGTATATGTGGGAAGGTGGGGTAATATTTTCTGACTTGACAGCACTGTTAGTTGTCATCCAAACTAGTTTCTTGTTACTATCAGTTCGTAAAATCTGTTTACGTAGATTTCTCAAATGACGCGAGTGCTATAATAATTAATTATTAATTATGGCTTAATTTTGAAATAAATTAGATTCCTGATGATTTAAATTCGTTGCATCCAGCCTAGTCCCAAGTCTATGTTAATTTATTTCGAAGCATTTAGTAAAGCTATTATGCCCTACTGTAGTGAAAGTTATGAATCATTTCGCAGGAATGGTGAGAAGAATGTTGTTACTTTGATTAAACATAAGGTGGCGATTATGTTCAAACATAAATATTTCAAGCTACAGAATAGGCCAATCAAATACTCATCATGGCTTAGAGCATTATTGATTTATGTTTTTAATTCATGAGTAAATACGCTTCCCGAAGCCATCAAGTAGTGCGCTTTATAAAGAGAAATAAGAGTCATTTATCTCTGCCAATATTTTAACGCGAGAATCCGTGCAATGAACATTTTGTACTCCAATCATGCAAATGCTTTTTTTATTAAGTTTTAGAGATAAGCTTACGTTTCAACTTACTGGATAGTTATTATCACAAAATAGCAGCGGCTTAAATAAATTATTAATGCATTTTCTATAAAACAAACTTAATATCCTGGAGCCGCATTCATAATTGCATAAAGCATATTTTCCATCTGATTTGAATTATGGCATTTATTTACTTAGAAACACCTGGACCGAATTTTGTAGTCGATAAAAACCTGAAAATAGATCAAATAATATTTAACGTAGACCTTTTCTAAACTTTTTTTGCAAGAGAATTTAACATAACAACTAATTAATCTGATTGAATGCTTTTGCGATTAAAATGAGAAAAAGGTTAAAAGTTTTTGGACATACTAGACAAATAATTTAGCTAGTTCTGATGCACATGAGGGTTTAATTTTGGACATTTTGACGCAGAACAATTTTCTAATATCATGTAAATGTCAAAATAAAGTTAGAAGATTTAGATTATAAGTGGTGAAACCCAAGAGTGGTTCATAAGCAGCCGCTAATATTAGAAGGGAATATATTGTGAAGCTTTCAGGCCCTAAACGGCCTTAATAAAACGCACGTGTGCTCCAGCATTCTATCTCTCCGTGGCTTCATAAATGCTCCTCCAATAATTTTACTATTTAGGTAGTGGCAAACAATTCGCATTTAATGCTAAAATTCAAAAATGTTTTTCGTTTAAATTCTGACTGCTAATAAAAAATTAGATGCCGAAAATAGTCAGCATTTCTGATGTTTGTTTTGGAACTCACATTGTGTGTTTCTTTTGGCCCTTTGTCTATAAAATTTAACCCAAACCTTTAATTAAGCCGGAGATGTGTGCTCTTGCTTTCCAACCCTTTTGTTTATATTATGATCTTTTATTTAAGCAACTGCTGATAATGATGGCATCTGACTTCGAAACATGCCTAGTTTTTGACAAATGCATCGCTCTAGTAAGTAAGCCTGAATATCTCACGTTGAAACTATATTGAACCGATACGTGGAAATGTGAGGAATATTTTTTAACTCGGCAACACTGTTGGTTGGCACGCAAACTAGTTTCGAGGTGCCGTCAATTCGGAGAATCTGTTTTCGGAAGAATAATTAATTACTTATTATTGAAACAAATGAAGCAAGGAGTTGTGAGAAGAACGTTATAACTAAACACGAGATGAGGATTATGTTGAAACAAATATTGTATTTTAAGCTATAGACCACTGAAATACTCATCAGTAAAATAAGAGAAATCATTGCTTAAAGTATTATTTATTTATGTTTTCAATTAGTGAATAAATACGGTTCCCCGAAACCAAATAATGTATTTTATACTATCACGAAATGGCAGTGGCTTAAATAAATTAATTATGCATTTCCTATAAAACAAACTTAATATCCTAAAGCGACGCCGCATTCACAATTGCATAAAGCAGAGTACCCATTTGGTTGGAATTATGGTATTTACGGAGGTATTTACTCAAAAGACCTAATTTGATATTCTATATGAACATAGAAATGATAAATGGTGAGTTTTTAAGAGGGACGTAGTTTTCTACACCATCGCAGGAAATTCTTTAATTTAGCATTTATTCGAAAGGGAAATCGGATTCTTGAACACAGATCAATAAAGCATTTCCTAAACATTTTTGCAGGAGAACTGAAACAAATGCACCCGTAAAATGTCCTATTTTTATTCAGACCTGCAGCTGAGACCGATATATCATCCCACTGTCGAAATGACATTGTTTTTACCAGCCCTTTTAACTCTAAATATGTTGTGAATTGGGACAAATTTTTATCTATTAATTCGTAGTTTAACATGCATATAAAAGCGATGAACAAAAAATGTTGCTGTTTGTTTTTGCGGTAGTGACATTTACGGTTCGATGCTTCACTGTATGCAAAACAATTCGTATACCAACCATCGAAATATGACATATACAACCCTCGCTTTTCAAAATCTCGTCCGCGATAAAGAGAAGGTACTGACTGCAAAAGAAGTGGCGCTGGGTGCATTTCTAGACGTAGAAGGTGCATTTGAAAACACCTCACATGAATACATTCAGCGTGCCACAACCCGCAGAGGACTGGAACCAACCAGTGGAACCAACCACTACACAATGAATAAAATCTATGCCAACCAGCCATGAAATCACTGCGACCAATGAAGAAACAACCATCACAGTTAAAGTAATAAAGGGATACCCTCAAGGAGGGGTTTTTAACGATCTAATGGTAAGACTGACTGAAGCAGGCTATGAGGTCCAAGGTTACCCAGATGACCCAGTTCGAATAATAAGAGGTAAGCATGACAACGTTCTCTCAGAACGGATGCAAAGTGCACTCAACCTTGTCAGTGCATGGTGTACAAAGGAAAGACTAAATGTCAACCCAAGCAAAACCGTTGTGATCCCATTCACAAAAAGAAGGAAGCTGAACCATAAAGCACCAACTTTGAGAGGGACAATGATAGAGCTTTCAAAAGAAGTTAAGTATCTTGGCATCGTTCTTGACCAGAAACTAACCTGGAACCCGCACCTGGAAAGAACATTAAAAAAGCAACGGCAGTGCTCAGGGCCAATCGACGACCCTTTGGTAAAACATGGGGTCTAAAACCATCCATCATCTGGTGGTCCTATAACACCGTTTCTGCGCCTTCTTAGTGTGGTGGGTAAAACCAAAGGAAATAACAGCACAGCGAAAGCTAATAAGATTACAAAGGCTTGCCAGTCTGGGAATAATGGGGGCTATGGAAACGAGCCCCACAGCAGCTATGGAAACACTATTTGACCTCATTCCGCTGCACATATGCATAGAAAAGGAGGCCTGGACCAGTGCGCATAGAGTCACTCAGACACAAAAACTGAAGTAAGGAAACCTGACTGGTCACCTTAAATTCCTGAAAGACATCCAGATAGAGGCGATGACCAATCCAACCGATACAATGGAAACAAAACTCCAATTTGATCAATCCTTTTAAGCGGTAATCGAAGACCGCAATACTACAGGGAAAATACTAAAACAACTAGAGAGGGGATCACTTGTCTGGCACACAGATGGATCAAATATGAAAGAAGGAGTGAGATCCGGAGTTTACGGACCTAGGTATCGAATCCCTGCACCTTTAGGAAACACTCCCACCATCTTTCAAGCAGAACTAAATGCTGTTAAAATAGCCATCTCTGAATGTGCCAAAAAGGCCTAAGAGGGGCAAAGATCTGTATCCTATCAGATAGTCAAGTAGACTTAAAAGCGCTAGCATCTAGCAGAATCAATTTCTGGCTAATGTGGGATTGTCGGATGGCTGCAGATCCACTGGCAAACAGAAACAGACTCACCCTAATGTGCGTACCAGGGCACTAGGGTGTGGAAGGCAATGAAGCCGGTGACTAGCTCGCACGGAATGGTGCACAGACTGCTTTTTGTCGGCCTGAACCATTATGTGGTATCACTAGACGGCACGCAGTAAATGAACTCAGAAATTGGAGAAAATGGCAGAAAGAGACACATTGGGCCAATGCACCTGGGCAGAGACAGGCTAAAAGACTCATCTCTCACTCGCCTAACTACACAAAAAAGCTTCTCAAGCTACAAAAAAAAATTAGATAAAACTGGTCGTAGACCTTCTCACTGGGCATGGCCCCTGGAGGTATCACCTTAAGAAAATGAGGAAAACCACTGACAAGCGATGCAGATTCTGTCAAATTATGGCTGAAACGTCGACTCTGCGAATGTCAGGCACTGACTCGCCAAAGGTTGAGGCATCTCGAAAATGCTCTTGTGGCACCAGGATATCTACAAAAGCTCAACCATCGAAATATTCTGAGGTTCTCGAAAGAGATAGATATGTTCGTGTAAAATAGAAGGATATACACAAAAGATCATTTGAACGTGTTGAAGAACAAATCTTGTCGAGCGACCACTCTACCATACCATACCATGGTTTGATCAAGGCATAAATCATTTTGATCATTTTTCAACAATTTATAAAATCAGCGAGTGTCTGAGCTACTCGAAGTTTCATTTTCGATAACCATCTAACAAAACGTTTCCGCCGCATATCGGAAAAGGTGTTTCCCATAAATCCTCGGATTTTATTTTATAATTCATGACCGTCGCCGTCGCAACGTTTAGTGGTGAACAATGTTATTGTTGAGAATTTGTGTATGTCTCGCTTTACATCCTAAAGCTAAAAATTTAATGTAAATTTGCCTGATAGAATATAAAGTAACAACTTTCTGAAATTATTTCCCTGTTAAAATGTCGTTAAATTAGCAGCTGCTAACGAGATACTTTGCTGCATAAATGTGTACTGCGACGACAGTTTATTGTAGTTCAAAAGGTAATTGGTGGACAATATTGTTGGCAAATTTTATTTAGAATACTCATTCTATGATACTAATTCCAAAAATGTACCTTATTTTCTATGTGCCAAAAAGAATGTAACATTTTGTGTTATTGTTATTTATATTAATTTTTCTTCTTTTTTTTTTTATCTGGTTCTCAATATTTTTATGCTTGTATTTGTGTTTTTTTCCTGTTAAGATAGCATATTGGCTTTTTACATTCTTATATTATCGGCCCTTAATATATTAGGTAGCATAAAAAACAGAATACATGAATTCTTCGCATATGCTTTTATACCAACATGCTTCTAGAGAAGTTAAGAAAATATACGACTTAGCCTGACATAGTCTGGGTTAATATCATAAACTTCAACCAGCATTGGAGATGTTTATATTCCCACAATTTCTAATATTTTTTTCCATAATTCCTAGTACACGAAAGAAAGTATCCTTAAATTAATTTAGTTGATATATTTAAAGCAGCTGCAGCTGTTTTGCCGGTTTTCTTAAAAACGGATCTCTGCACGTTGCAGTTGATGAATACATCTCAGACACGTTCATCATTAATGCAGGCGTGCCTCATGATGCAATACTTTCACCAACTCTGATCCTCATCTATAATAATGGCCTGCTGACCGAAACCCATAATCCTGTTTACAGTTTTGCAGATGAAAGTACCCGTATCTTCCAGTTTAGATTAGAAAAACCTTTACCAGAGCAGATCACAACAATTAATTAAGATCTGGACAAAGGTCGAACTTGG
Organism: Pissodes strobi; assembly: GCA_016904865.1. Lineage (NCBI taxonomy): Eukaryota > Metazoa > Arthropoda > Insecta > Coleoptera > Curculionidae > Pissodes > Pissodes strobi. The sequence goes on from MU182045.1 coordinate 522,148, forward strand.
AGCGATAGAAATTTGGTTCAGTTCGATGCAGCAAAAATCCAAGCAACCACGTTCACCCAGAAAGCTAATACGGCGGGCCCTGACATCATTATGGCCGGATCGATCATTCCTTCACCCTCGTTAATCGGACTACTGGGTGTCTCGGTCAACAGCAATATGTCCTGGAATGACCACGTTTCTAACATCGCATAATCAGCCTCGCAGAAGCTTGATGCGCGAAAAATTGTAGACACTGCAGCAGCTACTCTTGGGCTACAAGACGCAAACAAGACCGTGCTTAGAATATTGCTGACACATCTGGGGTGCCGCACCTAAGCACAACTTAAAGCTGCTGGATTCCATTGAGAAGTGAGCTGTGCGTCTCGTCGGCGACCTGGAGTTGACCCGGGATCTGGATATTCTGGAACACCGCAGATATGTGACCGAGATATCCATGGTTAACAGATATTTTCTTTGAAGATGTTCTTAGTATTTGGTCCGCTTTATCTCGCCCCCAGCAACTCCTGTCAGACAATTACGACAGACGGCAGGAGCGCACCCGTTTGTCGTACAGGCAACGCCTAGAATATCACTTTAGGAGGACTCCTTTGTTTGGCGTACTGCATCACAGTGGAACTCACTTCTAGGTCATCTATTTCCCCCTAATTACAACCTACAGCTATTGAAGTGTCATAGGATCTCCCTTTAGTGTGTGTGCCACTGCCATAAAAAGCAAATTTAAATAATTTGTCCAACAATAATATTTAATTATATAAGAAAAGAAACAATTTTAAATCGAAGCAATCGAAAATACGTAAATAATTAACTTTTTTTAAATTTACTGATGAAATAAATACATGCGGATCGAAAGCCAGCCTGAATGACGTTGATGTTGATGTCTGTAAATATTTAGCTTTCTTCTGAATACCTTCATTTCTCAGATATTTAAGACTTTTCATGTATGAGCTTTAAGCACAGCATATATAACTTTAAGCCCTTGTATCAACTTCACCGTTTCAAAAAGTGCCTTAAGCGAGCAATTGTGTTTAAAACTCATTTTAATTTAGGGAAATATTTTCAAATTGTTATTTATATTTTACGGTACAAAATTTGCATTTCAAGAAGAAAAAATTGTATTTTCAACTAAATATTTGTATTTCAGATTAAACTGATCAAATGAATTACAAACAATACCATTTTAATATGTAAAACAGTCATTTGCGTTTCAAGAAATATTCAATGTATTTCGTAATGTATCATTTGTACTGTCATATTTTGACATATTTTTATGTAGAATTCGTGAAATCCTGAGCATTTAAAGATCCTTTACACAAATAGTGCACTATGTAAAAATCGACCTCTCCTATTGGTTGATCCATCTCGTATTACGATATGTCTGCCTGATGCAAACGTTTTCTGTCAAGAGCTTTGGTGGTGCAGAGGTTTATACAGCTGGGTCTCACCTGGACGTTTCTATTTTTAATTTTTTTTCTTTAAGATTATGTTTCTAAACAGTTTTTTTTCTTGATTTTGGGTATGTCATGGGCTTGGGTTAGCACCTGGTTAGTTTCCTTTTCTTGAGTCCCCGTAGCGAGCGAAGCGAGCGGAGGGCAATGCGGATCGACCAATAGGAAAGGCCGATTTTTCTATAGTGCATTATTTGTGTAAAGGATCTTATAATGCAAATCCTGAATTTGGAGTTTTCCCGGTTAATCACTCATTTCATGTTTCTTCTATAGGAGGAATCAAGAAGAAATTCGTTTTCCAGGGTAACGAACCTATAGAAAGAATAATGTACAAGAACCATTGAGGTTATGATGGGGTCAAATTATTGGCATTTATATTTAACATTAATTTTCATAAAGCGTAAGGATGTATCAAATCAAGTCGAACCTATAGGCTCATAAAAGGAGGGAGAAAACCAACTAAATGAGCCCAAGACGACTGTTCGCAGAGATTAAAAAGTTTAAAAGAAGTAATTTTATGAGAATTCCGGGGCAATTTGCGTTACAACTTTGGGTAATTACCCAGAAAGCCATTTCTTATATTGAAACAAGTACCTAAACAACATCAAAGAAGATATAATTTTGAGAACGGACCATGTTCGATGTTCGTTGCTTTAATAATTACATCCAACATGGTAAAGAAGTAGTGTGGATCGATGAAATAAATTTTTATCTATTTCGTCGACATTCCACCTGTCATATTTTTTATGTGCAATTTCTAAAGCAACAAAATGAATTTAAAAGATAACTGACTGTGCAATATGTAGGACTTGAATTTGGCATTTTTCCGTGCAGCTACTTATTTCATGTTACTTTTACAGAAAGTCGCCGATATTAAAAAGTAAAAAAAAATGGTTTTAGGAAAGTTCCGTTGCAATGTCTTCCGACTTTAGAAACCTACTCAGAAGGCCCACTTCGTGGATTGAACCATATACATAAACAACCTTTAACAATGAACGGCAAAGATAATTATATTTTGTGAACGCACCATGTTCGTCCTCTTAATAGATAGGTCCAACAAGGTAAACAAGTGGTGTAGATCGATGAAATACATTTTAATCTATTTTGTCGACGATCCAGAGGTCGCTATAAAGTTAATAATGCCCAACATCAAGAGGGCCAAATATTCATTTAATCGAAGGCATCTCAGCAGCAGGCGTCGTGGCAATGGGCCGTCGCCGTCGCCGTCGTCGTCGAGGACCTTTTAATGCAGCTGCTGCCAATGAATGGATTTTACTACTTTTACAACAATGGCAAAATGGAGGAAATTAACTTGTAGATTTCATGATAGTGTGTGATAATGTTTCATGCTATTAAATATTAGAAACAACATTAATTGGCACTAGAATAACTCTTTTGAGATTATTGCCATATTCTCCACGTTAAACACGATCGATACCAGGTCCAAAATGAAAGATGGACATTCCAGAAGTAGCTCTTCTTGAAATTATAGAACAAAGGTTGGTTTGCTTGGAACGATTGGTAGACGAAGGAAAAATATGATTGTAGGAATTGATGGCGCTCGTGCAAGTCAAGACTTCTCAACATTTCCGGATCAGCTTTAGCATTAGAGGATCAGCATGTTGGACAATAAGTATTTTAAGGATATTTTCGAACTTTGAAATACAAGTTTTTGGTTTTTAAAATTAAAATAATGGATTTTTTAATTGAAATGGTCTTTTTCAAAACGATGAAATAACTTTTTTGATGTTTTGCAACTAATTTGCTTATTTTGAAATACAAATAAGGCATATTAATAAATAATTGGGTATTTTAAAATATATTTAATGCATTTTGAAATATAATTCATACTTTTTCGAAACAACTTGTCGCTTTTCGAAATACTTTGGAAATAATGTAGTTATTAAATATATTGAGTGGCATTATTAACAGTTAGTATAAAGTTGATTTCAATGACCTGGTTCCTCTATATTTTAGACCGACCCCTTACCTTTTATAATTAGAAGATTTTGAAATCAGTGTGCTAATCACTGTTATGTTTCCAATGATCCGAGGTACCGAGGAGTGCCAATTAATACATCGAACGTACTTAAATAATTGGTTTATTGGGTACTAATCAGAGAAAGGTTCAAATTATCTACGTTACATTTTAAAGCCCAGCTGTAGACTAGGGCTCGTAGACTGAGAAAAGACAGCAAAGACACGAAAACTCTGTTGTCACGGTTCTTACGTAAATGGCTGAAAAAAAATGGTCCAAGCGAACTTTAATTTCTCGGTTTCTCTGCACAGCCATTTTCTCGTAACGCCCTCTTTCCTGGATGCGCCCTCTTTTCTCCATGCGCCCGTGCTGTGTAATGGTAAAATCCAGCTCTGCAAACAATTAATCGAAAGATTATTTGCCGAAGAAAATGCCGACTGGCAGGTGATGGTCAAATACGATAAATTAACAATTGGAAATTCCTCAAATGAACATTTTGTCGAATTTACTACTACAATTAGCCGAAAGTGACAATCGTTCGAATATGGTAATTTGTTTAAATTACATCTTGATAATTATAATCTTCTAGTTTTCCCAGGCATATTTTCAAAATGTAAGTTTTTTGTAAAACGAATTATTTCGAAACTACAATTTCTGGTAAAACAGTTGTTTGGAAACAATGTTGTAAGTTATTTCTATTTAGGTCGATTTAGTAGCCGAACCCACTAAATAATTGATCTCTATTGTGTCTGCATAATAATTTCATTTCGTCTTGGTTTCTTTTAGGCAAGATCATTGACATTATTCTACGGTAAATCATCTAATTCAACCAGTTATCCATTCAACAGCTTTTCAATTCATCTTACGGGTTTTCGGCAAACTGTGTTTCGTCCAATCGTCTGCTGGCTTTTGGAGATAGAAAGAAACCTTCGAAATGGAAGCTTTAAGGACTTTCATTCAATCCAATTTTTTATAGGGTATTTTTCATTTTTAAGCTTGTACAAAGTTCTACAGCTCTCATTCGAAAGCTTTTTTCTGGCACCAATAATTATAACGAGAATATCCTATACATTTCGATAATTGCCATATACATATATAGTATTGACTTAAAAAATTTTAGTTTTTACATATTTTTAATACTTTTTACTAAATTGTGACACTTTACCGCACGCGACTGCCGTTTTCCGAGGTTCAGCAGTCAAGTGCGGGAAAGACACTTTCCGCGTGAGTTAGGATTTTTTTTCCTACGAGCAAGTTTAATGTTCTTAAATATGTATTAATATAAACGGAAACAAAAATATCATAAGAAGAGTTAATACAAATAAATTGGAATAAAAGAAGTATCATCTTACTTATTATTAGTGGTATTATTGTGAACGTACAGTTAGTCGCGTTATGTAAGTTAATTGCGGAAGCCAGCATGTGGGTTGGCTCTAATAAGAGGAACAAATATCTGGAGAAAGTTTCTTCAGAAACAGGCGTCAAATCGTAGCTGTTGATTACTGATGATACATCTGGTCAAGGCGTTAGTGGCTCTAAGTTGCATTTTGAAGATGATGAAGCGTTCAAATGAACAAATTTCTTGAACATTTCTTTTTTCTGATTTGTAGAGTCTTCTAAGTACCCCTCAGCAACTGAAGGTCATTTCCACCCTCATAAACGTTCAATATTTGTGATACCTTCTCCACATTCGGCAAGAAAAGTTGCGGAAGATCGCCTAGAACTGTGACTCGTGTAAAGTTCAGGATTTTGAAGCTGTAATTAGTGGCGTTATGCAAATTAATTGCTGAAGCCAGCATGTGGGTTGAAATTAGCTGCTTCTTGGAAGAAGATTGCTCCAATATGGGGAACAAATATTGGGAAGAAGTTTCTTTAGAAATAGGCGTCAAATCGCAGCTGTTGATTTTTGATGATACATCTGGTCAAGGCGTTAGTGGCTCTAAGTTGCATTTTGAAGATGATGCAGCGTTCAAATGAAGAAATTTGTTGAACATTTATTTTTTCCGATTTGTAGAGTCTTCTAAATACCCCTCAGCAACAGGAGTTGATTTCCACTCTCCTAAACGTTTAATATTTGTGATACCTTCACAATCGGCAAGAAAAGTGGCCGAGGGTCGCCTAGAACTGTGACCCTTGTAACGTTCCGAATTTTGAAGGTGTAAATAGGCTGCGATTTCGGAGGGTATTTTTTCTATTGAATTGATGCCTATAGGCGGGACCAAAGAAATAAATCCTTTTGCGGGACAGTACATTTCCCATGTTTGTACTGTATAAATAAATAATTAGCGATGTTGGAGTTTCTTTTGCACGTAATTTGCCGGAATGGTTTTTTGGGGTTCTCGATATTGGCAATTATCAGATCTTTTTTCTCTTTTATATCGTCGATGGTGATTTTCGTTATTTTCTCTTGTCTACAGACGAAATCCAACAGTTTGGCTTTTCGTAAAGGGAGTAATTTTATGAGATTTGCCAATATCCAAATCTTGTTTAACTTTACAAATACTTTTTATCATTGAATATCTGGACCATAATGTGGTTGATTTCCAGGATTTGGACATTTTCAAAAAACACTTCCCCTTTTGTTAATTTTAGCTTTTTAATATTACACCCATCAATTAGATGAGAGCACTGCCTCTCATATCTTTCTTTTGACTTCACGGGTAACAAATTCAAACTTGCTGCATTAGCTGCAGCTAAAATGTCCTTAGAAAGTTCTTCATTTAATAAATAACAATAAATTGAAAACACAAATCGAAATGTACTTACTGATCGTACTGTAGGTTGATATATCAAGCAACGTATATTACTATAACATAAACAATCATAAACAAGTAGGTATTTTTAATTGCTATAGCAACAATTATTAATGCATACGGGGGTTCTTCATAATAAAAAATATAGTTTTTTTCTTGTTTTCACAAACTTAGTGAATAATATCAAACACATTTCGCACATTTTCTAGCTTGAGGAAGAAGCAACCTGAGGCTTTCATATCTTGTCACCAGCTACCTAAATTTTTCTTCAAAATTATACTCAAGTTCAATGCGTTCGGAAAAAACGACAATTTCCGAACTAAAATGCGTGTGATAAACACATTTAATGCGCACGCTTGTAGAAAAAATATTTTTTCAAAATTTTAAACTTGGATAATACAAATATTTTTTTAAAGTTTTTTGTGGGTAGACATCATAACCGAAGCCACAAATCATAATATTATCAATATATAATGTGTATAACTTATCGATCATCATAGGCCAATTTTTCGAACTGAGCCAATTATCCATTCGGCAAATTATCCATTCGACCAATCATCTTTCGTCCAATTGCCAATTTCAAGCCACGGCGAGTTGTGGCCAAATGTCCATTCAGCAGTGGTCGATTTGGTGAATTGTCAGCGAACCATCTTTTTGCGAATTGACCTAGATTCAGTGAGTAGACATTTATTTATTTATTTATTTATTTATTTATTTAAGATACCTGATTTTTCACTAAAAATAATACAAACTTAGCAATATATACCTATTTACAAATAAATACTTATATACTAACTAAGGTGGTACCTAACAAGCGTCCACTGTAATACTAAAATATCTAAGATAAATGACATGATATTTAATTCTACATGGTATTTTAACATTGCACTTTTTCTGTTCTACGGCCCCGTGCATTTTTCCCGGGGGGGGGGGGGGGGGCGTTCCTAGGGTCCTAGTCCTAGTCATTGTGTTGGTCCTTCAAAGCATCACGTCGTGAATCATCTTGTGTATCTTCCTGAATGACATCTTCTCTATGGCCGTCCTCCCTATGTTCCTGGTTAGCTCCTGCGTCTTCGTCGTGTACCTGAAGAATTTCCTCTCCGTCTCCTGAATCCTCTTTTCTAGCGGTCTTGTCTCGGCTTCTCTGTACAGTTGTCTTTTCGTCCTTTTAAACTACACCTGAAAATTCGTCCAACTTTCATTCAAAAAATTGTTGCATTCGTCTAATTGAACAGTTATTTAACGAATAGTGAGGTCTCTGTCAGATACGCTGAAGAGACTACGGTCGCGTCCATGAAATTTATCGTTGATTTAATCCAGGATTGAATATTTCTGAATTAAACAATGAGAGGAATAAAATAAGTTTTTTTATGTCAGGACCAGTGAGTTTACCATTAAAGGCATATGGAAGAAAGCACGATGTTTTTTAGCAATATATGAAGTTAATTTTAAATATTTTGCGTGTTTAGGCGTTTTATTATATTAGATCGCTAAAGTTGTCCTAAAATTCAACGAGACATAATCTACCCCATAGATTTTTCAAATTTAAATATTTGCTCCATTTCGAAAATTACCCTAGTGTCTACCACTCTTAGTTAGGCCACAGCTCCGATAGAGTATTAATAAATTATGATATTTCTCCTATCACCTTCGTTAACTTAAACAAGATCGAGAATTTCCAACTCTTAAATAATTATAACAACACAATCAAACTATCACATTGAATTTATTTCCATACATCTCTAGTGAATAATATTTTCCTTTTAGCATCGTTTCTCTGTTACCCAAAAGGACGTTCATATTTGCGTTCCTATTTCGCTTTGGTAACTCAATGAGCATCTTGCTGCCTATAGCCCGATAATTACACCTCCTAACGAAAAATACCAGTAGAAGCGAGTCAGACAAGCAACAGTACGGGGGCCCTCACATAACAGCCTAAAGTACGAAACTTCGCACTTGCTTGGCGAGGCGCAAGCAGAATCAATATATGGCCCCGCACATGGGGCGCAGGCTTACGAACTCCCTGATGGGACACAGACACTCAGTTCAACTTGAAACGCGAAACCAACGGATCCCCTTTCTCTGGTCATATTATTTTCGTAGCCGCGGCAACTCAATTTTCCGGAAAATTGCCATTTCTTCGGCGTATCGGGAAACTCTCTTTGACATAGCTCGCTGATATGTTTTGCTTCACATAGAATATGATGTTTTTATGCTGAAACGTGCGGGTAACCTTATCAGATTGTCACGTGCGTGTCAGAAATTTTCTTTAAGCGGTAAATTGATTTTTAGTTTAAATACATAGAAAGTTGTACGATGTGGGAAACGAATTTAAAAAATACATTCCCTAAGTCAGTAAGCAAATTATATAAAATATGTGAAAATTGTGCACGAGGATTACTGCGCTAGGACTTACTTCATCGCGCTAAAATGTACTGGAATGTCTTCGTCTTGGTCAAGAAGTAAGATATTTGTCTTACATAATAAAGAGTACAAGCCAATAACGTTAAGAAAATATTTCAATTAATTTCGAAATATTCTCAGTCTTGAGAAGTCTAACAAAAAACTACCGTGCGCTGTGATATGTCATTATATGATAGATTATGTGAACAAACTCAATGTTGGATGTATTTTTAATTTAGGATACAATACTTTATTTCTTTCACTTTCCATTATAAATAATAAAATAAGACATACATCTTGATGGGGCATGGTAGATCTTGACCCACTTCAGTAAAATAAGGCATGGTGCTCAAAGAAAGGAACTTTCGCTGGCGCATAAAGTGAAACCTACAGCAGATCTTATAAAATTAATATTATTTGAAAAAACATCTTTAATGTAAATTAAAGTTTTTTGATCTTTCCGAGTTTAATTTCCGAAAATGGTCAAGCGCCTCAGTACAAATATGGTGTGAATTCTTAATTTCGATGAAACAGAAAAATTGAAGTTACGAACAGGATATTAATTTTGTTAATTTCGATATAGCTACAGCCAAAGCTTTCTCGGCAAATTGCAATAGAATGAACAGATTGAATAAACCGATGTAAATTTATATTTGGTCTGGGTCTTATTAGATCAGAATTAAATGCTTAAGTCTCAATATAAAGTAATATTATAATTACCAAATTAGTAAAGAAATGAAAAATCTTGTGTATTTTTCAAAAGATCTTCGACACAGAGAATATTAAATTCTAGTTCAAGATCTGCGGCTGAAAAATGTATTCAAACTAATATTATTTATTTAAATTGATTTCTCCACTTTTATGAGTATTATGAGCATACAAATATGTTCTGAATTCTTAATATCGATGGAACAGAATAATCCAAGTAACAAACAGAATATTAATTTTGTTAATTTAGCTAAGGCCAAGGCTTAAATGACGGCCAAAGTTTATCTCGACAAACTATAATAGAAGGGACAGATTTGAATAAAAAGTAATGAATGGATTGTTGGTCTATGTCTTATTACATGGGAATCAAATGCTTAAGTCTCAATATAATAGTATATTATGATATAAGTGTATAAGAGGGCCTTTAAAGCACGCGCGACATATTTCAAAACACGACGCGCAGCGGAGTGTTTTGTAAGTCGCACCAACCTATGTTAATACAGTCTGGTCATAAATGATTTAAAAAGTAATTGTTTATACCGATCAGATGATAATTGATAAATTAATCGACTTACCTGTAGGATGATTAATTTCAATTATGTGAACAATCTCCTCCGAAAAGATTACATAATACACATGTAGTTTCCATCTCTGTGTGTGACGAGCCACAAAGTTTAAAGCGATAAAAAGCTTGCATACCTATTATGCAATACATATTCCCTTCGATCCGATGCTCCTTTGGTTTATCAGTTCATTTCGTCCCTAAATAAGTCGTTAAAGGGGTATATAAAAAATAAAAGGGGGTGGGCTTGGGTATGTAATCTTTTCGGAGGAGATTGTTCACATAATTGAAATTAATCATCCTACAGGTAAGTCGATTAATTTATCAATTATATTTCACAATCTCCTCCTCAAGATTACATAATACACATGTAGATGTTTAAAGGAGACGACTATTTAGTTAATAGCAAAATACATATATTGGAAAACGATTAGTAAATATTTTAATTAAACCAAATTATTGGAACGTTATTATAATAGTTAAACACCTACCCATATTAATATGTAACAACTACGTAAGTTATAATACTACAGTATAACATCGAACTTAAAATAGAACTGCACAGCTATATTTAATTAGTAAATGTTTCAATTATACATACATAACTATCCTTTCTATAATTATTAATATATATTATTTTTATAAAGATATCGATTATGCGTTATATCTATTATATTATTTTCCTTTATCCATTGATATATTAACCCCTTTAAAAACTCCTTCAATGAAGGTATTTTCCGTCAGAGTCGGTCGGTTATAAAATCGATTAAAGGTATCGGATTTTTTCGACCACCCAGCTGACTTTCGAATTACTTCTATATTAGTACCACCGCGTAATGCTGTAGACGTTGATGAGTGTCTAAAGCTGTATCCTTTGAAAATATCAGTATTTATTCCACTTTCACTTAATACGTATTTCAACCATCTACTCAGTGTTTGCGTTGTCGCAGCATGGTGGGGCTCTTTATGTGTTAAAACTAATTTAGTGGTATCATCTGATCTAATTTCTTTTGTTTTGTTCAAATAAAATATTATAGTGCTTGCAACACATAATTCCGGTTTAGATTTAAAAAATGGAAATTCCAATATCGGCTGAAGTTTATTTATTTTTGATGTTTTAATTTGCTCCGATATTTTAATTTTTACTATACTCTCAAGAATAATTATGTCATGTATATTTATTTTTGAAAATGTTTGTATTCTATGGCCTGTAGTCAGAGCCAAAAGCGATATAAGTTTTAAAGATAAATAAAATAAGCTTAAAGTCTCCAAAGGATACATTTTCTCTAAATAACAGATAACAGGGTAAGGATCCCACGTGGCATCATATTTGGATTTCATAGGTCTTAAATTGTAAATACCCTTCATATATCGTTTAATATAATTCTTATCCGATTCTGCTATATTTAATATTAAACTTAGTGCCGCTTTGCAAGAGTTAATAGTCGCCTATGATACTCCGGTACTATACATTATGCTTAGAAAACTAATTACATCATTTAGATTATAAAAATAAGGATTTTGCTTCTTACTTAGGCAGAAATTCCACCATTTTTCTAGATACGTAGAATATTGGCGTAAGGTTTTCTCCGTGACTGACGCTAAAATAGCATCCATTCCGGTAAGTGGAAAGTTTCGCTCTAGAAAAGATTGCCGGATACATAACCTACCACCAGGGTAAGGTCCTGCCACATGGGATGGGGATCTCTAAAAGGCGAAAAAATTAGAAATTGATGTGGTTCAAACATAATCGGCTCTTTGCATAAGATTTTAGTAAAAAGTGGATACCAGGGCTGAGCGGTCCACTTTGGAATAATCAAAATACCCTTAGCCTTATCATTTATTATCTTGTTAAGTACCCTAGTAATAACGGCAAAAGGAGGAAAGGCATAAAAAAATTCTGATGACCAGCTTATTGTAAAAGCATCAATTTCAATTGAATCAGGATCCCTGCACCAAGATACATATCTTTTACATTTTGTATTTAGTTGCGTAGCAAATAAATCAATAGTTGGTCGTCCAAATTCCTGACATATAATATCAAAATAAATATTATTTAATTGATATTCTGTTTCAATGGACAAGGATCTTGATTCGATGTCTGCAATATAATTATCTTTGGTGTTTATATATGAGGCAAACAAAACAATAGATCTTTTTTCGCACCATTCCCATATGAGTCTCGTGATTTTATTAAGATTTTTATATCGAGTGCCTCCCATTTTATTAATATATGCGATTGCAGTCGTGTTATCTAGTCGAATTAGTATTGAACAATTAGTTATCTCTTTGCCAAATGACTTTAATACATTAAAACCTGCTAGCAATTCTAAGTAGTGAATGTTATTTCCCTTTTCTTCATTAGTCCAAAAACCGTGAATTTTTTCCCCATTACAGTGACCTCCCCATCCTGTCAAAGATGCATCTGATGCCATTACCAAGTCATATTTGCTTTTATTAATTACCCTGGCGGCGGTTTTAATATTATTAATCCACCACTTAAAATCAGATTGCAAATATGTTGGTAGGATCATCTTGGCATCAAAGTCACCTTTATTAATTCTTAGCGCTTTGTTTTTAGTCCTTTCAAATTGCTTTGTATATAGCCATCCATATTGTAACGCTGGGCAGGCCGCAACTAGTTTACCAATGAATGCCGCAAACGTTCTGATTTTACAACTTTTTGTTTTAAATAATTTTTGACACTCTTTAAATATTTTAAGTCTTTTTTCATCTGTTAGGCATATAGTCATAGTTTCTGAATTAAAAACAAAGCCCAAGAATGTACATGACCTTGATGGTATTAGGCTACTCTTGTTAATATTTATAATAAGCCCTAGCTTTTCTAAAATTAGCTTAATTTTACTAGTATAACTAAGACATTCATTATACGATCGACCAATACAAATAATATCATCTAAAAATGATGCTCCCTTAAATATTGTAGTACTGGTTTTAAAATTTTTGTAAATGTAAGGGGAGCTGAAGATAATCCGAATGGTAAATAATTAAATTGGTACACCTTCTTATTGAATATAAATTTTAAGTGATTCCGATATTTTGAATGAATAGGAAGTAGATAATATGCATCTTTTAGGTCAAATGTTGTAAAATAGCAGTGTTTGTAGATCAATTTGATAAGGGTACGATAATCGTCCATTTTAAAATGCGGTGGTGATAAAAACCTATTCAGGTTTTTTAAATTCAAAATAAAACGGTAAGTACCATCTTTCTTGGGCGCTAGAAAATAAGAAGAATAAAAATCATTTTTGTTTTTCTTTTTACTACGTGATATTGCCCCAATACTTTCAAGTTGCTTAATACTTATACTCAATTGAGAAATTTTATTTCTTGACCATTTCTGAATGGGTACGTGCTTTTGAGAAGGTTTTCTGAAAAACAGAATTTTATATGCTGATATACATTGAATTACATATTGATTAGAAGTTATCTCTTCCCATTTGGGTAAAAAATTCGCTAATCTACCCGCATACATTCGTTCGTTTACCTCTAGCGATGGCTCCGTTGGGGCTTGTACTTGTACATTTTGTAGTCGGTGCTCCTCTTCTCCTTCCACGTCCCTGTTTGTCCTCGTCTTGGTAGTTTCTGGTCCTTTCTCCCCCCCGCCAATTTTTGGCGAGGTCGATTGTAGGTTAGTCGCCTGAAGTTTAAATTAATGCCTTTACTATGACTGGGCAGATTGGATTTCGTCTCTGATCTTACCAATTCCGACCCCGTTTTCTTAAGTGTTTGTAGATTTTTGACTCGTTCTCCTAAGTTGGTTCCATACAAGTATCCATCCAGTTCTGATTTTTCCACAGCTTTTTTCACGTTTAAATTTAAAGAAGGTCCAATTAGATATTTGCGATGAAGAGACATCGAATGATTCAGATCCGTAAGCATTTTGCCAACATCTATTAATATTGGCAGAATAGCATTATCCTTTTCCCCTTTTGTGATTATATCCGTCATAGGAATTCCAATAGCACTTAAAATAGTTGCCATATGGTCCTGGATTTTCGCCAAAAATAGATCTTGTTTACAGATATTTTCCGTAAGAGCCTCTGCGATTTCTTCATTCAAAGTAGGGCTACTTAGCAGCGCGCAGTTGGCACTTATTGGATATTTTTCTAGAAGGGTTTTCCGAATATCCTTATCAAGGCCGCTTTTTAAAATTACGGACCAGCGGTTGACTATCTCCTCATGAAGATCGGGTCCTGGTTTATTAGTCAACGTTGGATCTTTTCCAAGAAGACTAATTATCCCTTCATCAACGGCAACAGCCTCATTTTGATCTGGTTGTTCTACACCTTGGGTTTCATTTTCCCTCTCAACATGATGTTCCTCATCAGAGCTATATTCAGTATCGGGCTCCGTGGCTGAGGAAGAAGAATCCTCAGAACCTTGAAAGATAATGTTAGAAATAATATATAGGCAAACACTATGCCCAAAATAACGCTACGTTATACATATTTATTTAAATCATGTGTAACGATATAAATCCAGAAAATTTTATTCTCATAATACTTTTATTTAAAAATATGTTAAATATAAAAGCCTGTTAAACCTACTATTAGGTGCCCAGACATGTGCATGGACTAATGACACAATGCTCTGCATGTGATAGAGCTTTACAAGACTACCAATCATGTGATTGGCCCATCTTTATTAGCATATTCGTTATACGGGAATGTGAATAGGGTATTTCAATATGCATGTGCAAATTACCCACTTACTGGAATATAATAATACAATACTATGTGTATATATTATACATAATATGCATATTGTATATACATGCTTTTTATTTTCCATAATTCCTTACCATATTCCGAGCCATTTAATATTTAAGCCTGTTCTTTATACACATATGTGCAATAAATACCAGGCCCCTGTATATTCATCCTGTCCAAAATAATGTTTATTTTCCAAAACCCCGAACTAAGCTGTAACCTCTCCAGTATTATTGATATAATAAATTGCTGAATAAGGATTGACTTTGCTTTGTATACCTGGTGCATAATCTAAGACCGTTCAGTTTTGTATACCCAAGCATTATTAATGTAAACAACTTCATTTATTAATATTTTCTATATAACTCTAATTAGTTATTACACTTACTTGAAGATAATAGCCTCAAAAGTTTCCTAAGTTTTCTTTTTGTATGTTCCCTTTTTCTTTTTCCCATTTTACACTGTCACTATCACACAATAATTTACTCTAACCGAAAAACCGTTCAAAATATTTACGCTTGTTTAGTCTCTCACTCAAAGAAATTAACTAATAAACCAAAGGAGCATCGGATCGAAGGGAATATGTATTGCATAATAGGTATGCAAGCTTTTTATCGCTTTAAACTTTGTGGCTCGTCACACACAGAGATGGAAACTACAGTGTATTACGTAATCTTGAGGAGGAGATTGTGAAATATAATGGTAAATCGTCTTCTATATCCTATGGCTTTGGAATTTTCTCAGTTTTTCTACATCGCCGTCTTTTTTAAAAAACCGCACCTATTAAAGCACTTTTCAATGGTTGTTGCTTTACGTGCGTATGCATTTCATGAATTTAGTTGCCATAATCTAATCACAGAGTAACAATGCTTTCAGTTAAGAGGAAGTTTAATAAATTCTAAAGTAGGTTGATAAATTACGTATTGAAACCTTCCTTAGAAATGTTACCTAATCTATAACAAAAACTACTAAGTACCTATGACTACCCGATGTTTGGTTTCCGGAGTGAAATCTTTAATAGTCTTGTCCATTGTTGGCAGGTAAAATTGCATGTGAGGAGTGTCCATATGGAATGTTCGATGACTTGAAAATTGTACGTTCAGTATTGGTTTATGTGGTATAGAGGCTAGTGTCCGTTAATAGAATTTCATTGCGTTATATGGTGTTAAAAATAGTTACATTTTATTTTCTGTTTATTACAAGAAAAGCAAAATAGTACCACTCAATTTACTATAAATCAAACAGAAACAAACGAACAAACAGCGGAATATTAATATTCGTCTCTTTAAAAAAAAAACAGAAATCACAACCTATGTTATTTTGTCATTTAGAAACCACCAAAAATCAAAATAAAAAGTATTAATACATATCTTAGAAATATCATATATCAAGGGTTGACGATGAAAATGGGAGCATTAGTTTCATATATTTGATATCAAGAATTTACAATTATTATTAATAATCACTTTTATTGGTATTAATTCATCACCATAAAAGTTATGTTTCATTTTGAGCAGCGTTTTATAATTCTATATATAAAAACATGCTTGTAACCATTTCCTAAAACAAATTTGTTTCTTAGTTTTGATTTTATAGAACGGAACTTCTAAATCATTGTCTCTATTCCTGCAGATAAAGCGCAAGATTGGGTTAGTGCAAGAAAGATCGCAATTTCTATAATTCTTTTTGTGAACTTCTTTATATTTGGTTATTTCGTCCCATCACAAAACTGGATGGAGTTCAAACGTTTCTTCGATAAAAATTGACTGCGAGAATCAGTGAAATTTTGAACACTGGTTTCAACCATTTTGATCGATTAAAGCCAGTTTTGGCCAGTGCCCTGATTAAAATCCATAATAGTGATCCTTTGCAAACCCTGTCTTGGAACAAAATTCATCAATTTTATATTATCATATATTATGTGTCTATTAATTTTTTAAATGCATTCATACAATAAAACTAAAACAACGACTGATATAGTAATAATGGAAATCCAAATAAAAAGATGCCGAAAACCAATTATGTACTTTTAATTTTACGAATATTCTATCCAAAGCTTTTTAAAATTATATATTGTCCAGAATATCCTACCAATCCGAAATTGCTTTTCGCCGAAAATTACCTTTAGATATTGCATTTTGGCAGCCACCCATTTGATCGCAACATATTTTCGGACCAAAATAAGGAGCCATAAAGTAAAAAAATTCACTGTTTTTCCGTTTATTGACTTTTCTAGAACTGAACTTCTAAATTATCCTTTCAATTCCTACAGAAATTGAACAGGATCTGTGAAAAAAGTACTATAATTTTTTTTTAGAACTGCTTTATATTTGGTTATTTCGTCCCATCACAAAACCGGAGAGAGTTCAGACGTTTCTGCGGTAAAAATTGACTGCGAGAATCAATCAAGTTTTGATCACTAATTTTAACCGTTTTCATTAGTTAAAGCCAGTTTTGACCAGTGCCTTAATTAAAATCCATAAAGTTGATCCTTTGTAAAACCTGCCTTGAAACAAAATTCATTAGCTCTTAAAAACAATTATTATACTATTATATATTAGGTGCCTATTAAATTATTAAATGCATTTGTACAATAAACCAACACAACGGCTGGTATAGGACCTAATGTAGATCCAATTAAAAAAATGCGGGATAACTTGAATTATTTACTTTTAATTTTACGAATATTTTGCCCAACGTATTTTAAATAAAAATATTGTTCAAAGTATCTACCGTTCCGAAATTGTTTTCGCCAGAAATTATCATTAAATATCGCATCTTGGCAACCAACAAGCATTTTCGAACCAAAATAACGGGCCATAATAAAAAAAAATACATTAAAAGTATCAAATGTCAAGTCGGACTTTACAGTCGTTTTTTTGCTTAAGGCGACTTAAGCGAGTTACCACCCTTACCACTCACCGGTAAATTGAATACCTTTTAATAATCGGCATCGAACATGGTTAAAACATTATATACAATTCAGCAATTTAAAAATGATTCATTAAAGTTACATTCGAACATAATAATTTAATTCTTGTATGCATAAACTACTGCATAGAGAAACGTTTTAGGAATGAGTTCCCATTAGTTTGGGTCAGCAGCATTTTTTACTTTTTCAATCAATATTTTTTTTTTAACGTAGAAATATAAGCGATAAATATAGATTTGAGTAATAATACCCAAATCAAGTTGGAATTCAGTTTGAGCGCTGCTGAACTTTCTTGTTTGTGTATAGAGCAGAGAGTAAAAGATTAGTGCACTACTATCAAAAAGAGAGCCCTGATTGCATTCAAGGATTTTATATAGCAGTTTTCATCTACCAGTCGATGTTCTACTGAACTCAATTGCTCTGTTTCATCTGGATCTTAAGGTCGCTGACAGTTGAGCCAACGTTGGACACGTGCTCTCCTCATTACCATCGGCTACCTGCACTAGCACATTATTATCTTGTATTCACAATAAAACCAGATTTCAATACTGCATTTACACATGTTTCCTAACTGAACAATATTTATATAAACCCAGTATGAATAGAATAATCAAACACAGATTTTATTATTCTTTATATCCTCGAACCTATATATACCTTTTTGAAATCGAGATTAATTGTAGCTGCTATATTCGCAATTACGAACATCTGCTGTATAAATTTTATTTCCGTTGAATTGATATTGATTTATACAAAATGAACTGTAATAAACCAATGAATAAACTCAGCAGCCTGCAGATGATATACAGCATGTGACAACCCTATTTGTCTTGCTTTGAGTTGCCAATCTAATCATAAAAGAATATAGAGTAAATATTCTGTATTTGCCCTTTGAGACATTGAATTTACTTCAACATAGAGTCCATTTTGATTAGTTAAGCATAGCTTTTATTCGGCTTTGCCTCTGTTTTGCCGATTTTATAAAAGTCGAGTCATGCCTAACCAAAACCCAAAAAATATAAATTTTATTTTTATAAATGAATAACTTTGTATATGATGGTCCGTTCGTTTCGTATTCCGAATAGAGTATATTCAAAGTAGCTGAGAAAAATGATTTTTGATGGTGTAGTAAGAATTGCAAAACGCTTTTACTCCTATAACCTTGAGGAGGTGAAATGAATGATTAAATCCAGTAAAAAGTGGTAAATATCAAGCACCAGTGGAAGTCCATACAAGTCTCTTCAGCAGGCGTTCACGTATGATACCTTCAAAAAGATTAAGGGCATGTCAAAGCCTGAAGACGTGCACTGCAGTGGGAGCTAGAAAAGAGAGTTACAAAGGATCAGATTGGATCCAGAAAGTAACAAAACCACCGATGATATTATGTATTTTACAGTTATAGTAAGATAATGTGAAATGCTATATATCTTCTCGAATTAAGGTATTTCTTTTAAAAACATAGAGGTATTGGCAAACGTTGGGGTCCAACGTCATCGGGGAGAGGAAATGTGTGAACTACTTAAATGTATAAGCTACTAAATAAACATCAGTCTGTCCTACGCTTGATCTTGAACTTGGAAAATATAATAAGTAAACATTCAAGACAAATTACAAACAACGCGAGCGGTCAACGCAAGCGATTATAAACGTTAAACGTGCAAAGATCAGCAAATTTTATTATATAAATACTCAGCGAACATTGAGTTCGGCAGACTTTATCTCTCACTCAAACCAGTCCCTGGCAAGCACATATGTGCATAAGGCCATAACCTACAAACTTATTTTCTACCTAAATCTGTATTTCGCAACACGCATGTGCGTGATCTCAGTCTACCCACCTAAATTAGTAAAGTCGAATCTACGACAAATTTGTCAAACTTCTAAGAAAGACAACTTGATAGTAGAATCTGTCAAATATTTAAAGTGCAGTGTACACTCTGAGTGGAATTATGTCAAAGCTAACCATAGATAAAAGACAACACAACTCTTAAAGTCTTTGTCCAATAGACATTGTTATTATTTTTAACTGAAGTGCCTTCTTTATTATCTCTTCTCACCTGACGTAATATGGATCCCGAATCTGAGCTACATAAAAATCACGGCAACAAAGACGTCATCTAGGTCTTGAAAATATCAATATCTGCCTAAAATAATATCGCATAATAATTGTATTTATTCTTATATTACAATTAACACACGACATGATTTGCATTTAATAAGTAAACAAAATTATTTTGAAATGCTAATCTTTGACGAATGCTACAACTTTGATGATGCTTTCATCATGTATCAATTAAACTCCTGAATCACCAAGCTAGTAAATCCAAAAGATGAATATTTATTTCAAATGCATGCAGAAACATTATTTGTCATGGATACCCTTTTGAATGTCCTTGAATGTAACAAGGTTTTGATGTTATTGGCTTGTACTCCATGAAGTACTAGAAAATATAAGTAAATATTAGGCACAATTTCGGATTAAATTATTTTTCATATGAATATCGCTAACAATATTTCACAGTGGCTGTAATTAAAGAAGTACATTTTCTAAACGTCAATACCTGTATTTTTTGTACCAATTTAACAGACATATTTTTATTAAGGGCGTGTTCCGTTTCCAAACCTGGTTAACCGCAGCAGTTGATAGCGGTTCCTGAAAGATCCTGATTTAATACGGAAAGCTTTCGGCATGTTAACTATTTCATCTATTGCAAACATGATAAAACCAATCACTGGAGATCCGTACCTTCGGTGACATTGCTGATAGATATTTTTCAAGAACCACGTCTTGTATGTGACGAATTTTTCAGGCAACCGTGGCCAAGGTTAGAAACTGAACATGTCCTAAAATCCCCAATTTCGGTCGGTAGTCAGGATCGAACTCACGGGGCTTTTTCTAAAACGGTGCATTCAAGCTCATTTCTCAAGGTATATGAGTTACCTAAAATCAGCGATTAAATTTTTGCTGATAGATAATTTTCAGGAACCGCCTCCCGTATTTAACCAAAAATGTTCAGGCAACCGTAGCTAAGGATAGAAACGCAACAGGCCCTAAGATATCCAATTTCGGTCTAACAAATTTAGACAGGATCGAACTGAGAGGGTTTTTTCTAAAGCGGTGCATTAAAGCTCATTGCTCAAAATATATGGGTTACCTAAAATTAGCTATTACGTTTTCTCAATAGCTAAGCTATATATTGAAATTCACATAATATGATTTTTAAATTGAAGTTCTATTTGCGAGGAAAATATCGGTCCAGTGCAAGAAAAATTATAAAGAAGTTTTAAGAAAAGGAACAATTGGGAAAATATTTATGACATCTTAGATTTTCAGCTACACTAGCTCAAGCTAAGCTTATAGATACCTATAAGAAGGAAAGCTGGAGTTCGCAGAAAACGTGCCTCAAGAACGCAGTCAAATATTACCAGAATAAGAAATCTCATAGCCAAGATATGACATAGAGGATCTCTACGTTGGTTGTAGGGAAAGAGCCAAAAACAAAAATTCACTATACTGCAGATCAAAGAATTATTAAGCAAGTCTTCAGGAAATTTTTTTTTAATTATTGTTGTTCAGAGTAAAGCTTAAATCGCAGGCATGATAACAGCAAATTTTGCATTACTTAGAGACTCCCTAAAATTGAAAAAATCTGCAGTTATTACGTTTCCAACCACCTCTCCGAGCACTATCCCAACAAGATAGAACGGAAATATTGTCGCTCAATATCCCAGATCTAAACCCTGTTGACTATTTCATAAGAGACACTGTTTACGATGATCACCAGTTTAGCATCATCCAAGGGCTGAAGAAAAGGATGTAGTTCACTAGTGCTATTAACTTATATCGAGACGAATTTAAATCCAATCAGAGTTGTAGTGCGAAATCTGTGTACGGCATTTAAATCGGTGCCAAACGCGCTTAAGGAATGTGTTTCTAAAGTTTGTGGAATTTTGGGCCTGCCTTGGGTTAATCTTGGTTAGTTTTTTGTTGGCTTTGCTGCCGGGGCGGGTAAAGCGAGCGGAGGATAACGTATACAAAATGTATAAATCAGAAGCTTTTGAGCAAAACCAAATTAATCCACTTTTTATCAAAATTCAGTTAACGACGGATTTTGATTCTCATTTTTAAAGTGCATAATATCAAGCCAACCCAAAAAAATCCTGGTAAGTTTTAGGACCGAAATCGATTGTTCTAGTTTTAGTTTACATACGAATAAATACAAAAAATATGGTGTATTTTGAATAGTACATTTTGTGTTAAGAATAATAGATCGCAACTAGATGTTAAAAATGAGCAAAGTGATCAATTTTGTTCCGCGTGTATTATTTTGCTTCTTGCAAGCTGATAATATGAAAGAGTTACAAAATTACCTTAATAAGATGGCTGGAATATCAGACTTGAAGCGAATATCTCTTCAAAATCATGCATTTAAGGAAAAGAAGAAATTAAAAGATCATCAAGCAATAGGTATAAAAGAGGGAAGACTTTAAATAATTTGTCCTTGTCAGAGATCGATCTGCGAGATAATAAAATAAATAAAATAATAATAAAATAAAAAGATGAAAATCGGCAAAACAATCAGGAAATATCTCAGGTAGAACATATGAATAACGAGTGTGACTAGGGGCTTGGAGGAGCAATCTACCCTCTTGTTTATTTTTGTTTACTCCTTTAATAAAACTTTGTCAATGATAGAAAAAGTTTGTCCTTTTTCTTTGTTTGTCAGCAAAGCACAGTATTTTTTTGCTTCAGTTAGGTAGCAGAATAATGATTTTAGTAATGTATGCCTATAAAGCTTTAAGAAAAACCAGCTAAATCCAACTGTTTTAAATAAATCCAGTTCTGATTTCGTTATATATATTTTACAAATTTAATCTTTCAAAATTAATTCTATAGGAAAAATTAATAACAAAAAGCTGGTACATTTTGCGCTGTAGAAAAATCGTCTTTTTCCAAAAATCCCTTATTGTGGATTTATTCGTTCCTCAAATGCTTCCACCACGGCGCCATAGAAACCAAATATATCCCGGTAAATTTATTTACCGATATTTGCCAGAATAGAAGCATTTTGTTACGTGCCTTCAAGTACTAAACCATCATGCATTACTCTCTCTTCAGCCAACAAAAAATTAACCAAAACTAACCCAAGGCTTGCTCAAAATTCAAAAAAACTTTAAAAATACATTCCGTATGCGCGTTTGGCACCGATTTACATTCCGTACACAGATGCCGTATTCAAACTCTGGTTTTAAAGTCGAATCTGACCAATGCAATAGCGCCGGATGCCAAATACGTTTACCGAATATATACATGTGTACCGTGGTGGAATATTGTGGTGGTCATATTTAAAATGTACTCGATTTTTGACGTTTTGGCTTGACACAAAGATTTTAAAAGTATTTTGAGATATTGCTATAAACTATTTAATTTATTTCAAGGCAACTGTGTTTAATATTTAAATATCTTTTAAACTTATTAATTCCATCACGCAAAAAATGGCCTTACACTTCATATCATACTAAACAACAAATTCTAAAAAAATATTACCTTAATGAAAACCTTTACGACTTTAGTGCATCGTTTAATAGGAAAAATCATATTTCCTGAATCTAAAAATGTTTTACAATTGCGCTCTTGTCGAAATATGTGCCAAAGTTTAGCCACCGAAAAAACGTATTTAGCTCAATTTTAGGAAAACCTATTTGTTTAGAAAATGTCCTGTTACGCCTGTTCATGTCTAAAAAGTTTCGCTCAACAGAATATTGGCTTATTAACGCTGAAATGTAAATTAATCGGTTCTAAACGAAAGCAGTTAATGATGTTTAAAAAATGTACTTCTTTAATCTGCAGTTAAAGAACGTGATTTGAAATTAAACTTTTCATTTAAATATATTTTTCTTATATTGACTTGTCACAGACTGCTTTCTAACTAATGTGTGGAAGAATGATTTATTTGGCAATTCCTGATATGTTAAACATCGATGCGAATCTTTTCGGGTAAAAAATGTGCTCACCAACTGTCGTTGATAATAATCCTCCATATTTTGGATTATCTTTATTGCTATATTACGGTTTTGAGGCTTGAGCTACATCTTTCTCTTAAAAAACTTAACAAAGCAGCTAATTCTATATCGATAGCGAAAATCAGATAATTCGTATTTTATGACACGAAATAATTTCTAGTTCTGTATTATGGTGAAATAGCATGTCACATTGTGTATGCTTAGTGATTATGAACTCTGTTCTTCACGGTAGCCATGCTTTTTTCTCTTTTTTCATGAAAGTGGTATTAGTAAAGGTATTTTGCTGATAGTCAAGATAATTTAAAATGGTTACTAATTGACAAAAACGATCGGGAAATGACAATAAGATCGAAAGTCAAAATATCGAAAGCATTTATCGACAACCGTGGATCGAAAACTAAATATCGAAATTAAAGAATATCGAATAAAAATAAAATCGAAAAAGCAAAATATTGAAACTGTAAAATATCAAAATGGCAAAATATCTAAATTATAAAATAATGACAAAATTGCAAAATATCGCAAGATAAAAATAATTATTATTGTAAAATATCAAAAAAATTGAAATTACAAAATCCCAAAGTGCAAAATGTTGAAAATGCAGAATATCGAATCTAATCAATTCTTAATCATCCCATTTAACCTTAGGGCTGGTCACTTACGCCAGTTGTTAGATTGCGTGGCCCTTTGGATTCTTTACTGCGGTTTCGTTTTCTGGATGCGGTAGATTCTTAGAATGTGCAAACTTAATTTTAACGTATCCTGGCATCAATTTTTTAAGAAGCAAAGCAAAAAAGAGCTTTTTATAGAAATACTACTCAAGATTATTAGTATATATTTTTAGTTTCATGGAATATATGATTTTTTTTCATGTCATATTTTAATTGAAAACTAGTGTAGGAACTTCTTATTATTTTTGTTTACTTTAAAGTAGTCCAGAAAGATAAACGTAATTAAATGACATCGTTACTTTGTTGCAGAATAGTTTAATTAACAAAAAAAATATCGATTTCTTACAACTTTAGAATGGCAGATATCTGTTATGAACATGAAAATTAGATAAATCGAATTGCCTAGTAAACTGCTTTTTGATGATGCAATGGTTATTTTCGATTAGTTTTGCATCGTCTTTATTTTGTTTTTGTGCAGAAAGTGATACTTTCCCACACACAACTGCCGTTAATCCAAACGATGCGGAGGGGATTCCGGGCAAAAAGTCAAGTGCGGGAAAAATACTTTTCGCTTGAATTGGAAAGATGGCATATTAAAATAAAAATAAAATAAACTAAAAATTAGTTAGGACAGTATAATTTTAGAGGTAAAATTAAGGAATATTCTCAAAGCTAAACGGAATAAAGTGAAATCGTTAAAATTAGCATAATTTTACTTTTACGTGCTAGTCTGAGAAAGTGAATTATTGTTCTCGTACTAGTGCGGGAAAACGATTTTTCACCCACTGCACTAGTGCGAGAAAATGACCCATTAGAAAATAAAATACGTGCAGGAAACACGGTCGTAGAAAAAATTTTATTGTGTAATTTTTTCGGATCGAAAAATTGAGGAAAATATTGAAATATTTCTATTATTTACCCTTTATGAGTTAGTTTTGTTCAGTTTAAGTTAGTTCGAATGAGCTAGATTAGCGTGCGCAATTAAATTTTGCTAATGGTTAATTTGAGCTAGATTTAGGGGAGGAACTAGATAAATATTAACATAATAAAAGCTGACTTTTATTTTGCTATAAAAATTTGGATGGATTTGTAAAAACGAAAAAAAAATTATATGTACAGGGTGGCTCGAATGCGAGTCTATGTATGGGGAACTCAAAAACCTAAAGGGATACTCTGTCGGTCAAATTAGAGCAAAATTGCGCATTGAGGTGCCTAACAATATGCCGTTTAGAAAGTTTTAAAATTCTAAGTATTTCCGTAGATCCGGAAAAAAACGAAAAAATGAATAATCGTTTTATTTTAGTTTTTACTGAGCTTGTTTAAAAACGGATTTCAAATTGAATTGCACTTTGGCATTGCCACTTTTTCCGCTCTATCCAATGGTGGTAACCAGTTTGGAATCCGACGTTTCGTCCTCAAGGGGTCATCTTCAATTTTCTTTTTTTAAATACGGACTTAAATTTTTTTTATCGTGTTTCATGATATTGGCGTTATTAATATGAATGTGTTTAATTTTTTTGATTTTTTTTTTAAATTTTAATTTTAACTTTTTTTCAATTATTTATTTTCTACGTGGTAAAAAATAAACGGACCTGCTTATTTAATTTTGCTATTTTTTTTATGTGTATTAAAAATAAAGGCTCCAATTTTCCACTTAACACAAAAACAAAATAAAATATTTTTATAGGATATAAAAATTTCAAAATTATCAAACTATTTAAAATTATGCCAGAGCAAAATAAGTAATTAAAAAAAAATTAAAAATGGAAATTAAGAAAAAAGAATAAAAAAAATTAAAACACATATTCATTTTAATAACGCCAATTTCATCTGAAAAACGATAAAAAATTAAAATTCGTATTTAAAAAAAGAAAGTTAATGATGATCCCTTGAAGACGA
This sequence comes from Pissodes strobi, assembly GCA_016904865.1. NCBI lineage: Eukaryota > Metazoa > Arthropoda > Insecta > Coleoptera > Curculionidae > Pissodes > Pissodes strobi. The sequence goes on from MU182045.1 coordinate 548,256, forward strand.
AACGTCCGATTTCAAACTAGATACCACCATTGGATAGAGCGGAAAAAGTGGTAATGCAAAAGTGCAATTCAATTTGAAATCCGTTTTTAAGTAAGCCTATGAGCAAAAATAAAACGATTTATCTCCGTAAATACTCAAAATTTTAACACTTTTCAAACGGCATGGCATAGTATTAGGCGTCTAAATGCAAAATTTTGCACCAATTTGACCGACACTGTTTCGAGATCCCCGTGCATAGACTCCAATTCGAGCCACCCTGTACAAGCGTTCGCTAATGATCAGTTTGGGCTAGTTTTGTTTAGTTCGCCTATGACCCATTTCCCCGGGAAATATGTTGGGTCTTTCTGTTTATATAAACATTTAGAGTTAATGGTCATTTCTTCGGCAAATCGATTTAACTCTTTCTGCTCGTTCGATATTTTGTTTTCGTCATTTTGTAATTCCAATCTTATTGTATTCGATATTTTTTATTTTCGTTATCTTTTTTCTTAATCAAATGTCGATATTTTTCCTTACGTTATCTTGGCTTTCGATCTTAATATCGTCACTCAACATTATTAAATAATAACAAAGAAAACAGCCTGTTCGTAATTAATAAATAATTTTTCTGTTCTAAAATTGTCACAAACCAACAATAGGCGATTCAGATTTAAACACGCTTTCGTATTTCTAGACTATGTTTCTGTTGCAGATTATAATGTATAACGATCGACCGTGCCCTACCCTTCACATGCAGGATTTTAAAAAATGAAGATGAAACACCCTATTAACGCAGTGTAACTGAATTGCTGCTACAAAGCAATTAATGATGATAGCACGGTAATTTTTTCATTTCACTTTGAGTGTCTGTTTGATAAGTTGTTGCCGATCGATGGCTTTATAGATTCAGGTCAGTCCGATCCATTTTGTTAAGCTGTTGGTGTTAGGAACTCGATTATCCTTTATTAACTCTGATTGTTTTTATCTAATCAAACACAAAGCTTTTTATTTTTTCTATTAATTCGTTTTCCCATAATTTAATAATAAGGGGACGTTATTGACGTAAATGATATAAAGCATACGTGTTTTAAACCCGTCTGGAAACGATTAGTAACATAATTTTAAAAATAAATATTTTTTACTGGACAAGAAAATATAACGTTTAAAATACAAATTTTATATGTAATCGGCAACTAGTGCGATTACTGCAGTTACAGGTATTTATTTCTATAGCTGTAAAGGAATCTCCATTGTGTTTTGCAAGGAATTTTCGGTATAGCCTTCGGCAACTTCGACGACTTCTATCCCCCAAGTCACTTCAGGTGTGTAATGTCGCCTCCTGCATCGAAAGTACTGCTGCTGACATTCTTTTAAAGAAATAGCCTGTATGAGTGAGTCCATCGGACAATTTCACATGAGCGATGTTTTAATAGAAATTCTACTATTTTTATTTATGCTGGTTGCTTTGTGCAATGAGATTCCCTAGTAAGGCTAAATGAGAACGATCAAGGAATTTTTTTAAATATATGGAATACCTGTCATCTTGCACTTTCTGCTCCTGTACCTACTATACAATTCGTTATGGAAAATGAAAGAAAAAGATTTACAAGGTTTCGAAACAAAAATATATAGTTGATATTTAAATTTTAAATCAAATCGTCAAATTATGGTTTCAAGGGGGTAGTAAAAAGGTATATGATCGAATGAAAATAATTTGCAATAATCAAAATTTCAACGTACAAGAATTTCTGAACATGTCTTGTTTAATAATAACTATACTATAGATTTTATCCGAAACAGTTTTGCCAAATGTTAGAGCAAATCAAAATAAACCAATAACAAAATTTTTTATTCCTTATAATCGTTGTTTCTCAGACAAAATAAAACAAATAAGTAACAAATTTAATATTCGTTCTATTTTTTAAAACAGACAGCGCCCTTATCTACTAAAAAAATCAAAACCTGAAAACAAAAAAATCGTCTATGATGCCATTTGAATCTAATGAATTTAGCATAGATGAAACCAGTAGACGTAAATAACTATCCGAATTTTTATTAAAAATATACAATTTTACAAATTACATATTTGTAAACATGCATTTGATAACAATTAGAGAAAATAATGGTCAAGTATTTTAGCAGAGAAACCGCTATCAAAAAACGTGAAATTAAAGAAAGTGCTTTAATGTTGTTAAATAAAGATAAATAAGGTACGTCAGCTTGGGTTTTTGCTAAAAACTGAAGCTGACGAGGGACACTTAAAAATTAACTAATTCACAAAAATCTTTGAATTCTTCAAATAAATAATACGTATTTATAAATATACAGAATTGCAAAAATCCACCAATTACTTGTCTAGTAACACCTCAATATAGCACAAACTTAACATGATTGAAATGATATTCTTAATCTTGTCAACTTGTCAAAGTCAGTTCAAAATATGACAATGTGCACGAGCTTTTCACTATTCTGAACGTTGAAATGTTTGTTCTTATTTGTTTTACCAATCGCTCATGGACAGAGGGCTAAAGAGCGAATAGCTATTATCATGCTAAATTTAACTTTGCATCTTAACCGTCCTAAAATGTAACAGGATTTGATGTTCTCCTACAGAGCACTGCATCAGTTTAATCGAAAATTATCGCATTTCTCTAACTTTAAGTTAAACTGTAAAGTTGAAGTCTGCCTTCATTATGTACTAAGGTCAGTAAAGATTTATCCTTGTTTTTGCCTACTTCGGAGAACAGAATTTCGACTTTTAAATGTCTGTGGCGTCTGATTCGGAAAAGTCTTTTTCCCACTTTTCCGTTTGAAAACCGACTTAATCCGAGAAACATGATATGTTTGCATGAAACTAGACTTACTTTAAGTAGCTTGTAAATCATGTAAGCAACATTTAGACGACATGAAGAAAATTAAGACTTGAACGCAGGACCGGTAAGAAAAAAATGCAATTTACACTAACTTAAAAAATCGGATTTGAAATAGCAAGGCTACCACTACAAAATATATCTTGATACTCAGCAGATAACGCCGTCGTCAATTTTTAACGTTTCTATTCGGTATATCAGTTATTGTATAAAAACTAACAAAGTTCTGGCCGTCGGCGTCGCGCCGCCGTGCGCCGGTTGGTAGTTCGGCGCATATGGTCAACAATTCTGTAAAAAATTCAAAGAAACTATAGTTTTCAAATCGTGTAGCCATTTCTCAAAGCATGCAAAAAGGTGCAAAGAATTAAAAAAAAAATTATTTTCCTGGATTTAGAATAGAAAGGCATGTGACTACCCGTTAGCTGAGTCTGTTTCTAGCCATAGAATGATTGCTGACTATTTTTCCAGCAATAAAAAGTTTCTTCCTCTCCGTCTTCCAGGAAGAATAAATTTTCGTTGCCCTTTAGCTTTTTTTTTCTGAAGATGATTTTATATTACAACAAACTGAATGTAGCTTAAGTCTTTCATCACTACGAAAATTATTTTTGAAACGGAACAAAAACTTGCACCAGCCGATTTTCTTTGTTTTAAATTCTCTGGGTCAAAAAATTAGTCAAAGGATATATGACAAATTATTTGGTTTTCTTGCAACAAATCTTCTAAAAAACGTCTTTTAATGATCAAGATAAAATAAAGGAAGCCCGTTTACAAATAGAATAAAGCTTCGCATTCTAAGAATCCGTTTGTATCCGTTTATAAATCGGATCTGTTCGGCTAATTAATGAAAACATATATTTAAACAATATACCAAAGTTAAGACCTGGTTTCTCTGACCAGATCGGCCCGAAATATTTAGCCGAACGGATCCGATTTATAAACGGGTACAAACGGATTCTAAGAATGCGAAGCTTTAGATCCTATGTTGACGGGCCTCCGCCGCGGAGGAGAGGCGCAGCAGTCAAGAGGCTTATCGCGGTCTGAAAAGCTGTCTAAGCTGTCTAAGCTGTCTAAAAAGCTGACTAAAAAGCTGTCTGTCTGTCTAAAAAGCTGTCTATATCAGATAGCTTTTTGGAGAGGTTATACAGCTTTTTAGACAGCTTTTTAGACCACGATAAGCCTCTTGACTACTGCACATCTCCTGCACGGTGGAGGCCCCTGAGCATAGGATCTTAGTCTACTTTTAAAATCTCATAGAAATGTATTTGAATATCATGACTTAAAATTGGATTTTTGGAGAACAATTTGTTTGAATTTGAATATTTTTCTCTAAAAAACCATTTACTTTTGAGTCACTTTATGAAGATTGTAACTAAATTATCCCTTGACATTAATTTTGATAATTTGTATGATAAGTTTTGTATAATAAAATCTACCCTTGACATAGCTCTGTCTGAGGAGGGATATGTTATTCAAAAATGGAGTAACTGTTTATTGCGAATAATGAACTTAAAAATAATTCAAAATGTTTTTTCAATATACGGCCGAAATGCCAACTTTGAAAGGGTTTTCTCATTATGCAATGCCGACTGGGGTGACAGCGGTAACAGTCTTTTAGTTGACCATGTCAAAGTAGACCCACAAGTTAAATGAAATTTTAACTTAACTTGTAAAGTGGTTTATAATATGGCAATTAAGACAAAAAGCTTTTAGAAGCTGTAAAATCAAATAATAAGTATTTCTTTGTCATTAAAAAAAATATTAAACTGCTTTTTTAAAGCATTTTATTATTATGTTATGTTTTATAAGAATTTTACCGACAATATCAATAATTTGTTTAATTAAGGACCTTGATGCCAGCAAGAAGTAAAACACTATTTTCTCAAAATTAAGTTACTTTTTGTCTCCTGGAATGATTTCAAAGAGTGACTCTTCCATCGATTCCTTTCTTAAGTCAAGAAGTCCTTATCTATTATTGATGTGATGTAGAAAAATTAACATTTATTAAGTTTTGAGTTTAATAAAAAATGTCCTTAATTTGCTTTGTTCTTTCTTCAACTCTATGCCTTGTAATGCTCAAAATTTAACCTGGCAAGCCTAAGCACGCACATAAAATTTCAAATATAGCACTGAAATACTGCTTGAATGTTCACTTGACACACAGGTGAAATACGACTACGCGCCGAATATACTTGCCTTGAAGCTATTACAATTCTCCTCCTTGGCTTAGATTTGTGCTCATTACACCTCATTTAATATTCCTAAATGTATGTCAGGTATATGTATGCGAGCGTACTCGTTCTAAAAACCAAAGGAACGAGAAATGGGGGTTTTACATAAAGGTTTTCCTCATAATATTTTATTTACACAGTCCTTATCAATGTCACTTCTTATTGAGAAACATTGTAGATAACAATACTTTAAAGGTTAGTAAGTAAGATATGCTAGTCGCTCGCCTATTTATTGTTGCTGGATGACCCCCTATCAAACACGGATAATAGCTGCTTCGTAGTCCCTCTGGAAGCTTGTAAGTAGGAAGTGGAGACTATGAATAAAGTAGTATTAAGTAAATATGTGTAAATGATAAGTGATTAAGATAGCAATCATTGCAAGAAACTTTAATAATAAATAGTGATGACGATGGAATGTGTTCCTAAAAATTCAAAAAAGCTTGTCGGAGATTCCTTATATAATTCGTGCTTCTGCCGCGCCCATATTAACGAGATCGCATTAATTCATTCAGCATTTTATTATTGCCGCCGTACATCCTGCTTTCCTTAATTGCTCGCTATACATGAGATAATAAGATATAAGTATATTTCGCCAATCAGTAATTATTATATACACAAGATTTGTACAAAACGCTAGCGCAAATATTTGAGCCTTAATTCTGAGGGTTTTGCCCAATTTACAATAACTAAGTTGGGGTTTGGAACCTTCGATGAAATGTACTACAACACTGTTTCTGAAATACAGGGAGTCAAAATTAGCATTATTTTAAACTTTTTGGTAAAAATTTACCTCAGTAATGGCGTGATTTGCTGGAAATATGGTACTTGGAGGTTTTTTAGGATGGCAAATCGAGATATGATCACACTTTGCCTACATCTAAAGCTTCATAACATTTTAAGTATATTAAATTTTTAGTTCAAAATTCTTATTCCTTGGCATGTTTTGGCCAAAATTTTTGTTATTGCGTACCCACTGAAACTGGTCAAAGCAACGAATTAACAATGATAAGTATCGTCATTAGTTATAAAAGATTCAAACGATTCAATCTGACAAACGTTTATCGTTTAATTTTAAAATATATCATTTAATCCTTACCTTACTCTAGCGCATAAATGGGCCATTTGACATTAGTTCATGATTATTGCGAAGGAAATGGTTGGAAGTCGGTTAGAGAATATAGAGAAAGTTTCCAAAGTGATGCGTACCAAACTACTAATCATGTGCCGTTATTAAATACCATCTTCAAACTCAGCCGGTACTTTTGCTCCTGCAACGTTTGATGAGGGGGGGAATCAACAAATAGGACACCGGAGGTTGAGGAAGACATTGCAGAATGAATTTTAAAAGATCCGATTCTAAGCACAAGACCCTTAGATCGGCAGCTTGAACTCTAGACAGTATAAGAGCTTCTGCATCTCGACCTGGAATTGAGACTAACCTTTTGTCGATTCATGATGAAATTGACAAAACAAATATTTACCGGTATCAATTACATAATAAACATGTTTCCGCACTCAAGGTTGTTGATTATCAGGTATCATTGACAGGTTTATTATTAATCCTCCTTACCACATTTTTTAAATTATTTGCTGGAAAGAAATACCTATTTTTATCAAGTGCGAAACGTGATACTTTCCCGCACGTGATTACCGTTGATAACGACACGCAGCGGAAATATACTTTCCTCATGTAACCACATATTAAAATAAAAAAGTTAGTAAAAATTAGTAAAACTAGTAAAAAATTATGAAAATTGACATATTTTTACTTTCCTCCACAAGTGCAGGGAACTGACACACACTTAAATAGAAAGAATTAGCATGAAGTAGGCAAAATGCAAAGGCATAAAACAAATAAATTTCTGCATCATAAAGTTTATTAAAATGCTAAATTAAGATAATTTTGCTTTAAATTTCCTTATTTTCATAATTTATGAGGGTATGATGGGCGGTTTTTATTTTAGGGCCCTCATAAATTTATAGATGTAATTTATTATCAACGTAAACCTAATTAAATATATTAACTCACTCTTGTGGCTTATTATTTTATGTACATTCAAGCAAATAAAGCTTTTTATATATGTTCAGTTTTTCGTAATTAACAAGGCTATGATAGGCGTTTTATTCCAATGCACTCACAATTTTATAGGACAACCCTATACTGATTTTTTTAAATACACGTCTCGTATTTTAAAATTGTCATAAAAATGATTTACCGATGGATGTTGCTATACAAAAAGGGGTATTACAAACTTACATAATGAACATATTTATGCTGGCGAAAGGTTGTTGATTATAAACAAAACCAGATATAATTGACAGGTTTATTAACTGGTTCTGCGATCTTACTACCTTATTAAATTTCTTTTCTGGAAAGAAATACTTAATTTCCTATTAAGTTCGAAAAGTGATACTTTCCCGCGCCCGATTACTTTTGACCCGAATGACGCGGAGCGCAAATATGGCTTCATTTAATGTATGTGAGCACATATTAAAAAAAAAGTGTATCAAAAATTAGTTTAAATAGTAATAATTTTTCGAAATTTATATTAAGGTCAAAATTGGTATATTTTTACTTTCCCTCACAAGTGCAAGGAATTAAAACATATTAGAATAGAGGCGGTGAAATGGACAAAACGCAAGGTCATACAATAAATAAAATTCTACATAAGAAAGTTCTTTAAATAGCTAAATTAAGGCAGTTACGCTTTAAATTTCCTTATTTTCATAATTTATGAGGGTATGAAGGGCATTTTTATTTTCGTGCCCTCATAAACTTACAGATGTAATTTATTGTCAAGTAACACCTAATTAAATGTATTACCTCACTCTTGCGGCTTTATTTTTCAATATTTTATGTATATTGAAATAAATAAAATTCATTTATATAAATTTCGTTTTTCATAATTTACGAAGATATGATAGGCGATTTATTTTAATGCATTAACAGTTTTTACGTCAACTCTAAGCCGATTTAATTAAGTGCACGTCCCGTATTTTAAGTTATTATATTTAAATTCATAGTTGGTGCAGTTGACATAAAGCAAACTCTCACCTTTATCGAAGCAGGAATACTTAGTAAATTTTTCAAATTTATTGAATGATCTTTCCCTGGCTACTAGACAAAATATAGGGTTCGTGCACAAGAGTGCACCCTCACACTTCATATTTAAAGTTAGAAATCATTTAAGTGAGCGTTTTCAACATCAATTTATGGCTACATAAAATGAATCGCCTGTAAATTAACTGCCCCGTTCATCGGATTTATTGCATCTGGATTACTTATTATGAGGAACTCGATATGGTATACTCTAGATTAATGCAAACCGAATAAATATTGCGGGAACAAATACAAAATTTAGTAAACATTTCCGAGTTAAATGCAGATATGGGAAAGGATGCAGTTTAACTTTATCCGTACAATGAATCTTTGTGTACATGAAATCGGAGGTAATTTCGAATATTTACTTAGGGTTTTATAGAATAATCTATAATATAAGTTTGCATTTTTAATTTGTCAATGACTTGTATGCATTATTCCTGCCGTTTTTTGCCATTGTTAGCTCAATGCCGTGTATTTCTTTTGTTGGCAATTTTTTTGCCCTTAAATACGTTTCAAATTTCTTGGACCAGTCCTATATCTAAATAAAGTGTGAAGGCTGCCATGAGTAGTTTCAGTACTCAAAAACATTTGAATTCGCTTATCTCAGAAACGACTACTGGAAGCGACACCTACTAGGCATAGCTTTTCTAGACAGAATACCCAAAAATTCAATATGCAGAGGTCAAAAAATTATGAAGCTTTAAGTGTAGGTGAAGTGCTGCTGGTAACCTCCTTTGCAATGTACTGCAAAACTGTAATCAGGTCTCGACTTTTCATTCTGAAACGCCTCTTAGACTCGGGAATTTGCTCTAGCTTTTGTACAGACTTTAAAAGACACCCTGTAATAAAATCACAGTACAAAGTCTGGAACCATATAGTGAAATTGTGATACTTGCATTAAAAACGTGTATTCTGAAATAATAAAAACATTAATATTGAAAAATTATAAGAATCGTATAGTCAATTTTTGTCGTGCGTAAAAAATCTGGTAGGTATTTGGTTATGTGTATCTACTCCATCAAAACACTGAAATCAGCAGAAGGATTTATAGAGGACCCATAAATACGTGAGCTGACCTTTGCGTCGAACATGATGTACAATTAAGGTCATACGTTTAATGAATATGTGGCGGTATACATCAATAATAGATACGCAACATTAATGTTATGGGAGTTAAATCTATCATGAAATATCACCGGATACAATCTGTAATGAATTTTCAACGCATACATAATTCGAAAATAATTTAAATGTATTTCTCTATGCTCAGCAGGCCCTTTATTATCTACGAATTTTATTTAAGATTTAAGTAACCCATTTTTATAATTCAAATGTTTGAAGGTCAGGTAAAAATTTAGCAGAAACTAAATTATTTTTGGTAATTCTAAATGTTATGTAAATAAATGACTACTATGTAGTGCAATACTTTCCTTAACATATTAGAAAAGGTATTCCTAAAAACTGATTAGCATATCATATGCCTAAGACTATCAGAGATAAATTATTTTACTTCTTTAAGTACAATTTTGGAAATAGTTTGTTCGGACCACTCTAATATAAAAATTGCGTATATTTCGGGTAGTATAATATATCATAATTCCATTAAATGTTTTAGTAGCAATTCATTATAAGCAAAAACCAATATCTGGTTGATTTAATATTTAAGATTTTTACTATACCTTTAATCTGATGTGGACGATATCACTACAGAATCCTGAGAGTAGAGGAAATTGTTTTTTAAGCTAATTAAAGTTCGCAATCAAATCATAAGTGACAAATGTGTTATAATAAAGGATAAAGAAGAAATAATTGGCACAAGACTCACTCTTTGCGAATGTGGCGAAAGTTGTGACAACCTCAGAAAAAGAACCAGCTTTACACGAAAATATAACTCAATCGAGTAAGTTGACAATGCCGCAAAACACAATTCCTGCTCGGGTAATCGAGAAAATCGCAAACCCAGAATCAAATATACCGCCAGCGTCGCGAGGGAATAAACAAACGAATTCAGTTTTGAATATCGATCAACGCGTTGCAGACGGTGATAGCACAAAGAATGAGATAAAGGATGATACATGGAAATAACAAGCGCAAAGTGGTATCATTGGCACCAGTGTGGTACCGAACGTAGTTAATATTATGGTCGTCCCAAAAAGATCGCGCTATACGAATAAATCTCGAAACAAAATCGGAAACATTACAGACAGGTGAAAAAAATATATCCTCGAAACTGATTATGTGGCAACATGGCTTCATTGGACGAAGCTGAGTCTGAGCTAAATCGCCTTACTAAAAGTAAATTAATACAAATTATAATTAGTCAAGAATTACCAAATGATATAGGATTAAGTGATCAAGTAGTGGACTTTATAACAAGTGTACGCCAGAACCAAAATAGTGACCCTTTAGGCAGTAACCAGGAGAACAAATATCAGTATAATAACAAGGCTATGTTGTTATCCTGTGATTTAAAATTGGTCCAAAATAAGGGTGAATTCTCAAAACGGTTAGCACAACAACTTGACAAATCGCTGTCTGATAAGGAAACTATCATACACCTGCTGGAAAATCAAAAACCAACGATAGTTTGAGACCTAGAGATGGCAACGTTGCCGAATTTCAGGAAACCGCGCAGAACTCCGTATCGATTCTTGTAAACAAAACGTCTGACATAGTGAATACAAATTTTTCTGATGCCAAAAAAACGGACAAAAGGGTTATTGTGGATTTAATCTTGCTGCAGCAAAAAATGACTGCATATTTCCAAATACGCTCATCCTATGCAGAAGAAGACCTCTCAAATTATCTCCAGAAAGAATTTCCGCCAAACACCTTCACAGTGGAACAAGCAAATAAAGGCGGATCGTTTAAATCATTTAAAGTTGGAGTTGACGAACAAATCTACGATGCTGTTCTAAAGCCTGATATTTGGCCCGCTGGTATCGAAATCTCACCGTACTTATTTCGCACCAACTACAATAATTCTCGACCCAATACCCAGTATCAACATTTTAACCGGTGGAATCTGTGTCCTAAATTTAAACGTCCGCAATATTAGAAACAAGGTCGCCGAGATTAACTTTTATTTACTTTCGATCAATTACCCACATATCATATGTTTTACGCAAATATGGACTGGTGAAGATGAAATTCAACTAATAAACCTGACAAACTATTCTTTAGTGTCTTATTATTGTCGGTCTATGAATCGAGGTGGTGGTGCGGCTATCTTTATGTGTGATTCTTTAAATTTCTGTGATGTGAAAATCGTTAAGTGTCCATTGGTACAGGATTGTATTTTTGAGTCTACATGGGTAAATATAACCTACAAGTCTGTCTTTAAATGTACCTTGCATCTACCGCCCTCCGAATGCTAATGATGAAATTTTTATGAATGGTCTAGAGCAACTTTTAAAACTAATGAATAACTTTAAGGGTTCTAAAATTGGATGTGCCGACTTTAATTATAATTTTGCTGATAAGACTAAGAAGACTCTTGATATATGCAGCTTATTTTCCAGCTATGGTTTTTTGAATTTTCGCGAATATTTGGCGATTGTAAGTCTCTTATTGATAATATTTTTTCCGATTTGCCCAATGAATTTGTTGTAACAAGCACATTATGTAATACAATTTCTGACCATGAGAGTCAGCTTATTTATTAAAATAATAACATAAAATACTCAAATAATTCCGATGATTAGGAATATAAGAGATCATTTTCAGACGAAAATATATCTTATTTTGATTTTTTACTACGTCGTGAAAATTTGGATGCTCTATACGCAGAACAGAGCCTGTAAATTATTCTTTGATGAGCTGTATAATTTATTTGAAGTCGCATTTCCTTTAAAAAAATATAAGCATAATTCTTCTCATAGAAATAATAATAATTCTAGGAAAACTCCGCAGCTAACTGAAGAAGGAGTTTTGGTCAGATATGTGTATAAAGCAATTAGAGCATCTAATTCTATTGATCTAAAAACCAAGTATAATGTTCTAAAAAAAAGCATGTGCAGAATATCTTACAGGCAAAAAAACGTTTTTATGATAGTAAAATACTAAACTCTAAAAGTAAGTCCCAAGTTACTTGGAATATAATTAGGCAAAATCTTAATACAACTAAGAAAGTAAGATTTCCACTTACCTTCGGCAATTCTCATAATATGGCTAACGATTTTAACAAATTTTTTACTAGAAATATTATTGACTTAAAAAAAGATATTGTTATCGAACCAAGCTATAATTTAAATATACAAAAATTTAACACTTCTCTTTTCTTGTTTCCAGTCTTGCCTAGGGAAGTTGAATAAATAATCCAAATTATCTGTAATAAAGGTTCCTGTGGTCCAGATCAATACCTTGTAAATTAATTAAGGCAGTTTCTAGAAGTGTGTCGCCAGTACTGAGCTATATTATTGATTTAACCTTTAAATCTGGTATTTTTCCCTCTCAACTAAACTCGGCAATAATCGTACCCGTATATAAAAAAGGCGACAAAAATATAATGTTAAATTATAGACCTATCGCATTGCTCTCAGTGTTTTCCAAGATAATTGAAAAGGCCTACTTAAACAGACTGGAATGTTTTTTAACTACTTACAATGTTTTAACAGAGAGACAGTTTGGTTTTTCCAAGGACCGATCTACACAGGATGCAGTTTTATCTGTCTACGAAAAAATGTTCAATAGCTTTAATGACAAAAAAAAGGCGGTCCTATTTTTCGATTGTGCCAAAGCGTTTGATCTTATCGATCATCGTCTTTTACTTTGCAAATTGGAGAGTTACGGCATACGTGGTCCGGCGTGGACGAACGCAAGTTGTAAAAAATTAAGCAAGATAAATTCGATTTTATTCCCGATAAGTTGGATGTAGATAGTGGTGTTCCACAAGGCAGTGTCTTGGGACCTGTTTTATTTCTGATTATGATTAATGATTTGCTCCTGAATATGGAACATAATTATTTAACAATATTTGCAGATGATACCTCATCAGTTTTAGTTTCTGGTAACATTGATCATTTATCTAGATTATCTACTAACTCTATAATTCAAATGAAAAAATGGTGTCTTATCAATGGTCTTGTTTTAAATGTTCAAAAAACTGATTTAATTTTGTTTGCTCCTCATAGCTCTAAACAGGAAGTCAGCATGTTAGTTAGGTCTAGTGAAACACCAAACTTAACTATAAAACATGGTCTTGGGAGCAACATACAGAAAACCTTATTGGAAGGCTCTCTGTAAGAAATTTTGCTATATTGCATCTACAGAAGTATTGTTCTCTTGATGCTATAAAATCTTATTATTATGCATGTGTAAATTCAATTTTAATGTATGGTTTATTCTGCTGGGGAAACAGTTTTAATGTTATTCGTGTCTTTGTTGCTCAAAAACGAATTATTCGCACAATGTTTGGTTTGGGGCCGCAGGAGTCTTGTAGAAACATTTTTGTTCAGAGTGGCATTTTAACCTTATTTAATATGTAGTACATATTAGAGGCAGCCTGTTATGTCAAGAAGAACTTTAAAACGTATGGAGATATTAACAATTACATAACTAGAAACTCTGACAAACTGTATATTCCAGCATTTAATTTAGCACAAGTGAATCGTGGACCTTTTATTACTTCTGTAAGAATTTATAACCACCTACCGAGCAGTTTAAAAACGGAGGACTTAAACTTGCTTACCTTTAAAGTCAAATTAAAGAAAATTTTAAAAAAGTATGCATTTTACTCTCTGTCTGAGTTATTCTCGCGAGATCTGAATTAGTATTAAGGTTGTTACTTTTGTATCTGAGTATTTTTAGGTATTTTTTATAATTATATTTTGTTACCTAGTATATTTTCTTCTTTCTAGTTAGTTAAGTGATTTGACAAATTTCAATAGTTGTAATACAACTCTTATGAAATATATGGATTTGAATTTGAATTTGAATTTGAATAGCGCTTAATCTGCAAAGCATCAAAATTTCTACAGATAAATTAAAATTACTATTAAGTCTGTAAACGTGGAGAAGTCAATGGATCCTGCAAAACGACCTGCCAAGGCATAAGTTTCGGTATTTTTTGCATAAGTGTAAAACAACAAGCAGCATATCAATAAAGTTAACCCCCGCTATTTTGTATTTTTCTAAATAAAAAGAATGTGCTAACTTGTGTCGCATTTGTTTTCAAAAATGATTTTTCCAAACAAAATTAATCTCGCCATTAATTGTATAACAATAATTAAAAAAAATCTGATTTCATTATAATCTATGGCAATGCATCGAAGCGTTATTTGTGCTGAGTAGTACCCTGGGTTGTTACTGTCATTTGTCACAATAGCCAAAACGTGAATTTTTCAGCGAACACTGTTGCCAAACCTATTTTTGAGGATTTCCTTTCATCTTTTAAGAAAGAAGCAATATTTATTGGTAAAAGATAGTGAACAATGTGTGTCTATCTTTTACTTTTATTCAGGTGAATGAATGCAAATGTAATTTATTTAAGAATAGAATAAACAATTCGCTTGTATGCGTTTATTCGTCAGGTATTCCACTCCCTGCATTGTCCCCCACTAGCGTTCCGAGAAGAAAAACAACAAAAATAACTGAAACTAATTAAAAAAAAGTGAATTATTTAACTCAACAGATTTTTTTACCTTAATTTAGGTTAATTCTCGTTCATGATGCTGCCGGAGAGGGCGGGCATTGAATAAATATTATAAAGCAGATCTAATAATATACGTAAGTTAAGTGAAGATTTTGTACCGAAAGAACCTTAATGCCACCCTTTCAATGCTTCAGGTGAACTCTGTGAAGAAGGACTTTCAGTTCTGCGAATTAATAATAAATTATTAGCTTATGGAGTATTTGTAATAAGCTTACTCAAACTTTAGTGCTGGTATATAAGGCTAATTAATCGCGAGATAATTTTGAAGAGTAACTTAAATATAAACTTTCCTGATTATTAAATTTTAAATTAATGATGTTTAGAGTACTCTCATAATGCCTCAATTCATACAAGAGTTGAATATATTTTGGATAATATCTATTCTAATTCACGATTCACTTGTGGTATTTCTGACCACGAGACCAATTTCCATCATTAAAATCAAACATTGAATTATTTTTCTAAGAGAATCTTTTCTGAGAGAAATATGTAATCATTTATTTAAAATTTGGAAAGGGAAGAATAGCATTATGTCTTGGGAGCGAGTTTTTTCATGTCAGGGCACACATACTAAATGGAGATCCTATGGCGCTCGACGAGCAGTGTGTGTGCGACTAGTTGTAGGTTGTAATTAGGGGGAAACAGATGTCCTGGGAGTGATGCAGTGCTCCAAACAAAGGACTTCTTGTAAAGCGATGTTCTAGGAGTTTCCAGTTGTACGAAGATCTGGTGCGCTTTTGCCGTCTGTCGTGACTGTCTGACAGGCGTTCCCAGGAGCGGGATGAAGCAGGCCCAATCCTGGGAATATCTGCCGTGAAAGTATCTGTGAAACAGGAACATCTCAGCCATATGTCTGCGGTGTTCTAAACTGTCCAGATTCCGGGTCAACTCCGGTTCGCCGACGGGACTCACAGCTGATTTTACGATATTACGTGGTCATGCCAGGACATATTGCTGTTGACTGAGAAACCCATCAGTCAGCTTGACGAGGATGAAGGAATGGTCGGTTTGGCCATAATGATGTCAGTGGCGCTTTTGGTAAACGTGGCTGCTTGGGTCTTTGCCAGTGCTGCCGATGGAATATTTTAATAATTCCCGGAAACATTACCCGAGACGTCATTAAATTACCCGCAACGAAATCCGGTGTTGCCACGTTCTTTGTATGTACCTACTCAAAATAGACAAAATCCGGTATTGCCAGTGTTGCCACGTTTTTTGTTTGTTCGGCAATCAAAATGTTTTTTTTAATTAAGTATTTCATAACTTAAAAAAAAATTATAGTGAATTGATGAAATGACAAAAAAGGACTTTAATAAAATAATGTATAGGAAGGGAAACCACCTTAATCGTTATTCAACAATAAGCATCCCGCGGCAGCACCACTGATTGTACCAATTTTCCCCAACAAAATACAACTATAATACATAACTACAAAACCATTACCCGATATACCTATAATAATATGAACATTTTGCTTTTGATATTTTTTGGCAAGAAAAATTAAGTACTCATCTATTAAAATAACCACAGACACAGAAAGAAATAAAATAATAAGCTTAGACAAAAAAAAATAAATTAAATTAAATGAATCCCTAAGAATTAAATTCACTTAAATCAAATCACAAACTTAAATTTATTTATTTGTCTCTTTGTTGTGTAAAATAAAAAACGAGAGCACTAAAACGTGCCTACAACCGCCAGGCGTTTTTCATTTGAAAAGTCACGTGATCTGGATTGCTTACGGGTCGTGTCTGCTGTCCCTGCTCTGCACCATTTCCGTGACTGTATGCATTATATACTATAATATAATAGATACGAGACGACAACCGATTACGAATATTGATTTATTTGTACACAGAATTCGAAAAAGTGATGGATTACCCGAAAATACCCGCCGATTGAAATACCTGCAGATTACCCGACATCTCATCAAATTACCCGAATTTCGAGTAATTACCCGGAAATCGGCAGCAAAGACTCTTTGCTGCATTGAACTGGACTAAATTTCTGCCGCCCCAAGTTTGAACCTTCTCCAGGTCTTCATTAATTGCTGTAATCTGCTCTTGTCTGCGGTGATAAGTCTCAGTCGCTGGTAAAGCTGTTTCTGATCTAAATTTGGAAACAAGAGTACTGTCATCTGCAAAACTGTAAACAAGATTATTCGTTTTGGTCAGCAGGTCATTAATTAGATGAGGAACAGAGTTGGTGAAAGAATTGCGCCCTGAGACACGCTCGCGTTAATGGTAAATGTATCTGAGATGTGCTGATCAACTGCAACGTGCAGAGATCGGTTCTTAAGCAAACTGGCAAGCCAGCTAGCTGTAGAGAGGGGCTAGCAGTCCGAAGGACGGCAACTATTTAGGTTTAACTGCTTTGAAATCATTTCACAAAATTGTTCTGCATTTTTCAATCCTAACTGCCCTTTGAAAACAACAAAGGTAAAAGGGAGATAAATCATGGGTTAGTGTTAAAGTTATGCAATTCTAAGGGATTTGTTTAGATCTAATGGGCAGTATCTCGTAATGGACGATCGATACGTTGTTCCTAAGGAGAAAAACTTGTGCTTGATGAAAACCAATAAAAGGTCGTTTTTTGAACCATATTCATATATTCAGGTCAGAGTGGTCTGGAGTGGGGTGAGTGAGGCAACGCGTGGCACAGCTGATAGGAAAAAATATTTCACATCGTTCCAATAATGCAATCAGTGAAAGCCATTAAATTAAAACCAACATTTTTAACACCTATCTTAAGTAGGCCTCTTTGGAAGTGGGAAACAGAATCCAGGCAAATGGACTTCAGCAACCTCCTTGCTTCATCAACCTCCGTGCTTCACCAACCTGAATGCAACTTGTTAAAAATAAAATAAAAACAAATATTCTGCTGGTTTCGATGAAGTTTCAGGAACTTGTTACTTTCTTGGAGACATTAAAGAGAAACAAGTTTGTTCCCATCTTCATAAAGCAAGATACACAGTTAGTGGATAATAATTATCCCCCGACGGTTCTTATACCTGTTTTTTTCAAAAATGTTTTCTGGTTCGGCTGGAACCCTTTTTGGAGAAATATGGTGTATTGTCACTTCGCTTTAGAGAAAATGTGCCCATCAGGAGTGTTATCCAGTATTCCTGCCAGAAGTTGTTGAAAAATATGAAGAGTGGCAAGAGAGCCAGGGTCATTTGTGATCTCACTAGAGCATTTGACTGCGTTTATCATTAGCTTATCTTAGGTAAGATGAAGGTTTATGGTGTGGAGGGCGAAGGCTCGAGCTCGTTTCTAGTGAGTTTTTTAAAGGACTTACCCAATACTTATATTATTTTATAAACTGGCACCCTGTTTTTTGTAACCCTTCGCAGTGGTTTTCATTAGCTTTCTTCTTAATAATGCTTGATTTCTAAATGTTTAAAATTTTAATTATTTTTAGAGAGATTACATCGATGATCACCAAAAAACATATATTAAAATATTGCCTCTGTCTATTACGTATTGGATGGTTTCTGCATTCACTAAACATTTTAACTTTTTCCACATTTCCACAGAAACGTCTTTCCCATCTATGTCTCAGCATAAAATTGTTTCTTATTTAATTTTTTTTCAAAGTTTTCCCACTCTCCATTATTACCGGTTATTTTAGGATTTTTTGTATAGTTTATTTCATTCCTAGATTCTGTGATAATTGGATTTCAAATTCTTGAAAGGTTATGCTTGGATGCTTCTATATTATATTGAACGATTTCAGATTTTTCCATTACTGTTAGTTTTCTCCAAAGGTACATGCACATTCAGTATTTATAAAATACAAATAACAAACATTTCCTCCAATTTATTTACATTTAAAGAATTTGAGATCCAATCATATTCATTCTTTCTAGCTGGAAGTTTAATACACTTAAGATTTTAAAATTTCATATTATTTCCTTTTCAATCCTATT
Source organism: Pissodes strobi (assembly GCA_016904865.1). NCBI lineage: Eukaryota > Metazoa > Arthropoda > Insecta > Coleoptera > Curculionidae > Pissodes > Pissodes strobi. The sequence goes on from MU182045.1 coordinate 567,016, forward strand.
TATATTTTTAAAACTACGATCCGTTAAAATGGTGTATTATTTATTTAAAATACTAATATTCTTTTAATATTCAATTTTTCCGTATAATTCATGGTTTTGTATTATTTCATTATGTTTTTTTGAATATTTATATTTTTAATAAAATTACCTACAATACCTACATGGTCTATTTTATAGAGATATCCACGAGTTTGTCGAGCTTTTTCAGGAAAACTGAGTCACTGGAACTTGGCTAGCGGCATAGGCTACATATAAACCTATAGTTCTTTAAAATTTAGAGATTGTCACGAAAAATCTATGGTTGATATGGAGTAAGTGAAAAGTCGCCTTCTGAGTAGTTCTATTCGCCTTTTGAGCTGTCGATTATAGACAAGTGTGTGAACAACATTGTGTATTAAACTAAAAGCAAGTACTACGCCTAAGTGAATGCCGAAACAAGGTTGTAAAATCGAGCCTTTCTCGGCTTCTCGGATTTTTTATTACAGCTTTATTACTTTCCCTAATTTCTACCTTGTAACTGGAACATTTTCGACTCCAGTTATCCATATATTCATACCGAAAAAAATTATTTAATATTTATTTTTATCTAATATTATGCTCCATCACCCTTGAAAAGATGCGAGTTCACAAACCAAAGTAAATAACTGCCACAACGAAAATTAGGAACTTAATAGTACATGTAATTGTGCGATATCAAGTAAATTGTACTTAATAAAAAAAAAGGAACCATAGCAACTATAAATTTCGGATTTCCGTGCCAGTGAGGGAGAAAACTTTTTATCATCTAATAGGGCAATCAACCCTGCGATACTAATACTACAGACGAAACGCGAACTCTGCCCCGAATGATCGATTTTCGTCTCGGACCCAGTTCGCTCATTTAACATTTATAAATAGATCAAGAAAATTAGCGTGCAGCGAGACGTAGATAAAATGATATCTTTCTTTTGTCCGAAAAATATGAAGAGGTTAAATGTGAAATAATTTTTTTTTATATAATATATAAATAAGCTACGTATCTACATCATTTCTAGTAATATTACTTGGAGCACCTTTATAAATTATATTTATTTAACAAATTTGAGAATGCTACTTAAGTTAGGTAAAAATACTTGCTTATTTCGAATTCATCTAAGATAATGCCGAAAAAAAAATATAGATGAATATTACCACATTGGCGGTGTGGCAATCTTGATCAATAAAAAATTCCATTCTACTGCCATAAAATACCATGCGATACCTAAAATGATAATATATATCGTAATTGCCCTAAACAAAAGGTATGAATAACCTACAAATAACCCGCGGGTATGCTAACCCACAAACTCCTCTGAAGATGAAGTGCAGAATCATTTTACTAAGACCTGCGAAAAGCTAGAAAAGTAGAAAAATCACACACCGTAATTATCAGAGGTGACTTCAACGCTAGGACTGGGTTAGTTTCGGTTAGTTTGAGTTAGTCGCTTTGCATCCAGATGACACAGAATAGATTGGACACTACGGCTTAAGTAATAGAAATCAGAAAAGAGAGTTACTAGCAAACTACCTGAATAATGAAAATATATACTGTCTAGATACTTCACAAGACCATTGGCGAACTTTACAATGCCTGTCTAATAAATGCTATTACCCCCTCCCAGTGGGATCAAGCGGTAATTACCATTTTCCATAAGAAGGGTGACATAGCGAACATGAACAACTACCTCCCGATTTAGTTTTTTACCCTTTATAAGTTTGGTTCTGTATTCGTTTCTGTAGTTTTATTTTAATAATCTAGAGTTTGATAAACACTTGCATCTAGGTTTATCTGTTGTCAAAATATGACGCTTTTAACTTTTGTTGTGTTCTTCATTTCTATATTTCGATATTTAAAAAATAATATTTTTTTTTATTATACTTGAGTAGTGTGTTAAAGAGAGTGAGTCCTCACGGAGGAGGTAATTACCTCGTTCTCCGAAAGGGCTCTCTCTCTTTGAATTAACGTCTCTCTAATCATGAAATTAATATATTTCCCATCCTTGTCTACATATATGTTGACCTTGCGTTATATCGACTTTCAACCCACCCTGACTTTTCCCCTTCTATCTTAAATAAACATAACAAAACCAGCAGTTCTGTATGTATTTCTTCATTTCACAGTTTAGTTTTCTATGGAAGAACTCAAGTTAAGAAATCGTGTACGCAAGAGAGTCAATTCAGAAATAGTTAGCTCGGAAACAGTTAGCACCAAAAAAAAAATAAAAGAAATATGAATGTCCTATTTGTTTCAATCCTTTGGAAAAAGAAAAGATTTAAACACCTAATTATTGTAAACACAAATTTTGTTTAGATTGCTAAACAGTATGGTTTAAAAGGAAGGATGTTTGCCCATTGTGCAGAAATTATTGTGATTACATTAATATAAAATATTCTAATCAAAAAAGAGCTATTGTGAAAGAAACTAATTCAATTATAAATATTTTTGAAACTATTCTATATGGTGATAATAATGATGAAGATGATAAAGTAGTTTATTTTATCCCCATAATATCAATGAGAGGAAATTTTCTGTTTATAAGGAACATTGATACTTAGGATCATTCAGTTGCTGTCAGTTATGGATGAGGCTGTGAAAAAGTTACATGAAGAATTTAGTCAATTAACTTCAGATAATTAATATAATGTTATGCATAGCAAACCAGAATATGTTGACTTTTATTCTGAGTTTGTATAGAACATTATTCTAAAGGTGCGTCCGCTTGTGATCAATATTTGGAAAATTTCAATGTATTGCAGTTTGTAGTCGAACTAAAACAATTAGGATTTTTTGTTGAAGTGGTTAGTTTGAAGAAATGTATAGAAGGTCCAACCATATAAGATGTGATAAAATTAGCAGAAGAAGAATTGGGAGAACATTAATTTGAAGTGTTTGTGTAAGAAATGGAGAACTTTGCATTAGAACTGTATGAAAACTTTCTGATGTCGCGGGAAATGACGCTGAAGCTCAAGATATACTGTGGTATGAAAACTATATGCAACATGCTGAATATTGTAAAAAAGGTGTACAAGTGTGTAGCGACTTCTTAAAAACCAAAGACAGAGTAAAGTTTGTATTGGAACTTAATATGGTAAAATTATATTATAAGAATGTATGTGTGGATTAGGAAATTTAAACGAAGGAAATGAAATGTATTTAATAAAACAAAGTTAAATAAAATTATTTTATTTTATTCATTCATAAAAAAATTATTATAAATATAAAACACATTTGAAAGCGCGCATATAGATGGTGACTGAATGATAAAAACATTTAGGTGCTGAGGCAATTAAAATTGGTTGTTCGTCTAATTCAATTACTGGTTTGCTGGAATATTTTCTTAGGTAATCTGCTTTTTCGATTCCTCTAACATAAAATTTGGGCTTCTTCAGTCAATTTTTTTACAATTGTTCAAAGGTGGTGAAGTGGGGTATAACCGATAATCCAATTAATGCAGTGGTGATTTTTTATTAACCACACAGCTTGCTTGTACGCTTCAGGAGAAAGATAACTTAAAGAAAATTATTGCTTGAAAGCATAATGACTAAATTTTCCTCAATCATAGGCAGCCAATTCTTTGGGTTGAAACTTATTCTTTTCATCTTTGAAAGCTTGAGTATCCAAAACTAATCTTATATTTTTAAACTGGCAAATTTCTTAAACTCAAAGTTTTTATTGGAATATGATTCAATGTCTATTGGACTCAAATCAGCAAAATTTATAATTTCTAAAACTCTCTCGAAGTTTAATCTATCCACATTATCTTCCATTTTATATTGGTTCAATTTTAAGACTCTTTAATTGCCAAGGTATTTTTTTACTTCTAATAAAGATATATTCAAATATGCATTTAAAACTTCTTCCATGGTTTCTTCAAAAATTATTGCATTAAAGTATCTTCTACAAACTGCACAATTTCCCTTTCTGACTGTCGACTCTGCCAAACATTGAAAGCAGCACTTATCATTGCAAGACCTAGGAACACAAATTTCTGCCTTTTCTATTAATTTTAAACAAATATAACACTCATTTTCTATACATTGTTTTTCTACACACTGGTCTTCTATTGGACTTTTCTTTTCTACTTTAATTTTTTCACCACTTGCTTTATTTTTCTGGTATTAAACATAATATAACTTTGCAAATTTTGAATTAAAGTGAAAAATCCTTAACTGCTAGTTATATAATAAGGGTTTAAGTAGGGAATAAAAGCTGTAGATTACATATTAAATGTATCAAAGTTATACAAAAGGCAACACCTTATTTCATGGTCAGAGCCTCCTTAGTAGACGGAGTGTTGACCGGTCCATAACCGAAACGTAATTTAACAAGGTGACATTATAGATTGAAACAATGCTCAGGCTTATGTCTGTATCTTAATAGTAGGAAAGGAGAGGAAATATATTAAGATTCTACAGGGAGGCACAAACTTATTTTATAAGGAGAGAGGCTCCTTGGTAATTCAAAGAGAGTGAGTCCTCACGGAGGGGTAAATTACCTCCTCCGTGAGGACTTACTCTCTTTAACACACTACTTACTTAGGCATGAAATAAGATACGCAAAGGACAAAAAATCAAGTGAAATTGCCCACTCTCCTCTTTATGAGACGCTATTCATATAATAATAACCTGTCTCTTACGGTACGTAAAGTCCTGAATTAACTGCATAAAACAAATCAGTCTTTTCCAACTTTTCAGATTATATAAAGTAGGTTATAATATCATGGCAATTTTCAATTAATCATACAATTTCCTATTTTAGGATAACAGTAATTTTTACTTCATCAAAAAGTCATTTCATTCTGGAAAGCTCATATAAGGAGAAATGCAATCAATACCACCATCATAAAAATACAGAATAGCGTTGAATACATCAGCATGCACTTATGTTTGAACGCTGCTGAAGAAGCAAAAGGGAAAAGAATTCATAAAATATTTGATAGTATGTACTAGATTTGCGAATTTCCTCGTTGCCCTAGTAGGTATCATTTTGACTCAAAGTTTACAGTTCAATTTATTATTATGTTCAAGTTTAAGTTCTGCGAACAAGTTTAATGTTCAGGGATTTTTGTTTAGCGAAACATCATATATTATTCAACAATACATATTATTAAAAACCACGAGGCAAGTTTCTATGCTTCTCATTTATTATGTACGTGTTACGAAAACTGTTAATGTTTATGAGAATATTTGAGAAACAAATTGTATGGTTCTCATGGCTTTCGATAACACTTGAATTAGTCTAGTACAAATTTCATGTCTGTCTGTGTTGCACGGAAATTGTTAATCAAACTGATCTAATAAGGTATCAACAAATTCAATGTTTGAACCCATCACGTTTCCATTGATAAAACGAGGCAAGTTCTTTGTCATATCGTCCTGCCGTTTTTTTTTAGTATTAGCTGCCATGTAGCCTCACTAGATTTCTGCATATTTTTTTCCGGAATCTGATTTTTACCACTTTTCAACTTCACTTCATCAGATTTTCCGAAAAATAAAATTGTCAATGACTGCTTTGATGTAGAAAAAATTAGAACAGTTGCGTTGCATAGATACTTTAAGGCAATCTTCATTAAATTCCAAATTCGCATCAGTACTGACAATATTTCCACTAGTAAATAAATAACAACCTTAAAACCCCTTTCGAGGACATATGCAAAGCAGATTAAAAATACTCAATTATTTGAAAACGTAGTTTTCATCAAAACAGTATGCCTTAAAATATTGTACGTCATTTGTCTGGAATAGTATTCGTTTTTCACTCGTAGTGTAAAAGTTGATTTACCGGACTTATACCATAAATATCTATTCCAACGCTAAGGTTGTTATATGCAGCCATAATTTGTCAAAACTCTGCGCTGTATTATCTCGGTATGACAAAACTTATTTTGCCATACGCTTCGAAACACTTCGCTACAACCCTGCATAATAAAATGACAAATAGACCTTTCAGATATTGGATCTACAACATAATTTAATATTCAAGAGTCGCGAACTCTGGCCTCGTCACAAGATAAAAAGACAATGCTTAATTTCTAGCCAAGCCCGTTTAAATATTCTGCAGATCGCCTTAAAAAGACCAAGAAGTCTTACGAAATTCTTTTACTTTTTAAAGAGCCAGATAATGTCATTAGCTCCGAGTCTTGAGTTTGTTAGGAAGGTGGTGCGAATTTTTAATATTTTTAATTTTCGGCTTCGCATTTTTCTATTAATTTACTTGAAAATTAAAAGTTTTCTTTTAAAACAAATAGTAGCTTCCTGGGAGAGCAAATATTTTTCACTTAATTTCAATTTAGTAACAACAGTGACAGTAAATTAGAACACCAATAATTATTTTATAACTTAACGTAACGTCAGATTATTCATCAGAATAAGGGAGCTCCTTGCCAAAGCGGTTATATGACATATTTGAACTTGCCTTATTTTAAATATTTCTTTACTAAACAGCATGAAATAAAACTTAAGACCTGGCAGAAGATATTATTCTTGACTTTGGCTACCAAAAACGTATATCAACCCAATCCGCCGACTCCAATTCTGTGAAGTGATGAGTAAGACTTTTAACAATAATCCAAACTATTTCATCGACATCTGTTTTTCTGATGAGTGTTCATTTTACGTTAATGGCATTGTCACTAGGCATGCCTGCCGATATTAGTCAGATGAAAATCCCAAAGTATTTCATACGTAGAATGCCAAAAATTGTAATGATTGGGCAAGTACTCACGGAAAATACTTTATTGGCCCCTTTTTATCAGGAAATTTTGATGGCCAAATTTGTCTGGAATTGTTGGAGAATTCTGTTCATCGAACCCTCGTACAAATAATAGAAATTGAAGAAAAGGTTGAAACCATTAATTTTCAGCAAGATGATGCACCTACTCATTTCGCCTAACCGGTGTTTAGATGAAGTCTCTTCCCAAAACCGAAGTGGAAAAAGAGATCATGTTGAGTAGTCATCAAAATCACCTGATTTGACCCCAATAAACTTTTTTCTGTGGGGTCATCTGAAGTCGAAAATGTATATTAACAAGCATAAATCATGGACTTATTAAGGGTTGAAAATATATTAAAATATTGTCCCCACTAAAATCAATAATGACATTTTGGTTTAGCCGCACTATATATAACAACTATAATTGATGCTCAATTGAGCCCAACTCCACTGATTAAGTTTATAGGTATTAATATATTTCATTCTAGGAAAAAAAACTTGAATCACAAACATAATCTACTCAACAGTAACAATAAGCGCAGAGTAAATTATCCAATATTTTAGCGCTACAGACGTTTCATTTCATTTCTCGCATTCGCGTACTTATGTACAGAAATGCAATGGCAGGAACATTAAAGTATGACTTATCGCCTTCTTAGAAAATGCCTTAAATGGATACTTCACGAAGTCAAATCCACAATTACTTTTCCTTAAGTAAATTGGGTTTCTTGGATAGCTTTAAAGTGAAACAGGATTGGATTAGGTTTGGCAAATTACTGGATCTTTGATATATTAGAAACTGGTGGAAAGTTTGTTGTAATATAAGTAGCGATTATGAAGTAATGGAAAATATTCCTTGAGGCTTTAATAACCTAAACGTTTTTCTTAATGTAAGGACCGTGATCTCCTCCTATGACTTTTGACATCAATCGGGAAAAATAGATCACAAACTGCTCTACTGAGTGCTGAATATAACATATTTAGCATATAGTTTTAGATGGTGTTATATTTTGATATTTCGCTTGTAGGCAAGTATTTTATAAGCTTTTCTTGCCTTTCTTAAATTTATTGAATGCGTTAGAATGCTGAAAGTATGTACTTAATTAGATGGAAATGTTCATTGAATTTTTGTAGCCCTAGACTAGTTGAAATATTATAATAATTGCCAGATTCTACAACTTATGCTAATGTGAATTTTTGCCATCCAACATATAAGAAATCGTTAAAACACACCTAAAATATAGTGGTATGAGACCTTAAATGATAAATGAAAAAAAATATAATAAAAAAATTTCAATTAGAAAATCTATATAAATAATGTAATAAAGCCGGAGATGGGCAAAAAGCTCTAAATCAACAAATAAAGTAGAATTATAAGTAATCTACAGGAATTAATAACATAGAATGTACCTAAAATCAGACCACAAATATGGTCACCATAGGTGAATAGATAAAAAAAATAAAATCAAACAAAACGGAAACCACACTACATCAAATTTAATAATAATAAAAAAGCAAAAATAGGTGCGAATTTGGAAGCTATAGTTTTAGCGGGCACAAAATAAATGATTTAGATTGAAGAAGCGTCTTATGTGTTATGATACTTAGAATCCTTTAATAGGAAACTATGTTGGTGCAATTTGTATTGTAATTATAATCTTGATAATTGTTTTTTTTTTTAATATTAAAAAAATCAGAATAATTATCTCTCTAATAATATTTAGCGTTCTGACAAAAAGTCTAACATTAGTGTCAAATAATTATCTTCCTTATTTTCTGACAATGGATATACAAACTGTTGCAAATCTTTTGAGTGTATTGATATTTCTCCTCAGTAAGTAAGTAAGTTTATATTGGATAACAGATACTATTTTATCATATTATTAGCCTTTGATAATGAAACATTTATTTGTAGTGCACCTGGAGAAAGTTTCGCAGTAATTTCTGCAGGATATGCGATTTGCATATTTAAGGTTCAGGTTAAGCATGCGAACGACTGGAACCGATGGCGTCTTTAGAAGGCCTGGCTCAGGTGGTAAGGATCTCGCGTTTAGAATGCGGAGAAATGGGTTCGACACCCGGCCTTTGCAACTTTTTTTAAATTTTTTTTGAATTAGTTATGTTAGTTTGGGTTATTCTTTTTTGCTTGTGCCCCGCAGCTAGCGGAGGGCATTGCATGAATAAAAATACGTAAAGTGAAAAAACGTAAACAACATTGACGGTCGGGGCTAGTGTAACACATGTGCTTATCTAGCCAATCAGGCAGCGTTATTTAACTGGGGTTCTGTAATGCGTAGGCTTTCTAAATACGCGAACCGATAAGGGTAATTAGTGATGTTATATAGAAATCTTTTATTAAAGCATCTAAATGTTGATCAAACCAGCATTTGAAATTTCCACTCTTCAATAGTAAAGAGCTTGAAGACCTAGAGAAAAAGCATGATAATTACTTATGTAATCTAGCGACAGCTGCCATGACGTGGGTTAGCCAAATGCTACCCCAAGGTAAGATTTTATCACCCTTCCTTTGGTGTCTAGTAGTGCACAGCTTACTGCAAAAACTGAATGAGGCTGAGTTATAAATTGACACCCATGATGATGCTCTGGTTGTAATTATTGATGATCGGGACATTGGTCGCAGGGAGAGAATCATGCAATGAGCACTCCACCTGTTAAAGAAATGGCGCTAGGAGGAGGAACTCAAAGTCAATCATCCAGACAAGACTCGAACCAGTACTCTTTACGAGGAAGCATAGGCTTCGGGAGGTTCTCCCGGCCATCAACTCGTTCGGCCAGTCTTTGAGGTATAAAGGGTCAACCAAGCATCTTGAACTAATTTGTCCTGAAAAAAACAAGTAAGCAGCTGTGTTAAGAAGGCGAATAATACTCTTTGCTTTGGGCATGTAAAAGAGATTTTGGATGCAGGTGGAGCATAAATCATCTATCTGCAACGTCGAACACTCAATCAGATTTTCAAGAACTGGCTTGCGTATGAATTACTGGTGTTATGAGAATATAAGGCATGTGTCACAAAGGCATTAAGATAGACCAGAACTAGTACTTTGGATAACGCATGGCATATAATTACAGCATATGCAGAGAAACTTTGACTTCAGTACTGACTGATACTTTAAGGATTAAGTTACAGCATATCATTCGAAGCAGCAGTTCATATACTTAGACAGGCTCCACTTTTAAAGTGTAGTACGTTTATGCGCAAGCACAGGCAGATAACATGAGTGTAACTAAAACTCTGGATTACAGTGCTGAAAAATCTTCTGATAGTTCTCATTCCAAAGTGCATTCATACTTGTGTATCTGGAAAAAACTGACTGCTGAATATAGACAGCATTTTGATCTACAAATAAGATTACCATGATTTTTTTGTACATTATATTTGACCTGATTGGCGAACTAATGTAGATGATCACACAAGGTAATTATCCTTTCTATATCAAAAGTCTATCAAAGTAATGTATAAATCAATATATCTCCAGCAAATTGATTGGTTAATTTCAAACCCCGTAACGCTGACTTTAGGTTATCAACCTATTCAAAGAGAAGAGAAGAGTAGTGTGTTAGAATCACATACCCTCTTCACAAATGGATATTGGACTGCCGCTCTTTCTGCATATATCTACAATAATACGATACATGCCTCATAGCAAAAATATTTTCAAAATAACGAAAGCTTTATTTTTAAAATGACAGTAAAGTTTATTCAATAGGAAAAATGGATTACTGTTAGTTTAGATAAGAAATTTCAAGAAGAACTAGAAGTTAATTTCAATAATAAAACCATTACAGCTTCAACGATCAAACATGTAATGACTATAGTGATTACTTATATTATTTTAGATTGCATATATTTTTCCGTAACACTGGAAACCCAGCTGCATCTTGTTTAATGGGCTACGAAATTAGCAACTGCAGACGTTAGATCTCAGAATTTGTTACCAGTGTTTGCGGTTAAAAACAATCCTTCAACAATATGATCGAAGCAAATGTAGTCAAGTTCATTATTAACGTGAGCCAATCATACCATTTTTATAATAGGCATGCATATTAAATCTAGATGTGCAGCTAAGCTGGGGTCTCTTACGCCCCTTAGAGCGAATGCATGGACTTTGAAGGTTATGATTTCGTTCAGGGTACAAATTTACACAGATGATGGAAAATATTATATACACGCCCACACACCCTTAACCTACAAACACGACCATGCCTATAAAATTCTATAGCTCAAGTCAACGCTATCCTATAAGATGAGAGCTGTGATCTGGAAATGTCGACTAGACCTTAAAAAATTTATAAATCCATATGAGATATCACACGCTAAGTCTCGAGGAAGTTGTCTTTTTGCTGCTGCACTCTCAGTGCTTATCCACTACTTAATTTTCTTATGTTAAAACATATTTTCAAGCTTGTATAATTCAAACCACTCTTTAACCGACATTAAGAAAGTGTAACTCAATAATAAATGTCTTTTAAAAGAGCAACGAACATTATTACTTTCTATTCTCCGTAGAAGAGCTTGCAGATTTTCCTTCTGTATGAATAACTTGATTCTTATAGCTAGGTATTGGTATTTATGATATTAAATGATAAATTATTTCTCATTTGGAAATCAAATTAATGTATGTGTTACGGTTTATCCTGTTATTATAAAGCCTTTAATCGAATTTCGCTGCCATGCTTCCCTTATCAAACAGTAACCGGGCACCTCATAACAGCAATTATTCCGGTGGCAACATTTGATGCTTTAATTACATCAGGAATTTCGTAATTGTCGTAGGAAAATTTCCTTGCTTCGAACATCGTCGATAGTTTCCGTTTCGGTGGTGAGCTTGTCAAATTTAATTAATGCATGGTTTTCAACCCATGCTCCCGTTTTATATCGATTTCTCTTATCACCAAGAGTTGGAAGAGTCTGGCATGACATCACGCTTGACAAGTCTAAGAAACACTTTCTACAACATCATGATGAGCCGCTATTTATCGGGTTTGACATAGAGGCAAAATTAAAATAAACCCTTTAGGTTTACTTGCAAATTAAGAAGTTACGAGAGTGATGATTTCATCATATTTCTGCTTTAAGTCTTATTTTTTAGCGACGAATATATACAGCAAGTACTACATAGACACAGTTTTCACCAGTGAACGAGTGGCAATATATTAAAAAATTATTGCGCTCTCAATAGCTATGATAATTTGCAGCTTAATAATGGTTGTGCAACTTAAGACAATTTTGTCAATTCATCAACTGAAGATTTTGAAAGCATGAAGTTGTAAAATTTGGGAGAGAATTGAGTTACTTCTTAATTTTACCACACCAAAACCGTTACCCCTTTAACGAATGTTAGAAGTTCTAGTATAAATGTGCGTAGATCTCCGAAACGGCAAGAGATTCAGCATGTTCAAATTCAGGCTGAGTCGCATAATTGAATGTTCATTTCAATGCCATTCAGAAAATTAGTCTGATTTTTACCACTACAAAAGATTATAAATTTTATTTTATATGCTGCATTTGGCAACAAAAGATTTTATATTTTGTGGTAAGAATTATTGAGTATTAACCTTTTCAGTTGATTAATTATAAATTCATTTATTTGATTTGTTGTTAATACGTTCCCGTTGCATACGATCAATACATAATACTAGTTATATTAACTTTCATTTCTGTATTTAGGGACTGAGTTAATAACCTACCTTTGATCGTCGTTAGATCGGTCAAATTCAAATACTACTTTCGGTTTAAATATTTCACTTCTAATCTCATGCTGATATAGCTTTAACTTGTTGGGGTCACTGATTTGCTTTGAGATATTGCTGCTGCTTTATTATTTACCTGTTAATTCGAGAATAATTGTTAGTTATTATATTTTTCTTTGTCTTCAATAGTAAAAACAAGTACCGGTTGCTTATTTTCTTCTAAGACTTGTTGATTTCTGCACAGATTACTCATTGTTGTTTCTTCTCATAGTGCTCTGAGGATTTAGTGCGTATCCCTCACATATTTCCCCGTAGTTTTCCCTTATTTTTCTTAAACTTTCTCCTAAACTTCAATGTTTTTTCCTTTCTTATGTTTTCGTGGATTTTGAGGTTATTTTGTAGTTCCACCTTCTTACCGACAGTTGTGAACTTGATATTTGGGATTTCTACTTTGTATTTATCCTTTCAAGTGGCATGATATAAGTTTTGTACTATTCGATTGGTAGCCTTGAATATTAGGAATGGGCTCTTTTCACTTAATTGTTGCTGTCGATTGGGATTTTTACAGGTTTAGTATTTTGTTTAGGAATATTTCCTATTATTTATTGAAAAATTTCATTTTAGCTCATTAGTTGTTGGTTCCGCAGTCATTTTACAGCGCTTAGTTCTCGTTTATTATCTTAGAAGTATTTCCCGACTATTTCTTCATTTCGACAAGTGCCCTCGGCATTACCATTTGTTTTCTGAACTGGTGTTTGTTCTTCAATTTCGTGGAAGTTGCGAAGGCAAATTGATTGAAACCGATGATCTCGTTCTTCTAGAAATGCCTATTGAAAAGAGAGAAAGCGTTTTGCCATAGTGCAGTTTTAGGTGACTCAACCTTTTTGTATTGTATGTAATACTACCCTTCTAGGAGATTTGGGATTGAGTTTCTAATTAGTGCTCGACACAACCGATTTATCGGGATAATGGTACTGCACGAGAGGCTTTCCGAGCTCATCTTATAACACCGAGGCAGTTGATCTTCCCGGCCGCTCTCATAACTCAGAGAGGGTTTTCCTACAGCTGACAGAAGCCGTTACAAGGTTCCACTACCGGGTTTGATTACAGGGGCTAGAAGCCATGACGCCTTCGAGCCGAGAAGTCCGACTTTCACCTTAGAGTAGAGGCACTGCTGAGCTTGCAGCCTTTTCAGCATTCGATGATCTTCGGATCTAACGGGGTATCGTTATCTTATTATAAACCTAGCATTGTGGCCGAGCTTCAAGATAGCTTTATCGATTTTATAAAATTTCTCTATTTTTTTGCCGATTGATATAATATCGTTTTTATTATTTTAAAAAAGGGAGCGTTGTTGGTCAAGATTTCCGATAGCTTTTATTAATTTTATGAACACTATTATTTTCTGGTCGATTGATATAATTATTGTGGCTTTGTTATTAATTGATAATATTATTATTACTGCATTTATAATCGGTGCAGCTACTAAATTACGCATCAATTGAAACGATACACCTTAAAAAAATACCAACTTTGAAACGCTGCGACTCAGCCAAATATAGTTAAATTTGGACTTTTTGCACCATTCCTAAAAGGGCGAATCTTTAGCTATAAACTGCTTGCAGAATGAAGTGAAAATATTGCACTCTGTCAATTATACAGAGTGTTGAAATAGTGAGTGCAAAAACCCTAATTTTTGACCAAGTATTTCTGCCCAGAGAGGAAGGTAATTTTGAATATTACTATACTTTCTTAAGTATTGGGCCTGTATCTCGGGACGTCTTTGCAAATTTGATGTTACCTTATATACCGGCGGAGAAATCGTCAATTTTTCAAATGTATGAATTTTATGGCGTTTTCTTGTGTTCTAGCGTGGCACTGCATATACGACTCTAAATGTCTTATTAGGGTTAACAGTTATTAGTATGCAGTGCTAATCTGTCACCAAAACTTTATTAAAATGTTGCTCAGCGTTATTTATACAGGGAGACAAAAAAATGTTTTAAATCGGTTTTCGTCAAGCTTGTTATAGGAACATTTTGTAAATGGAAACTCTTGTTTAAATTACAAGAGTGGCCCGTAAAACCGTTTTTGCAATTTTGAGGTTATGGTATTTCTATTTAAAAAAAACTCGATAAACCGATACACCTATAAATTGACAAACCTTGAATCGTCGAAACTTCGTCAAATTAAAGCACAAAAAAAAACGTGAAAAGATATTATGTCAATTATATAGGGTGGTGAAAAAATAATGAGTGAAAAAATCATTTTTAATTTTCCGCGTTCAAAACATTTTTAGGCACTTAGGTTATATTAATAAATTTGCTGATGCTTTTAGACAAGAATTTCCATTTACATCATTTTCCGACAACTCCTATAACAAGCTTGACGAAAACCGATTTAAAACACAATTTTTCTTGTCGCCCTGTATAAATAACGCTAAGCAACATTTTAATAGTGTTTTGGTGACACTAACTGTTAACACTAATAAGAAATTTAGAGTCGTGTGTACAATGCCAGGCTAAAACACACGAAAACGCACATATAAAAGATGCACACATTTTAAAAATTGACGATTTCTCCGCCCGTATATAAGGTAAGATCAAATTTGCAAAGACGTCCCGAGATATAGGCCCAATACTTCAGACAGTATATTAATATCCAAAATTACTTTCCTCACCGAGTAGAAATTCTTGGTCAAAAATGAAGGTTTTTGCACTCACTATTTCAACACCCTGTATAATTGACAGCGTATAATATTTTAACTCAATTTTACAAGCAGTTTATAGCTAAAGAATCGCCCTTTTAGGCATGGTACGAAAAGTCCAAATTAAACTGTATTTGACTGAGTTGCAGCGTTTAAAAGTTGGTGTTTTTTTAAGGTGTATCGTTTCAATTGATGCGTAATTTAGTTAATGCGTTTCGATTTACCTATATGTAATAATTTTAAGTAAACCAAAGTGATCACTTCGGATAGTAGTGCTTAGAGTTTTTAGGTGTAACGCATACAGTACCGAGTTTACCAACAGAAGTGGTCTCAGTACAACCATAATATTGTACAATCACCATTAATTACTTAATAGTGTTTTTGTGGTTATTCCTTTGTTTTTTTTTTAAAGTTTCACTGTAAGATTGTTGCTGTGTTAAATTTAAAAAAAAAACTAGAAACCAATAGATCGAACCATAAATTAAGATCTTCTTTTCTTGTATAATAAAACGTGCCTAACAGCCCCGCATAACACCAGCGGAGCTTTTCCAGTTTAGCTGGCAGAACTGGTGGCGCTCACGAACTCCACACCTGGAGCCAGGTATTGTACACAGTACTCTTCGGTGTTCGGTTCGCTCTAATTAAAATCATTTTCTTTTTAATATGAATAAGAAAATCGTATTGCAATTTTCAATTAGATCAATGCGATTTTTTGGTATGTTCTGCCCCTCTTACTTCTACGCGAATCTGGTTGCTCTAGATTATTTGGTTGTCCAGTACAATATTAAGTGGTGACGTGTCGCGCCAAAGCTAAAATATTCAACTAGTTCACCACGTATAAAAGAAAGACATCACCACTTTCACAGTGTCGTTTAATTCAGTTTTTGGCACCGAAAAATCGAATTTCCAAAAAAAAAATCTCTGTTGGACTGTTTCGGCAGTAGAATGATTCAAATTTACCCTTTTTTCAAAAATATACATAAAAATACTCGCCATTTTCCGATTGTCGCAAATTTCAATAGAATTCGGAAGGACTTCAAAAGGTACGTGTCCAGAAGATTTCATCAAAATTGTTTTGTTTTTTTTTGATAGTTATAGTGTATTAAAGCGATTTTTTTTAAATCGCAAGTAGACGTAATAACTGACAAACGAAAAATATGGTCATCAAACACAGTTTATCATCAGCAGGAAAAAAAATAGAAATAGGTACTCTTCGGTTTTTCCCTGAGACTTCCGAAATACCCTATTTTTGTAAGTTTCTCAACGGCATTAAAATAAGCTCCTAATCTCGTAACTCTGTCTATTAAAACCATGCTAACTTACAGTCATAAAAACTACTACACTTTTTAATACAACAGCACTTTTAGTCAAGCGAAAATCAAACAGAGCTATTCCCCTAACCGAGACTTCTCTAGTTATGTTACTACTCAGGAAAATAATGGACTTTGTTGCGGTTTTATGGCATTCAAAGGATAATGTTGTAAAGCGACGCAGAGAATAATGATCAAAAGGTAATCTTAACATAGATATTATATCCTGCTTTCAACGAGCATGAATAAATTAAATTTGAAAGTTAAGTAGCTTATTGGCATTAGAACTAAGGCGCAAGAAGTTATACTACTATCGCTAGATATTGTGCCAAGTAGCGAATTTTCCAAATTTGTAAGCCTTACAGATATAAGCAGTTGCGGCTAAATATTTTTGATATCTTCTATTGAGGCACAACCATTAAATTTTTGCTATTACTAGTTTCTCCATTGCTTATTTGACATGAACATAATTTAGAACTTATGATTTGTGATTTCGAAGCCTCTCTAGTTGGGAATTATATTTATAATTAATACCCAACTATTACTAATTAATTATGTTAAAAAACACTTTTAAGTACTTGAAATGCTTCCTGCTCGACCATTTTAACGCATTTCCAGTAATAATAAAAGTAGAAATAAAAGACGTTATCTTGAAACATCTAGCTAATGTCAGACCCTAAAAGCTCTAGAGATAGAAATAAATATATATATTACGGTTGTCAACCTTATTTTCCAGTATTCGGAAAAGCGATATAAAATTTAACGACATTCACTAAACATTCAGAAAGATTTTCACATTTAGTAAGGAATCGCTTGTTGTAAACATATAAATAAATAAATGAAAGTTTCCACATCAGCAGTGTCGGCAAATATTTCTTTAATATTCAAAAAGAGACAAGAAGCAAAACTCATACATTAATTTATTTAATGTTTATTAAAGGAGAATTCATTGCTATCTTATTTAACTGCAATATAAATTTGACAAGTATACAGCATGATGCAGCCTTAAAAGAATTCTGCATGTGGTAATTATCAGAGTACTTTTTTCTATTTTTTTAAATGATATTCTGAGCGATTTTGACTTTAAAAAAGAAAAATTGCTTGCTTGTTATAAACAAATCCGGTGTTAAAAAATCTTGATTCTGAAAAAAATGTATTATGTATTATGTATTCTCAAAGTACTTTGCTCTTTTTTTTTAAATGATTTTCTGATCGATTTTGACTTTAAAAAAGAAAAATTGTTTTCTTGTTATAAACAAAGCTGAGAATAAAAACAATAAATAAATTCCTAATGCCTTTAAATAAACTTTAAAATAATCAAATCCCGCGCGTAGACTATCTGATTAGGCTGGATGCAATATTTCCACCCCTTGCTCATGGCTAATATGGAGATGATTGTGAACATACAATCGAAGTGTCACAGTATCCCGCTCCCTATACTACTGAGGATATCTCAAATATATTTGTCCTACATTTATCAAGCATGTATTCTGCTCAAAACCAGATTTTAATCAATACATGTAGAGGAGTCTTCATAAAAATTGTTGTAAATCTTCCTAACAAATTTCTGGATCTGTAAAAATGCCAAATTTGTTTCTAGATAATTGTGTTTACACTACATCAAGATTTTTAGATATGATGCGCAATTTTTCCGAATCTAGAATTTTTCCAGATTTATGGAAATAACCACAATTTTTAAGCCCAGGATCCAGAAATACAAATATAAACAAATAAGATACAGCTGAATTACTTTTTCAAAGTGTGAGACAACCTGGACTCTGAAAAATATGTTATTGGAAGTGTGGTGGCTCTCTGAATGTTTGTATATATACAAAGAACTTTGCTCTATTTTTTTATATGATTTTCTGATCGATTTTTACTTTAAAAAGGGAAAATGCTTGCTTGTTATAAACAAAGCAGATAATAAAAGCAATATAGTGCCTTTAAATAAACTTTAAAATAATCAAACCACGCGTGTAGACTATCTGATTCGGCTGGATGCAATATTTCCAACCCTTGCTCATGACTAATATGGAGATGATTGTAAACGTACCATCGAAGTGTCACAGTATCCCGCTCCCTATACTACTGAGGATATCACTACACTACCTCAAGGTTTTTGGATATACGTAATTTTTCCGCATATGGAATTTTTCCAGATCTATGAAAACATAGTTTTCTAACTCCAGTTTTTAAGTCCCTATACCCAGAAGTAGCAAAGATACGGCTGAATTACTTTTTCGAGGTGTTGTAAAACCTTGATTCTGAAAAATATGGATGTGGCTCACTGAATGCTTATATGTATGATTGCGTATATTTGGTAACTTTCTGGCATATAATTACCCAAAAATACCCTTAAAAAAGTCCTTATCACCAAATATACAGCAAAATGGTGGTTTGAAACCTTTGGCAAAATGATGTACAAACAGTTTTATTTACAATACCTAAACACAAATTTTGCACTCAGGAAATGATTAAAACTAAAAATTTAATCATCTCCTGAAACGCGCGTCCTGTGCCAACATTATGTTTCGGTATTATGGAAAAACTATGTTCTAGTAGAGAAAGATGGTACCTACACATCTCGAACTTATAAATTCGTAATATACATTATAATCTTTTTTGTCTACAGATTCAGAGCGGAAAATTGATTTAAGCTTCCGTAATTCGGTAAAATCCCAAAGTTAACTAACTAAACCTAAACAACAGCATAAATTGAATTTATATTTTGTGTCATGTAAAATTCGGATAGGAACATTTGCGCTGTTTGCGCAACAGCATCAAAACTACCGGCCACGTTTTACGCATTGCTGAACAAAATGTACACATCAAATATAATTTTATCACACCACGGACGCTTCATTCAACTGTAAATATATACATAATCTACTATGAGGTATGCATCATATTCCTGACACATTTAAGTATGATTTGTTGTCGACATTTAAAATATAATATTAAAACAATTGTATTTTAGAAGCGCCTAGAGAGTAGCGAGGCGGTCACTACGGTGATCAATAAGAAATGATTATTCCTGGGTGAGTAAACGTTCGCAATTTCTGTATAAAATATTTCGAAATGTTCAGTTGTTGGACATAATATGAATGAAGTACTGCTCATGAAAAACCAATTATTTGCAATTTAGGATCAGTTGTCATTTTAATCGGGAAGCTATTGTCTATTAATAAACATAATAGTAAGGAGATACTATATGTATCCACCATGAAATGCAGCAGTCGGTTACATTCTTAGCTCCTACAAAACAAGCAGAATATATTACCATGGGGACAAAAAAGAGAATCATTAGACGAGCCTCTAGTTTACAGGTTGAAGCTGATACAAATATATATTTATTCCAAACAAAAAAAAATTAGAGGACACAGGAAATGTTGAGGGAGTATAGGTGTAAATCAAAATTTAAACTTTGCTGAAAAAGCATTGCCAAAAAAGACGAAACTGGAAATCAGGTTATATTAAGTAAGTCTTAAATTTGGTAGACAATTGTACTAGATTCAACAAAATTGGATTATTTGCGCATAATTTTCATGCTTCAGGAGCTGTATTTAGTTGTGACTAGTTACTTGAGTACAGCAAATTTTAAGACTGACGTAGAATATATGAATTAATATATTATTACCTTTTAAAATGAGTAAATTAATAAAACAGCAGCGCATTTTATTTTTATTATCATTTGTTTCCCAATCCATTATTATCAGACCTTTTTCTGCAAATTCCTTATGCAACTACATCCAGCATAGAAATATTAACAAACCCAGTAAATATATTTGAGAAAAAAGAAAATGTTGAACTAGAAGAGCTCAAGTTCTGTGCCGTAACAAGGAAGAAGAAGGAGATGGTTATGGCTCTTCAGAGAAATGATTATCTTTTTCAAATTGCAGGTCTTTCCTTAGATTGTTATGATTATACAGTCCTGGCCAAACAAAATTTCGTTCGAGGTTAATCTTAAAAATTTGTTAAAATTTACATCCATTTTGCTAATTTTTTTTCTGAAGTTGTAGGTCCTTTTATCATCTGATATTTGTTTTGCTAAAAGCTTTATTGGATTTGTAGATTACATTTATGAACGCTCTGTGGATGAATCTAACGACAAAATGATGGGTCTATGTATAACATTTTTAAGTCTTATCATTATTTTTGTTTGTTATGTATACATTAATTTCTAAAAATAACTATGCAATTTACAACAAATACAAAAAACATTATAGATCATAAATAAAAAGACAAACTAACAACAATGCGAAGTGGAAAGGATTGAATACAATTAGCAATTGCTCTTTGAGGAATATTGTCGCACTCTTGAAGAAGAGCGATTTGAAGATCGAAAATGGTGCCTGATTAGTTGTTGCGAATTGGCCTCCCTAGTACATCCCACGGATGCTGAATCGGGTTTAGATAGGACTTCGTGTCGGTCGGTTTAATAGTTGAATGTCCATTTCATTCAGATAATCGTTAACAACTCTCGCTACATGAGGACTGGCATTATCGTGCATTATACAAAACATTTATTTGCTGATGTGATGATGAATCAAGATTGTGTTTGGGTTGTGTTTTCTCCAGATTGCCGCCAAACAGTTTGGGAAGAAAGGAAGAAGATGTTATGTTTAGTGAAAGGGGATGCTTTGATGGTGGGTCGGGGAAAATTCTACTGAACTCTGCGTGTTTCTACGAAAGAAGTACGGGTTCTAGTAAACTCAATAACCCACAGAATTTTGCACTTTTTCTTAAAAAATCACAAATTATGCCCAAAAATATTAAATTATACTTTGTTATACCAAAAAATACTGTTTTACCATTCATAGTCTTCTCTAAAACGTTATTGGTGCTTAAAATACTTATTGATATAAATTAAATTTGCTACATTTTCAGAATAGTTTGGAAAATTGATAATTCCGATCTCAACAATAATAATTTATGTCGACACCTGAACGGTAGGCGCGATAAACGTAGCAGCGTGCGCCGGTGTTGCCAGCTGTGCAGGGTCAAGAAAATGTGCCTAAGCTCGCTGAAACTCAGATCAATTATTTGCATCTAGCCGGTGTCAGCAGAACTGATCTCGACACAATATCTTGCCATTGTCCTTATATGACATAGACTTTTACCATATAAACACAATGGTCTTACTGCCGTTTTCCAACGTGAATTAAGTTCAAATGCTAACCTTATCAATTGATTTGCGTGAGTGGTTGTTAGATGTTGTATGTAGATCAGTTGCGGCATTATTGACTTCAATCCAAGAATAAGGCGACCGTCACGAGTCGTTTTTTTTTTGCGAAGAACAGAACCAAGTCCTCTGGAATACTAATTCGTTTCTTTGCACCTTCATATTGTCACAGACACAAGCTGTTTTCTGTCATTGCTTTGTGCTCTTTCAGGTTGCGTAGCTCAGATGGTGATAGATGATAGATAATATAAATTCGCTTATTCCTATTAACGACTCGGAATAGTAAAATAATCAGAAAGGCATGGTGCTCATATCCCTCCGTTAGGCAGCAGCTAAGGATGAGGGTTCTTTTCATACTTAGGTTGATTGGTTTTAGTTTACTTCACTATACTTTAAATTATGTTAATTTTAAGCGGTTTTCTTTGTTCATATAGCTTCACGTATTTGCCTACTTTGGTTTCATTTTAAATAACTGGCTTTTACTTTAAACTGGCTTATTTTGGGGAAAGGACCATTCAGTTGTTTTTCCGTAGAAATACGATAGACTCTGAATAAACAGAAAAGGCTTGAACTTGTTATCAGAGAGCGATTGCCGCTAAGGTACTACCTGCTGGACCAAATTATCGTTGACCCGATTTGCGGTCTTTTATACCAAATTTTTCTGAATGTTTTTAAAACATGTTTAGATAGTAAGCATAATAATTATCTTTTAAGGTCAAATACCAAGTTCAAACTTTAGACTAAGTGTTATTTTTATAATAGAATCATTAGTTTACTTCCCCTCAACTAACGTTGATCCCCAACGTCTTTTGTAGTTGAAAAGTTCAAAACGCATTGCTAGTGAGTGTAAAAAGAAAGAAAAGAATGTCGTCACTGACTAATGATTGTTACCGAATGCCTGAACAACCTCTTGTTAGTAAAAAAGTTCAAAATTCATTGTCAATGTGTAGGTTAAAGAAGAGGGAGGGAGGTTAATGATCATTAATGAGATATATCGCATCATTTTAATATTACGTGTATGTTAAATTTCAGAGAAGCAGTCTTGGTCCTGCTTTTAGCTTAATTCTGTTCTGAATTCCAACCATTTTCATGCATGATAACCCCTATTCAGTTCAGAAGATTTGCTGTGGGGCTCCACTTCGCTGCTGTTTGTAAAAGGGCTGTTTTCTAATCCGATTGCAGGATGCCACTGGATGGTGCTGCATGTACAGGGTTATTCATTATATTTTGACACCCACCTGCAGCCGTAATTAATGGTAATACAAAAAAAAACTTAAATTCAAAAGTTGTTTGGTTTTTAATATATTATCTTTTAGAAATGTCAAAAGAAAAATTGCCTGTCAAATGTAAAAAAAAACCGTATAACATTAATTTTTTTAAATGGAAGGTGGTCCTGTATATTATTAGATATTTGGATTGTGCGCAAAAGTGTAGTGTGTACCGGTTTTTGAAATATTGGCAATTGAAAATCGACCATTTATCAAGTTTGACAGCTTGTAAAATCTAAACGGCTAAAGATAGAACAAAACGGTTTGCACTTTCCTGTATTGTTTATTCGTAAGCTATCGTATGCCACTAACTTTTTATTTAACCATAGGTTAAATTTAACCGGGATTTTTTAACCTCTGGTTAAATCTAAAGTTGGTGTCATACGATAGCTTATGAAAAACCAATATAGGAAAGTGCAAATCGTTTTGCTCTATCTTTAGCCGTTTAGATTTTACAAGCTGTCAAACTTGGTAAATGGTCGATTTTCAACTATCAATATTTCAAAAACCGTTAGAGATAGGTATAGGACATTATTCATGAAATATGTCTAGACTTTTTCGCACAATCCAAATATGCAATAATACACAGGGTGTTCCATTTAAAAAAATTAAGGTTATGCGGTTTTTTGACATTTGACAGGAAATTTTTTTCTTTTGAGATTTCTAAAAGATAATATATAAAAAACCACCCAACTTTTGAATTTAAGTTTTTTTTGTATTACCTGTAATTACGACTGCAGGTGGGTGTCAAAATATAATGAATAACTCTGTACATGAAAAAACAAATTAAGAGTAATCAATATTGACAATTACTTTTTATTTTAAATTTTTTTTGACTTCATAACTTATAGTTAATAATAATCATTTTCTTATTTCTGTCCTTAATTGCTAAGCTACTCATAAAAATGAATCATACTAATTTTTGCTCTTAGAATTGATATTTAATATCTTTTATTTTTACCGTCATTTCAAGACGTCTCCCGAAAGATCAGTAAATATGCTTTAAAGAATTAAAATAATAAATGTTACCGAATTAGATTGAATTATGTTTATCTTACAGCTATATCTAGAAATATTTGTTGAAGTTCTTTATCTGTTTTTTAAATATAAGGCACATCGATGTTTTCAGGTTTAAGCATAAATGATTTTCTTTCAGAATCAAGTACCGAGTTCAAACTTTAGACTGAGTATAATTTTTATACAAAAAAAACCATTTGCTTACAATATTACTCTGCGTGTTGTCGCTGAAAATACCAGAAATTAAACAAACTTTATGACAATTCAAGAAAAATTACCAGAAGAATAAAAAATATATAATCTCACATGCTGTTTAGAGTAGGCTTGTAAATCAATACTTTGCTCAAAATCCAGTAGCTCTCAAACTAAGCAAGGTAAAGAGGGACACCAGGACATACAAAATATGGAAAAAAGTCTATTTGACGGGAAAAGTCTATTTGAGTCGAAAATGGTAGCTGTAGAAAATAGTATATTGTGTAACTAGGAGGAAAAGCAAAACATTCCTGGACGACTGTGGTAGTTGCTGGACGAGGCGCAGCCGAGGCCAGCAACACAGGAGTACAGGAATGTGCTTTTCCTACGAGTTGCACATACTATTTTTTATCCGATCGAAATTAATTAGAATACGTACTTATAAAAATAGAGCCAAATATTACTCTAAATAAAAACGGCGGTTTAAATTTAAACTCAACATAATATCAAGTTTTGAATCGAGCGAGCATGAAGTTTATTACGTAGCTACGGAAACTACAGCTAAATGTTACTTTTGATAGACGTCAGATCTGACAAACAAGGCATTTGAATGGACAGAAATGTTACATTCCCGGCCTAGGACGGGAATGTTATATTCCCGGACAGTTATTTTCTGTTCTTGTACAGTTATTGCATGTTGCCAAGCAACGAATACAATATACTGGAATTATGGCTTTTGCGGTGAGAAAACACATCGGAAAGGTGTCGTTTTTCGTCCGATCGGATAAAAATGTTGTTGCTCGTAAAATTCACAGGGCGCATTAAAGTTAATTTAGGAAACTCATGGACATTAAATTATCGTTACATACGGTATATATTCTGGAATTTCAAATGATAGACTTACAAAATGAAGAAGGAACTGGCTGGATCGAGCAGGTGATTCAAAAGCTATGAACCCTCAAACTAGTTCAAAATGTTAGGTGTGTCACTTTTTGGCACGTCAGTGTATTAGAAGTGAAAAAAGGCAGGATATTTGATCTATTTAAGTAGAGCAGAGGTGTTGAAAAATTACCCTGTATATTCCATAAAATGTTTAAGTTGTCATTTTAATTATCAAGTTATTGTCAATAAATATTGTAAATAATATGTTCTTCTCGTTCCTGAGCTGCCCTCGACGTCAGTGGCAGTTAATAAAATGTTTAACCAAAGCTGAGCCTTTTACATCTAATTTTCAAATTTACGAATCATCTTATTTCTACGGAATTGCCGTATAAGCGCACGTGTAATAATATCCGCAAAATATTGCAAGTAGCACCCCATTTCGAGTATATAAGCCAAAACGAATCATACCCCCTTAAAACAATTACGTTATATTGGCGGATGTAAACTCTGGAATCCAACAGAGATAGTGTAATAGTTCATTGCTATACTTCGCTAATATCATTTAGAAGCCGAGATAGATAGTCTTTAATTAACTCTAAGCTTCAAAATGGTTCTTTCAGGCAGCCTTTGTCCTTTAAAGGCTGCTTTCTTTGATCGGATTTTTGTGTGGAAAGTTCCCTAAGTGCACGTCGTCAATAATGTAAAAAACCCTTTTGAAATTATTGATCGTTCTATTAATCAAAAGAGTCTGTATATTCCAGGGTATTAATTTATTTTAAGTTAATTTTGTATATGCTACAGGAGAGAACACAACGTTGTTGTATGAATGTAATTGTTGCAAAATATTTTGCAAATGAGCGGTGCAGTAAAGAGTCAGATAATTTTCTGGAAAACTATCAACATTTAGCTGAAATAAAGATATATAAATATTTGAAAAGTCATAAAACTTGATGGATTTTTACTACTGCAAAGAATATTCTATTGAGATTTGTTCTCATACTCTCTATTAGACGTTCGGTCACGCGATATTTGCTGCAAACATTTTAAATTAAACACCTTGTAAATAATTTAAATACTATCCCAATTTTCAACTATATATTATTCTAAAATCAACCTAAACAACAATATTAAATACATTGAGAAGGAGAAAGATTTGAGAGTGAATATTAATAATTCGATCTTTGATATTGCTTTAATAAATACAGTGTTTAAGATACATTTTGGTTATCAGCGCCTATAAAATTCTAAGAAAGTAGCTATGAAAAGTAGGTTACAATAAAGGGAAATAATATTTTTATGGAAAAATCGATATGTTTATTTATGCAAATGGAAATACGTATAATTCTCGTAAACTAGGTCACAAAAATGCGCAATGATTTACATACACAAGGGTAAGGAAACCAGAAATTACCTAGATAATCAACACGAACTACATATATTTTTTTATGTGTATCCGAAGTATATACTTCAAGTTTATATAGTGGAGTCTTGTTCATTTGCACGCCTTAAGAAAGAAAGAAGAAGTAGAAATTATGCTCTAGTACAATGATTACTAAATAAAAAATTTAGGGGTCAGCTGGGCTGACCCTTATAAGGCTTTGTAGTCTAGTCCCTAATATATTCAAAAATCTGCATATAGTATAAAACATTTTGCAGAAAACTGACCAAAAAAAACTATAATAGTTATTTGTGTATTTAGAGCGCAAAGTAATGGATTGCCGCTTGAGAAAGAATGTTACTGCGCGACGCGTAGCGGAGCGCAGTAATCTTTCGAAAACGGCAATCTTACTTTGCGCTCGAAAAACACACAGAACTTTTTCTACAGCCGCATTTTTTTAAATTAAATGCACATTTTTCTCTATACTTATTTTGAATTTTGCAAATGACTGTCAGTTTTGACATATTATATTCGGGCTTCGGTCATATTTAGAAGGAGTGCCAGCAACAAACTGTAACAAACGCACGCCTGTCATATATTTATATTCGGTTTCCATGACCATTCATAGCACACTCGACGGAAAAAGTGAGATTTTTCTTTTCCATGTTCGCGCTAGAGCGCAAAATAAGGATCCACGGCATTCGTCGATTTTGCGAGTTCATTTCAATTTAACAATTAGTTATTTTGCGCGCGGCTGTAGAAAAAATCTGTTTTCAGAATGCACTATAATAAACTGCGCATTAAAAGGAATGGTAAACGTTATTTTTCTAGTAACTCTGTTGATCAGAGATTTCCTAATCGATTTGAATAGGGTTTTCATGTAAGGACAAATACAATCAAAGGATCCAGAATAAACTCTTGCAATGCCTCAGTGGCTACAGGAATTTCTGGTCGATAGCAAAGGCAATAAGTAATAATTTTACAAAAATGTCTCTCCCACCTTTGACAGACGAACGTGGCATCACGGCCAAGCCAAGGAAAAAAGCAAGTATGCTCGCCAAAATGTTTTCATCGCACTTTACCTTAAATGTCCCCCTAGGGGTTTACCCCCCCATATTGACCATCAACACTACCATGACAGAAGTTCAGTTTAATCACCGTGATATTCGTAATGAACTAGATACACAAAAGGCATCAGGACCGAACGAAAAACTTGCCATAAAGACCTGCGGCAACGAACTAACATTTATTTTTTCCAGACTTTATTCTCTGTCTTACCGAAAAAGATTTACCCATCTTATTGGAAAGTCGCTCGAGTGCAACATGTTTCAAAAAAGGCAAGAAAACAATGCCCTCAAACTATCACCCCGTTGCTTCCATTCATCTCCAAAGTCATCAGTCAGTCAGCAATTATGCCAAGTACCTCGAGACCAACATTCTAATTAGCGATAACCAATACGGCTTTCGCAAAGAGAGATCGACAGGGGATATAGTGGCCTATGTCACTCATATGGAGTAGGGCAATTGAGAACTACGGAGAATCTCGAGCGATTGCATTGGATATTTTGAAGGTATTCGGCAGATTTTGGCGTGATGGATTGCTCAAGAAACTGCAGTACATCGGACTGCCAATTTCTCTCTGCAGCTGGTTTGCCAGTTTCTTTAAGAACCGATCTCTGCACGTTGCAGTTGATGGACACATCTCAGACACATTCGCCATTAACGCGGGCGTGCCTCAGGGCGCAATACTTTCACCAACTCTGTTCCTCATCTATATTAATGACCTGCTGACCGAAACGAATAGTCCTGTTTACAGTTTTAGAGATGACAGTACACTTGTCTTCCAATTTAGATTAGAAAAACCTTTACCAGCAACTGAGACTTCACGAGCTGCAACTCTAGTTGTACGGTGCACCCTGTTACTAACTGACGAGGATATGGCGACCGAGTGACTACCGGAATAAGTAGTCTCCCACCTATCGGTCAACAGCCTCGGGTGGAGGAACCAATAAGTGGAAGGACACCTCATTGCCCTGGGGTTGAGAGATTGACCTCAAAGGCGGAAAAACCCCCACAAGGGTCAACGGCATTGGAATGCAGAAGGCAAGGAGAAAGCACTACATGAAAGATCCATTGGATATCTCAAGAATAATCGACATGGCTATGTTCAGATCAAATCAGTCCGGAGTTCAAGCTCCCCAATCGGATCTCCGGGGGGAGCAGGTTTCAACAGTAGAATGAGAAATGAAAGGAGTAAAATAAGACAACCTAGGAGAATATGTACTTGAAACGTTAAGACCATGGCTCAAACCGGAAAAATTCAATGTGCTCTGAAAGAAATGGACAAGCTAAAAATAGAAATGATGGGCGTCAGTGAGATGAGATGGCCTAATGCGAGCTACTGCGACATTGACAACTATAGAATATATTACTCCGGAACAACGGATGGAAAATATGAGCAGGGATAATCACACAAAAGAATGTGGCTAAGCACGATGTTAACATCATACATGTAAATGAAAGGATTAAGCTTCTTCACGTAAGTACTTCGCGAGTAAACACTAACATAATTCAAGTTTATGCACCCACCACAGACTACGGTGATGAAAAAGTGCAGGCATTTTACGCCCAGATCCACGACCTGATAAGAAAGTTGCCGAAACATGAACTCCTAATACTAATGGAAGACTTTAACGCCAAAGTAGGTAGAGGAACGACAGGCGGACACATTGGGCCCTATGGACTTGGAGATAGGAACGATAGAGGAGAAACTCTCAGTATGTTTGCAGCCGAACAAAACCTAGTCATATTAAATACTTTCTACAGACAACCACCGAGACGTTAGTATACGAAAACCAGATCGATTATATTCTGGTAAATCATAGATACAGAAACAGTTTTACAAGTGTGAAAACATTTCCCGGCGCTGATATATAATCCGATCACAATTCAGTGATAGGTGATTATAGAACAAAGTTGATGAGAATACAAACCCGATGCCCTGTGAAATACAATATCAAAAAACTCAAAGATAATATCATACGAAATCAAGTAACACAAATTCTTAATGACAAGTGCACACAGATAAGGGAAGAATGTGACAGCACGGATCAGCGAATTCAGGTCTTAAACAAAACCGTAGAAAGTGTCAAGAGGGAACTGCTTAAAAGTGATAATGATAACAAAAAATCGTAGATGACAGAATAAATTGTGCAACTTATGGAAGAAAGGAGAAAACATAAGAATGATGCCGCAGTGTACCAAAAACTCAATAGAATAGTACAAAGAAAGATCGTAGAAGTGAAACAGAAAGAGATGGAGGAAAAATGTCAGGAAATTGAACTTCAAGGTAAATATGAAGAGTTTAACGTACACAAAAAAATTTAAAAAATATCAGGAATATATAAGAAAAAAAGTTGTGACGTTTTTGCTTATTGTTGATTACGAGAAAGCGTTCGATAAGGTACAGCACGAAAAGATGATGCAAGTGCTGAGGAACACTGGATTAGATGACAAGGATATTAGAATCATAAGGAACTTATACTGGAATCAAACAGCCACCATAAAGCTCAATATAGAGGAACAGAGTAATGTCATTGCTATACAACGTGGATTTAGACAGGGCTATATTCTCTCTCCTCTGATCTTCAACTTATACTCGGAGGAAATATTTACCGCAGCCTTGGAAAACACCGACCATGGAATCCTGCTGAATGGAGAACGTATCAATAACATTCGATACGCAGACGACTCTAGTATTGCCGACAGTCTGATTGGCTTGCAAGAGTTGATGAACAGGATAAACGATGCCAGTGAACAATATGGTCTAAAAATGAACATAAGTAAAACCAAGTTCATAATAATAAGTAAGCAGGACATCCGAAACTGTCAACTGTTTATCAGAGAGAGTCCAGTAGAAAGAGTATTCAAATTCACTTATTTGGGAATGATAATTAATGAGCAATGGGACCACCCTCAAGAGATTAAATGCAGAATAGAAAAAGCAAGACAAACCTTTACCAAGATGTCAAAAGTTTTTAAAAGCCACAATTTAGACCTAAACATCAAAGTCAAAATCCTTCGATGTTACGTTTCCTAGGCACTCTTCTACGGAGTATAGTTATGGACATTGACAGAGGCGACTCAAAAAAGACTTGAAGCATTTGAAATTTGGGTATACAGGAGAATTCTGAGGATCTCGTGAGTGGACAGGGTGTCTAATGAGTCAGTACTGGAAAGAATGAACAAAAGGAGGGAAGTGATAAACAATATAAAATGACGAAAATTTGAATATCTGGGCCTTATAATGCGAGACGAAAACAAATACCAGCTCCTTAAAGAAATTCTCCAGGGAAAGGTCTATGGCAAGAGAGGACCCGGAAGGCGTAGGATATCATGGCTGAAGAACTTAAGAACATGGTTTTCCAAAACAACCACTGATTTATTCACAGCAGCTGTAAACAAGGTCATTATAGCCAGGACATTATTATCGCAGCATCGACCAATCCTTCATTCTCAATCAATCGGACTACTGGCTGTCTCGGTCAATAGCAATATGTCCTGGCATGACCACGTTGCTAACATCGCAAAATCAGCCTCGCAGAAGCGTGGTGCGTTACTTCGCAACAAAAACTATATAAACTGCCAGAACTGCTCTTGCCCTACAAAGCGCAAATAATGCCGTGTTTAGAATATTGCTTACACATTTGGGGTGCCGCACCGAAGCACACCCTAAAACTGCTGGATTTTAGTCAGAAGAAGGCTGTGCGTCTGGTCGGCGACCCGGAGTTGACCCGAAATCTGGATAGTCTGGAGCACCGCAGACATGTAGCCGAAATCTCCCTGTTTTACAGATATTTTAACGGCAAATGTTTCCAACACTTGGCCCGCCTCATCCCGCCCCCAGCAACTCCTGTCAGACAGTCACGATAGATGACAAGAGCACATCCGTTCGTTGTACAACTGGAAACACCTAGAACGTTGTTTTACAAGGACTCCTTGGTCTGGCGCACTACATCGCTGTAGAACTCACTCCCAGGACATCTGTTTCCCCCCAAATTACAGCCTTCAGCTATTTAAGAACCGTGTCAATCAACATCTTCGCACACACACACCGCTCATCGAGAGCCATAGGATCTCCTTTTAGTGTGTGTGTCATTGCCATAAAAAAATGTAGTGAGGATTAACCATTCTGACTTATAGAACCCTAATACGACGTGTTTTCGATATTAGATTAAAATGAAATAATTCACTTCTCCCGCTTTTCCTCACCTTGACCCCATTGAGCCATCAGTGCGCCAGAAGAATTGGACATTAGATTTAGTAAGGAATGATGAAATAGCGGTAAGTTTTCAGTGCATGTCATATTTTGCAATCCGAAAACTATGTGTGTTTTGACACACGTCACCACGTAATATCTTATTACTGTTAAACCGTATACTCTAGAGCAAATTCTCGCTTTTTAAAATTTCTACTTCTGTCGTGCGTCTTTAGTAAACACCGTTTGTTATATTTAGACTGTCAATCATATCGGAAAAAATAACGAAAATGATAAATCGTCCTTCAATTTATGGGACAAGCTTTGAACTCTAAAACAATCTGTGCCAGCTTAATACGTGAGAATTTTTGGAGGGAAGCATGGAGGTCCAATATCAACAACATTGCGCAGCTACACAGAGTACTTTCCACTCTCTTCTGGACGTCGCGACGTCCAGAAGCGTCGCGTCGGTTCTCCCTCTATTATTATCAGTCAAATCAATTTTAAGTTGCGATTTACAAGTTCACTCAATTTCCGACTTATTCAACCGTGGAAACGAAATTATTTATTCCTCTGAGAACAATTTTCGCTGCTGACTATTGAAAGGGAAACCCCGCGATAGGGATTAAATATAGATTTGTTGTCGCTGCGGATTAACTTTATGCTGTTAAGTAGACAGTAACGGTGCTCCTGCTTGAGCAAATTTGGATTTTATGTCATAAAGAATCAGTTTTATCACTAAAAGTGCTTTGATTTTCAAAAGCTCATGAATCAATAAAGAAACGTGTTGAAATCAATGGCACTGTTTCGTGAACAAACGATAGGGTCGTAAAAGTGAATTGAATATGGCGTTAAAGAAGAGACATTTACAGCAAAAATTTTACTTAAAAATAATTAAATTTCAAGTTTAATATATAATAATTGACACACAAACTATATAATTTTATTTTTATTGCACTCGAAAATATATTCTGTATACTTTCCTCCATTATAACGCAGATCTGACTATAGAAGAGCATTACTGTAGCATTTGTAATTGTAAATTGGTTCTGAATTTGCGGATAATGATTATTAGGTTACCATAATTCACTTTTTTCTTGCGACAATATGTTTTACTTTTATGATGTTCAAGCTTTAGAAATGGTTTTTGGATAAATCAAGAGATATTGAAAGTCGGTAAATGTACTTTATGGAAGCTTGCCTAAGTACAATACAACGAGTGCAAGAACTGGTGGCTAATTAAAGCTGACCCATCCCTAAGTAATAGAAGCTGACAATATGGGAGCAAGAATTCTCCTTTGTTTCTCCAAAATATTAAAATTTACGGAAAAATGGTTTAAGCATATTTACGTCGATGTTGGGCGAAATCATCTGAACGGAAATAATAATTTGTATTTCACCGATACGATGTCCGAATATACATGACAGAATTCGGTATAAAAAGCCTTTGAATAAAATTGAAAATAATTCGGGTTTTATATTCCAGTTATTCTTCAAATATCATTGAAAACTAGACGACTTCAAAATCGTCGTGGTCGAAAAACGTTCTAGGACAGTTGTTGAGAAAAGAAGTAAAAATTAAAAACTCACATATAAAGAGAAATTCTAAGACCTTTGAAGAGGATGCCAATGAAATGGATACCTAAATCATCTTTTTTAGAAAAGGTACACCACAAAATATGCATTACTAAATATCGAGTCTGTGAGATCCAAAATTCATGAAACTTTGTTATTTCTGGAATCTCTAAGGTTTCCCAGTATAGTGGTTTAGTTGGACGTTGGTTGAACGGTGGTGAAGCTTTTGAAGTTTTTAATTATGTGCTTGTTAGGGACTTTCAAAGTAAGTGTGGATTTGTCTTGGTTTACTAGGTTCGATCACTTATTGAATGAAATTCCGGCTGATGCCACTTTAGTCCTGGCTGGCGACTTGGATGTATGGCCACTGAGACTAAACATTTAATCTTGAAATGCACTTGGATGAATCAACCTGGTTTTCAACCTAAGATTATGTGTGTACAAATTTCAGTCAAAATCAGGATAAATGCACAACCATTAATGTCGGGTTGTCTGATCACGAGACCGTATTTTGTTCCCTTCCTACCAGAGTTAATGCTGCGGCATCTAAACGAGGTAGACTTTACACTACGAAGAATTTCAGGAAGTTTGCATTGTTGCGTAGCCAAACAGACGGGAACAGTATTTCGGCTACCAACAGCCCTTTGGAACGATTTCACTCACTTGTGCATGAGAAATTTAATTTGGCGTTCCCTGTTGTCAATGTAATGAAAATAAATGAAAATTTTGGTACACAAAGGGTTTACGTGTTTCTGGATGAAAAATATATTAACTTCACTAGATAAGAAAATATTCAATGAACAGCTCTTTTTTCTCAAATTATTTCAATAGTTTAATATAGAATTTAAAACTCTACAAACAAGTTGAAAGATTCATGGAGGGATCGTCAATGACTTAAGGGGTATAAATACTATTACAACTACATCAAGTACCTGAAGTGCTAATGACCTTAATTCATTTTATTGTAATATCGCGGCCAATTACCCAGTAATATTTCATAGGGCAAAGACCTCAGGAGCTATTTAAAGCATGTTGATATAGCGGAAACATCCCTTTTTTCTGCCACTACTGCAGATGAAGTTAAAAACATATTTGCAACCATTAAGAATAAGATTGCATCAGGCTGGGCAGGGCTTTCTTTGAAGATTGTACTGGCCTTACCTCTTGGTGCGCTGCCTGCTCTTACTGAGGCAATAAATACAGGGGAGAGGATTACGAGAGTAAATCAAGCTTTCGACCAATAGCACTGTTGCCTACTTGGGCTTTGATAGTGGAGAGTCTGGTCAAGGTGAGGATGATTTGGTTTTTGGGTAGGCAGGGCTCAGCAGTTGCGTGTATCACAGAGTACCGCTATGAACGCTGGAGGTATGTGGGTTTAAGAGGGCAGCCTTGAAACGATTTCGTTATTATTTGTCAGGGCGGTTGCAAACGGTTAAGTTAAATAGCACCAGCTCGGACGAACCAAAAATCACTGCCAGAATTCCGCAGAACTCTGTACTGGAGTTACTGCTTCTCTTGATTTATGTTTATGGCCCCAAGTGGTAACACCAGTAACACCACCATTCTTCGGCACGATTCGGATCTAGACAGATTGAATGAAAATATATAATCAATTCTGCTAAAAATAAAAGACTGCTGTGACGCAATTTTGTTATATTTTAATATTGGAAAAACCAATATTTTAAAGTTCAAGTGTGTCATGGGCAACTTTTATCTAGAGAATGAACTTATTGTTACGCCCAGTTTTAGCAAATTCCTAGTCTTGTCAATTGACAGCTTGCTTAAATTTGCTATGTGCACAATAGAATCTCATCTAGTTGTTATATCTTAAGGAGCTTAGACGCCTCCACTGTTAGGGCTGTATACTTTGCTCTAATTAAGTCCCAGTTTCGATATGGCATTTGTTTATCTTTTCAATTCAGTCTGATATTTATATCTCTTTAATATTTATCTGGAGCCAATGTTTATGATTTCTGCAATCTTGACTCTATATTGGATATTTATGTTGGAAATGGTCTATTTGGTTTTTAGGAAATATGAAACCGGGTTGTCTTTGAATTGACCTTACAATGCAAGCCAGACTTATATTCTCAGAATGCCTATCCCATAATCGGAATAAATTAAAAGTTTCATTATATATGAAGGTATAAAGCTTTTTAATGATCTTCCTATAAAGTCTAAGGGTATTCCAATTTGAGAGGCAGTTCAGGGGGTAAAAAAAAGTATTTGGCTGATAAGGTATATTAGATTTCAGAAAATTTTATAAGTTATCTTGTTTGTCTTTATCTGTTCCATTTGTACGTTTGCGTTGCAATTTCTTTCCTCTTTCTTTCTCTCTTTTCTCTTTTTTGATGCCTTGTGAACTCGTTTTATACTCCTAATCTAGTTTTAGCTTACTTTTAATTGACTTTTATGAACCTTATATTCTTTGTGACTTTAATTTTCCTTTTTCTGATGGCTTTGTCAAAAGAACTATATATTGACATTAAACCTATCTTTTCACTTTGACTTTATGGAGCTGCCGTGCAGTGGGTGGCGATAATGCAGGGCTATTTCTATTATTCTTCAATCCTCAAGCCAAGTATTTACATTTTTTACAAATCTATTCTTCAATTATTGTATCTCCAGCATAAAAAAATAAATTTTGAAACACTGATATAACTATTCTCCATGGAATGATATGCCATGTATTTTGCGTCATTTGGTTATATATAATTTCATCTCAAAAATCCACTTGCAAATAAATCTACAGTACTATCGAAATTTTACAGTAAAACCTCTATTAACGGACTTTACACAATGGAAACTTTTACTGAACGGACAATTTTTAAGTCACCGTACTTGCCATATGTGAATACATAGATAAGATACCCCTGAATCCTCCTTATAATGATTCCGGACAAAATTTACCTACATTTTTCTATTAACTTGCCATTTTACCAATTTTAAAAATTATCAGTCCTTTGCATATGATAATCTAATCATAGATTAACCATGTTTTCATTTGAGAGAATGTTTTTGAGATTGGATGAAAATATATCGGTGATGGAGTTGTACCGTTCGAGTTTTGGCCAAAAATTTTCAAATAGAATAGAGTCAAGTTAGTGATATTTTACAGAAAAATGTCGAATTAAGAAGATTGTAGAGTGAAAATTTAAATCTGTAACAAAAATAGCATTAAAACTAAAGATGTTGCCATCGATTATATAAGGCACGTGCAAAGTACAGAGCAGAAAAGATTCCTTTATCTGGACCAATATTTAAAGAAAAAGCTTTAAAAGCCGCTAAATGACTATATTTTAATTTTGAAGCTTCCAATAGATGGCCCGACAAATTTTGCTCAAGACACAACATTAAATTTAGAGCAATGTTTGAAGAAGCTGCAAATGTAAACCGTGACGAAATTTCAGAGTGGAAAAAACTGCTAAGTTTAGTAAGTGATTAATCACCTCAAGACATTTTTAACGCTGACGAGACTGGCATTTATTATAAAGCGCATTGCTTAGTAAAACTTTTACATACACTGGAGGTAAAGCTGCCAAGGAAAGACTAGCAGTATTATTGTTTGCAAACCCAAAGTCGGGAAACTTTTGGTGATTGATAAAAGCAAAAATCTGTCATGCTTTCAGAGTTCTCATGTTGATAAGCTGTCCATCAACTGATACCATAACAAGAAGGCCTGGATGACCAGAGATATCATGATAGATTTTTTTTATAATGATGGGGAAATGCTCATGCGCAAACTGAGAGGTGTAACTCAGAACAGTGTTGGACTCCTGGTTACTACAACAGCAGACCTACCAACTAAAATCCTAACCTCATTTTCTCGTTTTAGAGCCATACCGGAACTCCTGTTAAGTATTGATTCAGGGTGGCCCTTTTTTCTCACCTCGTCATAGGCTTCTCTCCGTTGCTATTCCTGTTCTCGACTTAGTCATAGACTTCTCTGCTTTTTTGCTCTTGTGTCATTACCTTAAGTTTGGGACTTAATCTTCTCCTTCCCATTCTCTGTTGGTGTCATTGCCTTTGAGTACTGTCAGCAGGAAGGTGCATACGGCATCCCAGATCTCCTTTTCTATCATCTTCCCGATGACTGTTTCGGGGATGAAACACCCCCACCTTCTGTGCGAGATTATCCCGGAGCTGCGCCTACTTCTTGCACATGAAGAGAATGTATTCAGCTGAATCTTCCTCCTCCCAGCAATGCGTGCAGTGATTGTCTCTTGGCTTTCCGATTTTCTTCAAAAAGCACCGGAAATACCCATGTCCTGTTAGGAATTGGGTCAAGTAATAGTTGACGTCGCCGTACTTCCTTTCCGACCAATCCCTCACGCTTCTGATTAATCTGTGGGTCGATCGCCCTCTGGTTTCACTGCTCTATCTGTTCTGCCATATCCGGAGAGTCTCTTTTATTTCTTCCATTTTCTTCGCTGCTCTTATTTCATCTTCATTTCTGCGGTGGTAAATCCTCATCCCTTCCTTCGCCAATAGATCTACGGGGATCGTAAAAGCGATGATAGATTGGCAGCACAAATTTGACAAAAAAATGCAACGCCAATAATAATAAGATAATGCAATATTTCACTCGTATATTCAGCTAACCAACGTATCGTTAGTTTTTTTACTACAGCACATTGTCAACTGCTAGGCCAAGGAATAATAAAACCTTATATGATGAGAAAAATTTAATCATGAACGGCTGAATTGGTGAAGTCCATCACGGTTGCTAACTCCTTAATTTCGATAATGGCAGCATGGAAAAAGTTTAAGCGAAAACAATGATTGAAAATTGCTTTATTGGGTGCGTTTCTTAAAAAAACACAGTGATATGGAAGAAATTGAGAAAATTCTAAAGCCATAGGAGCTAGATGCGAGGTAATGAAATTGACAATTTATGAACTACGTGGAGATAAATTCGTAAAATTCGCTAGTTGTGTAGTGTGATATTACGTGCCCTTATACATAATAATACCCTATAAAATTAACAGATCCGCACCACTGAGAGTGACTACGAACCTGAACTACTACATCTATTAGTAATATATGTGATGCTTACCAAAAATTGAGCGACCTCGAACCAGTTTTTGTATCTAAAGGTGATGCAATAACAAGTTAAAAAATGTTGAGGTAATTTTGAATGTTGAATAAGAAATTGTAAAAAATTAACATTCAAAAGATGTAATTATGTACATATATCATGCACTTACATAATAATACCCTATATAATTCAAATTAATTTCTGCCCATTTAGCGGCAACTCTACACAAAAGAAAATTATTTTTTCTCGTTGGTGTCCGTTGTGCAGAAATTTCACTTGTAGTATTAAATTAATTTTATCAAATTAAAATATTATTAAATCAAACAAATACTGCTCCAACCAACAAAAGACATACTTAGCTCTAAGCAGGCTTTTTATTACATGGAATCAAATCTGTGCGTAGGTAAGCATCATCGACGCGTCATTTGAGAGAAGTCCTTATTTTATTAAGCAGAGATTAAACGAATCACACTATCCATCTGTGATTAAAGTATGCTTTCATTATTGACATGTCAGTGACTAAAATAATTTTTTAAGAGCAGGTCTTAATAAAACAATTTGTCTATTTATTCATATTGACTACTTTAAATAAATATATTGTGGCGCATCTTAAAAAATACTAAACAAGTAAGCGTTATTATTGACATGTAGGTGATTAAAATAAATTTGTATTAGCAGGTCTTAATAAAACAATATATTTATTTATTCATATTAACCGCTCTACAATTCTAGCGCATGTAAAAAAAAACATAACATACAACTGAACTACCGCATAAACAATGCATTATTCATGAGAACGATCAATAGCCACAGAGTGGTCAATTAAATGTGTAAGTATAATTCAAAATGATATAGTATCAGTTTTTAACGTTGTTCAAGTCTCAGTTTAAACTTGTTAGGTGGAAGCTCTTCTAGGACATATTAGTTTGATATTGAGAGAATTACTAGCTGACTTTAGATGACGATATTTTGTTCTTCGAAGTAAAAATTGCCATGAGAGGAATTACAGTTGAAATGATTAAATGCGTTAGAATATTTAATATTTTTTACTTCCGTCAATTGAGTGTAAATGTATATCAAATTTCGCTGAAGCAGCTTCAGCAATTATTATATCCTCTTTTGTAAATAGAAAACCCTTATGGAACTTACAGCATTACCCTGCAGAAGTACCCCGGAATTCATATGCGAATAACAACCATCGAAAATAGCATTGAATTTTTTTCTTATTAAAAATATACTATTTGAAAGCTTTCTCGAGAGAATATCAATATGATTGTACCCAGCTGTGTGAATACCGGAAATTATTTTCTCGGTGTTGGATCTATTGAGGAGAAGTGAATACAAAATCAAGACTCAGTTGTGCTAAACGGAAAATCACTCTTTAAGCTTAAACCAACAGTAAATTCCTCTTATTTAAAATCGATTTTTGTAAAACGTTGTTTACAACACTCTACCATTACGCATTGACTTATATTATGTAGG
Organism: Pissodes strobi; assembly: GCA_016904865.1. Lineage (NCBI taxonomy): Eukaryota > Metazoa > Arthropoda > Insecta > Coleoptera > Curculionidae > Pissodes > Pissodes strobi. Next base: position 606,746 of record MU182045.1, read on the forward strand.
CACGAATCAAACAATAGCCGAAAAATCAAAATACTAGCATTGTTAACATTTTTCTTCACATAAATAATTGCCAAATCGAATAGTTCTTCTGTGACTCTCTCCAGACATTGCTGACTTCAAATTCCCACTGAAATCCTCTTCAATCCGCTTGACTCTATTTAGCATAGTGAGTGAAAATACGATATAAAATAATTAAGCGACAGTTTTTAAAGCTCCAGTCAATGTTGTCTGGTAACCGAATTATTTTGAATCACATTTGGACTAAATGTACCTACTTCATTGCCCTGAAAACTTCCAAAAACTTCTCTAAATGCATAGAAATATTAAGAGGTATACCAAACATTTTCAATTTCACGATTTTATTGGATTTACAACGGCAACTAACTTCTAAAACAGCTTTCATAAAAATTCCAATTTATAGTCTGCAATACTGTGAAGTATTCAACTTTAATGCGCATAATTTCTATGCAATTATAATTTCTCAAGGATATTAAGATGCTATTAATAGAAAACGGTACAGATGAATATTTATCGTTATATTTTAATACAGGGTAGTTAATGGAAATAATACAAGCGTGATAAAACTAAATATAATACAAAGAAAACATTGTGTATTTTATAGGCATCTAATAAGCAACTACGAGTTCATTTTAATTAGGAAAAAAATGCCAGGAGCATCAGTCTGTATTCGAATAATCTATTTTATTTAAAACGGGGAAAACAGGTTAAACCTGAGACTAAGGTTGATTAGATGGAGGTTCATAATCCATTTATCCAAAACTAGATCGATAGCAAAATTCTATTTCTATCGCGCCGACGAGCGGCAGAAAAGTAAATGTTTAACTTCAACATCATCCATTATATGACATAAAGTTTGAAGAAAACATTTATTTGAAATCCATCAAAACTACACGAATGATCCTTTAAAGAAATAAATAGCTATAGTATCATAATCACTATAAACTAAACTAGTCAGTCGTAAGTCCATAAAGAGTTATTAATCGTAGTTCACTACGTCGTCGAATTTTATATCGTCCAATAACGTGAACTAAGCGATTATGATGCAAACAATGTTTAGTTAGTTTGAGTGTAAATTCCCATGGGATATGCTGATTAGAGTTTGTTTCGAAGACTTGACGCTCCCTTGGTTTAAAACTTCAATATTAAGCTGATGAGTTTATTTTGCATTCCCGAAAATGCATTGGAAGGATATTATGTTGATAAAATAGGCATTAGATGTAAGGGCGGCAATTATTACAGAATATATATTTTAATGAAATTTGATTACTAATGAAATAAGCAAGCGTTAGATTATTTTGCTTCTGGCGTCCATTATTTATGTCATGCAAATGAAAGAGTTAAAATGAGCGCTTGGCTTAAAGTGCTAGACCAATTTTCTTCAAGGAGCTTTTAAAGTTTATTTGCAATTAAATCCCTATTAGAGCTATTGGCATAAGTGAAGAAAACGAACGAATTTATTTTGTTGATCGCAATGTATCATAGAGCTATCATAAAAATGGATAACAACATATATTACTTGATACGATATACGCAAACAATGATGATTCCCATTTGATTATAAATGCATACAAATATTTAAGGGTCACTAAAGCGGTTTTGAGCTACTGATTGCTTAAAGTGTAGTTTCTTAGAAGTAATGGTTTATGAACCTATTTATAGCACACAATGGCCGATTCCCTAATAACATTAATTCTGAAGCAGTTGGAAGTTTTGATCGAAATAACAGAAGCATTACGAAAACAGAAGTAGAAGTGAACGTGACACAAGCGATAAATTCTTTCCCTTCTGGCTTCAATTATTAATATCGTGAAAATAAAATTATAAATAAATTAGACCCTGAAAATGTTTTGGACTTGGCTTATCAGCTAGTTTTCTTCAAGTTACTTTTAATGTTACTTGTATTTAAATGAAGCGATTAACACGAATCGAAAAGGTGAACGAACATGTAATTTATAACCGTAGCTATTAATATGAAAAACATGAAAACATCATAAAAATGGAAAACAAAATCACACTACTGATTAAAATTTCATAGACGATATTTAAGAGTATTGCTTAATTTGAAGGCAGAATCTTAAACGGCAATTATTAGTTAAGAGCGTATTCATAACATCAATTCTTATGTTGATCGCTATAATTTTAGAAGGAATATCAGAAGTATTATGGGAATGAAAGTAGAAGAGAATGTGGTATAAAAAATTGACCCAATATTTCGATTAAATATATTTGATTTCATTTTCTCACAGAACCTTTCAGACTTTAATATAATTAACATTTTTATCAAATCATAAAGAACTTAAGAAAAATCTATAGATAGATAGGTTCACCAATAAAAGCGTTTGAAATAAAACTTTTTCCAGGAGGAAGAAATTTCGGGGTCAATTTTTGAAAGAGCAGAAAACTCCGGCTGATAGATGTTAATATGGTTTTGTAGTGATTATAGATTGACTTCACGCTACCAATTAATAATTATTAATGGTTATATCGCCCGTGTACGATTGGAACATTCGTGGAATTTTGTGAGCAATGGGATTCTAATATACAGATTATTCAGCAGTATTCGCGATGTGCAAGATCCGTTAGGTGACATCTGGTGTAATCCTCGAAACCTGGGAAAAAATCTCTAAATGCCTGTTTCAAAAATGTCGAAAAAATAGATTTTTTGTCATACGCTACCAAAAATAGCTATTTTACGGACTTCTTTTTCGGCCTAGTACCCAAAAGTCGTCATGGCAACCTTTACGGACTATTCCAAAATTCTCTAGAATGTCTAAATTCGAAAAAAAAAAACATAAAAAAATCACATAAATTTAAAACGTACCTACTTAATTCTTTTAATACTAACAATATCAAAAGCTAACAAGTAATCTAATAATTATTCAACTAATTAAGTTATTTGGAAAAATGAAAATGAAATGAACATTTTTGAGCATTTTGAAAATTGGTACACAAAATTACTTCTTTTCCATTGGCAGGTAAATTTACTTTCTGATGAGGTGGGGCAAATGCGAACGATGTACTTGGTGATATATCCGTGGAAGTGGTCACGATTTTCTTTTCCCCCATTAGCAGTTTGCAAACTTTCTTATTTTTCTCAATAGATTCTTCTATGTAACCTTCCGTCCCTGTGGACGACCTAAATAATTATTGTTGTTTAGAACAGGATCGGAAAATATTAATATTTTTACTTCCAACCTCCTAGGCGTTTCAGCGATGTAAAATCCACATCTGCATCTGCAGCAAGAGTAGCAGAAGTACGTCGGAAACAATGCCCTGTATATTCGTTTTGGTTCGGCAACTTTAAAAAGGCTGCTACAATAGAAGGCATCTTCCCGAATGAATGAATGCCTACGCGTTGCACAGTGCATTTTCCTTTACGATAAGAGATGAAGACATAATCATGTGGTACAGACCAAAGACAAGCATATTTTCTACACAACTCAACTGGATTGACAACGTTCCCTTAACACACTACCGGAAACGCTCTTTTGATATTAGTCTTTGTATCAGCAAGAGTAACTTAAAGATAGCTGTTGTCTTTTTCTATGATGTCTTGCACTCGTAGAGAGTGCTATTCTTCTCTTCTACATGCTCCACAAAGGCCAATGACAAGAGCAACCTAAAAATCAAATGAAATGAAATAAGAGACCATCTACATAATATTTCAAAATCATCACCGCAAACTAACCTTAGTAAGTAAATAAGTTTCATCACTAGTCGTGGCCAAAGATTGATCGATCTCTTCTCTGGAGAAAACCTTAGACTTTTTAGGCTCGTAACCAACCGGATTCCTTGGAAATTTGTCAATATGAATATTTTCTTTAACACTTAGTACTGCCAAACTGTCGACGGTTTGAACGTTTGTGACTGTAATTTAAGAGAGTACTATTTTAATTTAAAAGCCTCAAAATACATCTTGCGTAAGGAAGAATTTAGTTTTTTAAATAAGTACTTACCTTTTCGTGGAAATAATTTAGCAATACATCTTCATTTACAACGAGTATGCCATTTTCGTATTTCCATTCATTAAAAGCATCATATTCTTTATGGTAAATGGCACGAGACTTCACAGGAAGTAAAGCCAACACGATTTTTTTGGCCTTATTAGCAATATATTCCGGATTTTTAAATATTTCGAATGGCATGACAAAATTATCAAATAAACAAACTTGTTGCTTCGATATCAATTTCTAAGCTAACTTTTTCGAACATTATGATTTCAAAAATTATGGAAAATTTGCAAATTTAAGCGTTCTGAATAATTGTAAAAAGCGTATAACAAAGTTTTGGGAGCGTATGACAAAAAATAGTGTTTGTCACACGTACCTAAATGAAGTTTTTCAGGACTCATCTGCTATTCCGGACTCGACTATAGGTACTTGTAACAAAAATAACTATTTCACGAAAAATGTAATAGCATCGATTTCTAGGTCAAAAAATTAAAGGTTTATTTTTCCCTCGAAAAGTATTTTTTTTAGAAAAGGCGATTATTTGCGACGCCAAAAACTGTATTAGGAGACACTTTGACAAATGATAATGTTATGCAGGGTGAGCCATCGCATCGCATCAATCCTATTGAAAATGCCTGATTGGTAATCTGTTTGATTTTCAGTTTGAGAAATATGCTTTAAGCGTACGTTCCTGCAAACCATTTCCTTCTAGAGGCAGGCCTATTGGCTAATATTAAAATTCCAATGACGACATAACATCTAGTTAAATGCTTTTGCAATAAGAATACCATTGAATGGGAGTCCAGTAAAAGTATTGATCATTTTATCGCGCGGACTTCCGTATTTAACGTTGATTGTCACGCTGCTGGACGACTGGAATTCCGAGTCCCAACTCGCCCGACGTCTTCGATGTATTGCGTATTCAGACGATGAGTTTGAGAATTTGAGGATAATGGCTGCCGCAATTAGTGTCATTTTCTTGAAGTTTTCTGAAATCGGATTTAATTATGTGCATTTAGGTGCGTGAAACTTGTACCTAATATTTCGTTGTATATTTAGTTATACAATTTATATTGTTAGGCGTATTTTTAAGTACATGAAACCATGTATTTCAAACTTAAAGACCTGTTGCTTTTGTGCAATACCTTAATGTGTGCCGCTCGGCCAGCTTGTTTACTGCCAATACCCACTTGTTTTTACACAACACTGTTTTATAAGGTTTCTTCGTGTTTAATTGTATATTTTTCTCTCAGTTTCGACTAGTTTTTCGCTAAGTGATACTTAGTATAATTATACCTCAAAAATGCTGTCATGAAAACTATAAAAATGTGCCTAAAGTTCATGTTTTCGGTTTTCCAAAGGAACTTAGTTTCATCTTTAAGTCGTATCCTTCATGGGCTGCTTGAAATTAAATAAAATCTCTTTTAATGAGCTTGATATGAATTATGTTCTCTTATGGGCATAGTTTCAGCAGCCTATAAGATATTTAAAAAACTGATTAATGAGTTCGCAGATACATTTTTGGATATTTACCATAAAAAGTCTTTTCTTTGTGAGCCGTTGTTAAACTATCTAAATGAAAACAGCCTTTTGACTCCCATTGAAAATTGTAAAAATCACCTAAACCTTCATATTTTCAAAATTTTCTTAGCAGCATTTCAAATACACTCCTTAATAATTATTGTTCTAAACATAATGATAATCTTTTGAGCAAAAAAAAGGAAACTGGAAACTCTTAATAAATAAATATTAGACCTCAATAATATACCCAAAAAAATCTTAAACCTGTATAAAGCTTTTTAATTTTTTATCATAAATGAACTACCTTGAAATAAAAAAGAACCAGATTTAAGTCTTTTTTTTATTAAAACAAATGAGCGGTTCTGACAGCGCCGTCATATATATTTTTTTGAACTCACAATTTTCATACAAGTCAAAAAGTCAAATGACATATCATAAAATATCAAAAACTGAGTACTGTCATTTGTCAGGGTTGACAAAATGGTTGACATTTTTCGATTTACCTTGGTCGACTTAGTAGAAATCGATATCTCGGTCATCAAGATCTGTCATAGTTAGTCTGCTTTTGGATATTGTCAATATACAAGGTTACGCCCATGCTAAAAAATGATGCTTAGGACATCCGTAATAACATACCTAAATTTCATTCAAATATTACGAGCAACCAATTTTCATTTAAATATTGCGGGGCCCTTTTGATGGAGAAAACACCCCTATCCAAGGTTGACAATTACTATTATCTATTATGACACCGATATACCTATAGTAACATTCAATATCTACCTTTTTTGATAAACTGGATATTCAAAGGGTTTTACTTTGAAATTTCATTTTTCTTAAAAAAAAATCGAAGGGCTGAGTTCATGACTCGCATCCTTTTTTAACCGAAAGCCCTTAAATATTATTTATGTATACAGAAAAAGGTAAGTAAGCTGCAATTTAATTTTTGATTTAAAAAAATGAGTAAAAAATATTATCAGTAATATAATAGTTGCGCTTAAAGTAATAAACCACATATAAAAAAAGTAAAATTTACAAAAAAAAATCAAGTTTTTATTATATTTTTTCGAGAATCTTGCATCTAAAATGTCTATTTAACTGTGAAATTTTAAAAGAAATTGCACATTTAAATATACGCCTGAAAATGACTTTTGCCTAAATTTGATGACGTCACGCGTAAGCCGTCAGGCCTCTCTGTAGGAGGTATTGACCCAACGCATAGCTATTCAATCTGAGATTCGTAGACCTCGTGATCTCTGCTCTAAAAAAGGTATATAACATAGCGAGATAGCAAAATACTACAGAATCAAAGTTAAATTAAAATATGCAGAAAATTGCAAAGAAAATTATTTCGTTAACTTTACAAGTCTAAATAGATAGCTTTACTTTGTGCATTATGCAAAACTAACCCAATATTTTGGATATGACGTTTAAGTTAAAATATGTAGGCATTTAATTGCCTGAAATCTCATTAAAAGCGGTTTGGACCTGAAAAAATTGATCAGGATCGGAAAATGTTGAAATTTTTGAAGCAATAAGTAGCAATTTTTGCCGATTTTTTGGGGGATTTGGGGGTAAAATGTTACTTTAAACAGATGTGACAAGTAATTTCAAAATATAAAATACAAAAAATGCTTGATATTAATCTCGCATTGTTGAAGTCTTCATTTCTGTCATGTAGTTTTAAGCACATGATGTTTTTTTTAATTTATTTTCACAAATAATAATAACATTTGCGAGCTCTCCCATGATTCAACAATGATATTACATATATAAGACGTGACCGTAAAAATTCAGGCCTTTGATACTTGGTGCGCATAATCGTTTACAGCCTCCCATCCAGCTGCTGCACATATTGAATAAATCCCTATAGGGTATTGATTTATGAAATAATGCACGTTGCATTTTAGTGATAATAATATTTCAAATTCACATGAGGTAATCAACTATAAAACCTGCCTTTTTATGTTGTTAAGTTTACTGAACGATGCGCCAATATTACTGAAACATGGATAATAGTTTCAAATCGAAAAACATCCTGTAAGTTTCCTTGTAACAAAAGGACAAAATGATGCATATTTGCATATTCTAAGAATTAATTTTAAATTTTTATTCTTGGACAACTAATTCTAAATTTAGAAAGTTGGCATTTACATTCCAATATCGGCCAAATTGCAGCTTATCTATTTTGAACAGATATTGCAGTAAACAATTTTCCTTTCAATACACAATACTGCTAACTATGTTAATTTTTATGCCTATATGCGCATATATGGATAATATATTTTTATACAGACAAAAAAAACAAAATATATCTATTTCATATTCTGCAATACTGTGAAGAATTCAAGTTTCATGCTCTTTTAATGCAATTATAATTTCTTAAAGATATTAATTTGCTATTTGCATATTTATTATTATATTTTAATGTGGTACAAAATAAAAATTGTAATGGAAATAATAAAGCCTGGAAAAACTAAATATAATGCAAACAAAATATTTTGTATTCTATAAACATCTAATGAGCAATTACTAGTTCATTTTAATGAGGAAAAAACTACAGGGATAATAGTCTACCCATTTATTAGAAGCGTCAGTCTGTCTATGGTAACCGAATATTTTTTTTTCGCCTGAAACGTAGAAAATAGGTAAACATAAAAATAGGACTGTTTAGATGGAGGTTCCTAATGAGGTGGATTAGTGTCCACAACTAGATCGATAGCAAAATGTTATTGCGCCAACGAGCGGCAGAAAAGTAAATGTTTAGAATCAACATCATCCATAAACTGATATAAAATAAAATTTGTCTGACATCTGACGAAAAGCAATATTACAAATCCTAACAGAAATAGTAACGATGATATAATACTTGCTATAAACCAATAAAATTTGATGTTACGAAGGAAAGTTCAGCTTTAAGTCCATAAAGACTTATTAATCATAGTTCACTGCGGGCATGCATTTTATATTGTCCATTATTGTGTGCTAAGCGATTATGAAGCAAACAATGTTTAATTAGTTTGAGCATAAATTCCTAATGGATGTGCTGATTGGAGTTTGTTTCGAACACTTGAAGTTCCCTTAAAATTAAGCGGTTCAAAACTTCAATATTAAGCCGGTGCGTTTATACTGCACACCCGAAAATGCAAAGCGAGGATATTCTGTTGATCAAATAGGTACTAGAGGAAATGACAATTATGAAATTCGATTACAAATAAAGTAAGAAAACAATAAATCACTTCAGTTTGTAACATTATTTGTTAATTGCTCAACAAATGGTCCATATCTCAGGTTTTACTCAGCGATTTCGACAATAATTAAAGGCAGGTGAAGGCGCCACTAAATTTTGAACTAGGAATATATCAATGATTTCTACACACAGAAATCGAGCAGTAAAATTTAGAAACATACCCTAGATAAAAATATTGTGAAAATTTACCTTAGCTTACCAAAATAAAGATCTGGATTCTAATTAAGCTGTTTATTTAAATATTAAAGACTTTCACATACACTCCAAAGACAATTAATTCTATCTCAAATTAATGTGAGGTTATGGTATCGCCCATAAACCAATGAGAAGATTCTCTATAATGTATTTCATCTAAATTATCAGACTATTAAATCAAAGCAAAATAAGATACTAAGTTTTAATTTATGTCCTATAACATTAATATTGCCCAATTCCTATTTTGAAATTATTCCAACCAAACGTCGAATTCTTAAAGGTCTGACTAAATGCAGTCAATCACAAAACACTATAAATAGGAAATATTTTACTAAACTAACTTTATTCTAAATCAATCTCATGGCAGCGATAGTATGATTAATCCAATAAACAGTAACTTAAAATATACTAAATCAATAAGATAATCTGTGAAGTAAATATGTATATATAGCCAGTAAATATCTACAGGTATATACGAAGTGATTTTTAAACAAAAGTAATTACGTTAATCCCATGGCAGCGATAATATTATTAGACCAATAACCAGTTACTAAAAATATACTAAATCAATAAGATAACCTGTGAAGCAAATAGGTATATATAGCACAGCTTAGTACAATCAGCTAGGACACTCCGCTCGTGAGAACGGTTTGCGCCGATCCTTGCGCATGGCGCCATTATGGGGAAGATCACGGCACTAGCGTCGGTAGCGGCTATTTGTTCCTTAGATTTTGAATTAATTGAACATAGGCGTAGTCAAAAGTGTTGATACCGATTTCGTGTTTTTATAACTAGCGATAGGTATCATGAGTTTCTCAAAGATGGGAAACGTTTGTGCCGCTAAAGGATGTATTAATAAAAAATATAATTGTGATAGGAGCTTCTTTCGGTTTCCTACAGATAAAAAGAGGTAAGTATCTAATTATAACCACGATATATGTAATATTTTCACGGCTTAGTACAAAGCTGTGATATTTTGTTGGGGCCACATTTCAACTTGAATATTCTTATTGTATATTATGGGCATGTCTGTGCAAAGCAATGAATGTTTTGTCATATCATGCCATCATTCTTTATGTCATCAACTTACTTCGTAGTTATATACTGGTAATAGTTATTTGTATGTTTAAAGCGCAAAGTAACGGATTACCGCCTGACAAAGAATGTTACTGTAATCTTTCGAAAACGGCAATATTATTTTGCGCTCGAAAAACACACAGAACTATTTCTACAGCTCCATTTTTATAAATTAAATGCACATATTTCTCTATACTTATTCTGAAATTTGCAAATGACTGTCAGTTTTGACATATTGTATTCGGGCTTCGGGCATATTTAGAACAGGAATGCCAGCAACAAACTGTAACAAACGCACAACTGTCATTTATTTATCTTCGGTTTCCATAACCATTCATAGCACACTCGACGGAAAAAGTGAGAATTTTCTCAAAATATTTGCAGTAATAGTATATTGTGCAACAAGTGTTGAAATGCAATTTATGTCACTCGCCTACGGCTCGTGCCATCAAACTTCACACTCGTGTGAAAAGTGATTTTTCACACGCGTTACATACTGTACTTTTTTCTACGAATGCAAATAATATTACTGTTATATAATATTTATCAGATACATACCTAGTTTACAAATACCATACAAACACTTCTACAGCAATTTGTGTAACTAGTTAATGAGTAGCTATTGACATGCCATGCCAGGGCTAGGACAACACCCTACCCGTGGCGTCCTTTTAGTGCTTCGCCCTTAAATTTTGGAGTTATTCTTTTCATATCTTTGGAAAAAGGCGCCATTCATCGGCCGTCTCCTCTTATGGCTTTGCCTTCCCCCGGGGGACCCATTTTTGACATATTCGGAAAAGGGAGCATCCGGGGGTGAAGCCCTAAATTGGGACTCCTTAAGGCCCAAAGCCCTGAAATGGGGCCCCTGGTGGGCGAATCTTTTGAATGGGGCCCCCCGGCGTGGGTGTCTCATATTTGACACATTTGGAAAAGAGGTTCTCCCCCTGGGGCGAAGCCCTAAAATGGGGCCCCAGGGAGGGCAAAACCCTAGAATGTGGCCTATGATACGGGAGTCCCATTTTTTACAGATAAGAAAATGGGGCCCCCTGAGGCGAAGCCCTAAAATTGGCCCCAAGCCTTAAAAGGGGGCCCCTGGTATGAGAGTTCAATTTTCTACAGTTTTTCAAAAAGGGGCTTCTGGGGGGTGAAACCCTAAAATTGAGCCCACTTTTTTACAGATCTGGGAATGGGCCTCTGAGGGCGAAGCTATAAAACGGAGAAGAAGCTCTTTCATCTAAATACCCGCATAAACGTGTGAAAAGTACACTTTGCCCACGTCGTATGCAAAGTATATTTTTCACGCGATGTTGGAAATGTCCAGTTTTCAAAAGCAGTTGTTAGTGCGTTTTTGCCTATTATCAAGGCAGTCGCAGTAAAAATTATATTTAAGAGTTCGCATTTTATAAAAATATTAACTTTAATTTTAAAAATATAAAAAAAATTTAATCATATGGAGGAATCAATACAATTATTATAGTGTAGGTACTTTTAGTCACAAACGGTTTTGATGTCAATTTATTTTCGCTTCGCCCTCAAAATAGTGTATCTATTGTTAAGAAATAAATAATAAAATTGTAAAATATTCAAAATACCCATGTAATCATTGCATTTTCTACTGATTCCTTTCAAATGTATGAATTTTTGTATTTATTTTAATTTAATTACCTTATGTTTATTTGTGGTTTGACCATATTTTATGTTAGTTTTATTTTTCGACTTGTGAAATTACACCATGTATAACTCTTCTTAAATAGATAGTGTCTTTGCATTGTTCCAATATGTTTATTAATTTATTTTTCCTTCATGAATACGATAATCACTAATAATCGGCATAGCACCTAGCACCCGAGTTTAACCAATAACCTGAAAATACGGTACTGTAATTCAAAAATAAAATATCCTTAATACGGCGCTGGATTCTCTCCCCGGTGCGAGAGCGACAGCGCGAGTTTCGCCTATCTTGCATCTTTTTCTGTTCCGGGCTAATAATTCAATGGTGCCGGCCGAGAGACTTCCAGCTGATTGTTATACTAAGCTGTGTATATAGCCCGTATATATCTACTAGTATAACCGAAGTGATTTTTAAACAAAACTAATCCCATGGCAGCGATAACATTATTACACCAATAAACAGTTACCAAAAATATACTAAATCAATAAGATAATCTGCGAAGTAAATATGTATATATATCTACGGGTTAAAACAAAGACAAGCTCAGTTCAATACCGGTATCATGGCGAAAAATAAAGTTGCAAATTGCAGTTATGTGAAACAAATTACTGCTATAAGCCTTACAACCAATTACAGTAAAATAAATCTATTAAGTATCATAACATTAGCAAAATGAATTATCTGCTCGATACAATATCAGATAAGGTAATGAGGAAAACAAGTATCTCTAAAGCGATTCTGATAAGAGACAGAAATAGATATGATATAAAATAATAGATAACCTGCATCTGATTATCAGTAAGTTCGATAAGGAAAAGTGGTAAGTTCAGTAAAAAAGAGAAATAACCGTAATAGATACGATATAGAAAGCAAACGGCCTACAGTCGTTTAACATTAAGTTCATTAATCAAAATGGTAAATAACGATAGTAGGTATGACAAATGAAAACAAACAACCTACAGTCGTTTAACAGTAAATTCATTAAACCAAACGGAAAATAACGATGATGGAAATAATAAGAGGTAATTAGTTAAAAAAAGGAACATTGTACTTGTATCTAATAGATTTGCTGACATGAAATCCAACAACGTTTCCTGCGAAGCTACGATTTCACCATGTGGTCGTATTTCATCGACAAAAGACCTCTATCCGGCTAAATGGAACGGGAATCTCTCTAGGCCGGCTTTAAAGGCCCCTGACAGACTTTTAGTCCCAAGGGAGAAAATTCTGTCCACAGAAGGACCCTAGTTATATTATAAATAATTTTAACTATCCAATATAGACACACTTGCAAGTATCGAACCTTTTTTTTAGAGAACGGGTAACCACACAATTCGTCAAACATGATTTCTAAGGAATATAACCGATAATTTCAGCAAATACATATCCTAGTTCATTTGCAAATTAATTTAACGACACAATCAGGCGGTATTTAGACCTGATGATCAAAAATAACAACGATAATTTTAGATACTTAAACGGTCTGCGCGCCTGGAGTGTCCAGACGAGAAGGGCTCATCAATTCCCACCAAAAAATATATACCACATCTGTCAAGAGGGCGCTTCAAACGAAGCCATCCTTCGAGCGACTCGGAACGGAATTCCTTGATACTGGTGGATTGACCTTGGAAGTAAGGTAGCGAGAGTATCGACAACACAAATCAACCAGTAAAAGGGAAAAATCGCACTACCGGATTTTATTACATTTACAACATTGCAACGTCTGGCTTTCGTTAATTATATCATGAAAATGAAAGGGCTAAATTTAGTCCTAAATTTTTTTTCAGCTTGACGATAAATTCTAGGTCAATTTTCTTCATGGAGCGTTTCAATTTCACTTGTAGTATTTAAACTCTTATAAGAGCCATTGGCATAAATGAAAAAACGAACATATTAACGATTAATTTTGTTGATGGTAATGTATAATGGAACTCTCGCAAAAAGGGATAGTAAAAGTGAATGTGGTATCAAAGAGATATTTGATATGATATACGGAAACAATAAGGATTTCCATTTGATTATAATTGCATAAAAATATCGAAGGAGTATTAAAGCGATTTTGAGTGACGTATTGCTTAAAGTGTGGAAGGAAATGGTTTAAGAATCTATTTATAGCACACAATAAAGCATTAATTCTCAAGTCGTTAGAATTGTTGATCTAAATAAGAGAAGCCTTACGAAAACAGATGTAAAAGAGAATCCGATTTCAATTATTATAAATATCGTGAAAATCTTCTTCTTCTTCACGTGCCATCTCCGCGGCGGAGGTTGACAATCATCATAGCGATCTTAACTTTGGAGGTGGCTGCTCTGAAAAGTTCGGTTGATGTGCATCCGTACCATTCTCGCAAGTAGCGCAGCCATGATATTCTCCCCCTTCCTACACTTCTTTTGCCTCGGATTTTACCTTGTTTAATCAATTGCAGCATGGTATATCTCTGTCCCTGTATAACGTGTCCCAAGTATTGCAGCTTTCTAGTGTTGATGATTTCTAAAATCTCCAGCTCCTTGTTCACTCTACTCATGACTTCGTTGTTTGTCACGTGTTCCGAATATGATATTTTTAGGATTCTTCTATACACCCACATTTCAAAAGATTCAAGTTTCTTTACAGTTGCTGCGTTCAGGGTCCAGGCCTCCATTCCATAAAGCAAAGTCGAAAATACATAACACCTTGCTATTCTGATTCGCAGATCCAGCTTCAAATCCCTTGTACAGAGCACTCTTCCCAGTTTATTAAAGTTTCTTTTTGCCTTTTCTATGCATATTTTAATTTCGTTAGAGTAGTCGTTGGTAGAGCTGATCATTGTGCCTAGATATCTGTAGTTGTCTACCTGTTCAAGAGTCCTGTTGTTAATTATTAGAGTCTTATTATTGTTCTGATTTTTTGATATCTTCATAAATTTCGTTTTTTGTCGTTTATTGTAAGCTCATATTCCTGACCGCATTCAACTATTTTGTTCATTAGTGCCTGAAGATCCTCTAGACTGTCTGCTAATATAACTGTATACTCCACGTATCTGATGTTGTTAATCGGTGTTCCATTGACCTTAATACCAGCTAATTCTCCCTCAAGTACTTTTTTCAGGATCTCTTCAGAGTATGCGTTGAAAAGTAGTGGGGACAATATACATCCTTGTCTTACTCCTCTTCTAATTTTGATCTCTTCTGACATTTGCCCGTTGTTTATAATATAAATTTGATATGATCCGGAGATCGTTATGGTCTATCTGTTTCGCTTTAAGAACCTTCATTAATTGATCGTCACGGGCTACGTTGTTATAATCTATGAAACATGCGTATATATCCTGCTTAACGTCCAAGCATCTCGGGATTAATACGTTAAATGCAAAGAGTGCCTCACGTGTTTGTACCCAAACCTTTACGGAATCCACACTGTGTTTCGTCGATATCCATGTCCAGCTTTTGGTATATTCGATTGTGGATTAGAAACAGTTATAAAGTATGGAACATCAAACTGATGGTACGGTGATCATTACATTTTCTAGCATTTGTCTTTTTAGGGGAAATGAAAGACCTAAATTAAGCTCTTAGAGTTTTTTGGACTTGGCTTGAGATTCTCAGCTGATTTTCTTCAAGGGGCTTTCATTATCTTTAGAAACAGTTTTAAAGCATGGGACATCAAACTGATGGTACGGTGATCATTACATTCTCTAGCGTTTGTCGTTTTAGGACAAATGAAAGACCTAAATTAAGCTCTTAGAGTTTTTTGGCCTTGGCTTAAGGTTCTCAGCTGATTTTCTTCAAGGGGCTTTCAAAATACTTGTATTTAAATACAGTTATCAACATGAATGAAGAAAATGAACTAATGTTAATTCTGATGTAGTTTTTCAATAAAGCAATTGTTAAGGAAAACATGGAAACATCATAAATATGAAAGATATAGAAGCCATACATAATAAAACTAAATGTAATGAAACTTGGTTTCTCTGGACATCTAATGAGTACTTTCCAGTTCATTTTAATTGAAAAGATAATCGCAGAAATAATAGTATAACCTTTTATAAGGAGCATTAAGCTGTCTGTAGTAACCGAATAATTTATTTATTCTGAAACTGGGAAAACAGGTTACCGCTAAAAATGAAGTTGTTTAGATGGAGGTTCACGATGAGGTGGACTAGTTATCCAAACCTAGATCGATAGCAAAATGTTATTTCAATAGCGCTGGTGAGCGGCGGAAAGTAAATGTTTAACATCAACATCATCCATTAACTGACAAAATAAAATCTGTCTGACGTTTAAGGAAAAAAAAATTCTACTCGCGTGCGCAAAGTACCTACTTTGCTCAACTTTGCGCACGGAAACTCTTTGCGCACTCATTTTGTTTCGCGTCACAAGAAACCTGACGAAATGCCCAGTTCATCAATTGAAATGCAAACTTATTCCATCTCAACAGCAAGCAGCAAACCATCTTCATCACCGTTCCCAAAAAATCAGTTACAATCGGCCATAAACCTTCAACATGCAACTAGCTGTACTTTTAACATTAGTATTGTTAATAATAATAAATAATATTTTTTCTGTATTTGTGTTGAAATAAAAAACTTTTCTGTATTCGTGTTAAAACGACTAATAATGAAACATTTTGTTTCATTATTTATTTTAGATTTCTACTTTTCTATGGTACTCGTAGAAAAAGCATTGTTCCTAACACTTGCGCAAAGTGTCTTTCCCGCACTTAAAGCATATCCTAACTGCTTTAGCGTGCGGGAAAGTATCTCTTTGCGCACTTGTTAGGAAAATAACTCATTTGAAATCCAGGTCTGTAATAGAAAGAATAGCGATAGTATCATAATCGCTATAAAGTAAAAAAAATTGTTGTCACTAAAGAAGCATTAGCTCTAAGTCCATAAAGAGCTATTATTTTATAACATCGAATATTGTGAGCTATATTGTGAATCTAAGTGGTTTAAAAGTTCAATATTAAGCCGATGAGTATATTTTGCATATCAAAAAATGCATTGGAACGATAGGCACCAGATGTAAAGACAATTAAGATAGACTGTATATTTTAATGAAATTTGATTGCTAATGTAGTAAGCAAACTCCAATTTTTTTCGCTTCTGGCTTCTAATATTCATATTATGAGAATGAAAGAGCTAAATTAAGCTCTACATTTTTTTTTGAGCTTGCCGATTTTCTTCATAGAGCGTTTTAATTTCACTTATTTAAAGCCCTATAAGAGTTATTGGCATAAATGAAGAAAACGAATTTTCTTCTAATGTGTCATTCAGCTGTCATAAAAACGGATATCAAAAATGAATGTGACGCAGAAGTGATATTTAATATGATATACGCAAACAATGAGGATTTTCACTTGTTTATAATTACATTAACAATAATTAAGTGTAATTAAAGCTTCAGCGACGGCGTAAATTCTTAGAAGGAAATGGCTTCAGAACCTATTTATAGCACACAATTGCTGTTTCTTTATAACATTAATTCTCAAGTCGTTCTCAGTTTTGATGGAAATAACAGAAGCATTACGAAAACAGAAGTAAAAGTGAACGTGAAGCAAGCGATAAATTCTTTCCCTTCCGACTTCAATTATTAATATCGTGAAAATGAAAGAGCTAAATTAAGCCCTGAAAATGTTTTGGACTTGGCTTGATATTCACAGCTGATTTTCCTAAAGGGGCTTTTAAATGTCTTCTGTATTTAAATACAGCTATTATTAACATGAATGAAGAAAATGAACAAACACATATTTTTTTAGTTCTGATGTAATTTCTCAATAGAGCAATTATTATTGGAAACATGAAAGGATCATGAAAATCGAAAGCAACCAATAATTTATTTCATTTTGACAACGATTTCACACACGATATTTAATTTGGAATCCTTAGACGACAATCAGTTAAGAGCCTATTCATAATACCAATTCTCATATTGGACGCTGTAATTTTAGAAGGAATATCAGAAGCGTTATGAAAATAGAAGTAGAAATGGATGTGGTATAAAAATTGGACGCAGTGTTTCGATTAAATATATTATTTCATCTCGTTTCCTTACAGAAGATTTGAAACTTTAATATAACTAATATTTTTAACAAATCACAAAGAACTTAGGAAAAAAATCAACCGCTTATTTTACCTTGAAGAGTGATTTGCACTGAAAAATCTCATATTATATGAGTGTGTAAGAGAAAATTTCAATTTAAGAAGAAACATGACAGCGATTCTTTTGTAGAAATGCGGTTTTAGTACACGCAGCAAAATGGATTAAAAATACGCTACTCCGAGAAATGTAAATAGCACTTATGGGATACTTTATATTACAATAAAGAAGAGAGAATATTATCCGCGTGTCAAAAACGGTATTTAATTTTCGACTTTTGAGAGAGTGACTGTGAAATAGGGAGTTTACTTACATGGCCGTGTGCCACAGGGAACGCTTACGGTAGCGACTTACTTGGGAGAGAGTCGGAGAACAAGTCTCTTCAAGAAAGTAAGGACGCATCCTTTCTTCTTTGGCGCGTGAGCTTATCCCCACTACAGAAATATCCCATTCGTACAGGGCAAATAATTTAAATATAGAGAATTTATACAAAAACTTAACATCACCGGTTGTCTAAATAAAAATTTTGAATTTTAACGCAAACCTGTTCGACATCTGCTGACTAGTTTTTTATAAAATCGATTATTATAGATCGTCATTTTAGGGACCCTAAAATTATAAAATACCCTAGATTGACTGTTTCCGGCGTCGCTGTAGGGTGCAATGTGAACGTCCGGATGCGTTCTGCTTGTAGCTGAACCTGACTTTTCGAAATACGTGAATTGTATTGTTCGAAACCGTTCTACTTCTAGCTATCTAGCTAAACTGATGCATACTGATAAACGTTGTGACAAGAGATGGCACTAAGATTTTCGCCAAGAGTTTTTAAGCGACATTCTCTAGAATGCGATACACAGTGGCGTGGAAATTAATAAATACGAATTAAGTCGCTAGATTTCAAAACATGTTCAAATGGTTTTTGAACAAATGGTTCACGATACTTATAATTTGTAGTGGATAACTTATTCAACTTAAACAGCTCCAAATCCATGGGGTAACCGGAATAAGACATATAAATACAATGAGGGAAAGAAAAGACAAATTTCCCTGAGAAAAGTTTTAAAGAATGCCCAGGATTACAATAGAAGTGGGAAGTAAGGGATCTCATAGAGAAAGAGATGGAGTGGGAGAATCTACAGAGGTCTGGCATAAAAGACATAAACAAAATACCAGAAGATGCACTCATCTAAATCTCAGAGGCTTAATTTCAGGAGGACGAAGAGGGGCTAGGTATGGAACTGCTCTGAAAAGTTCCTAAAGATATTCTAATAGCGGCGTTCTAAATACGGTTAGTAATACGTAGGATTCAAATTTTTGGTCTGATAATTTATCTAAATTTTTTATTTTTTTTTGGCAATGACCTACACACACTAAAGGAAGCTCCTGTGGTACTCTACAAGTGGTAAGTGTGCGGACATGTTGATTGGCACGGTTCTTGAACAACTGTGTTTATAATTTGGTGGAAACAGATGTCCTAGGAGTGAGTTACACAGCGATGCAGTGCACCAGACAAAAAAGTGCTTGTGACGCGATGTTCTAGGTATCTCCAGTTGTATAGCGAACGGGCGCGCTCTTGCCGTCTGTCGCGACTTTCTGACAAGTGTTGCTGGGGCGAGATGAGGCGGGCCCAATCTTGGGAACATCTGCCGTGAAGGCATTTGTAAAAGATACCCCCTATCTGCGGTGCTCCAGACACCGGCACCGGGTCAACTGCGACGAGACGCACAGCTCTCTCTGAATGGAATCCAGCAGCTTTAGGGTGTGCTTTGGTGCAGCATCTCAGATTTGTGAGAAATATGCTAAGCACGGTCTTATTTGCACTTTGTAGAGCTGCTTCGGTGCATGCAGTTTTTTATTGCGGAATATTGCACCAAGCTTCTGCAAGGCTGATTTTGCGATGTTAGCAACGTGGTCATGCCAGGATATATTGGTGTTGACCGAGACACCCAGTAGTTCCTTTTGCGAGAATGAAGGTGTTGGCTTCAATGGACTGTATAAAGATTCTCCTTGAACAATAAACTTGTTTCACACTAATTCGAAACTCTATTAACTTAAAAAGTTATAATTTCTAAAAATAATAGAATCTGTCTATATGACAAAAAATTTCTTAATTATTGACAATAACAAAACTGCCACCCGCTCGGAACATATCCTTTTTAGGAAGTAGCGTGATGTTATCATGTGGTTGAGTTTATCACCGAACATACCGCCCACCTTGAAATATTTATTTCAACTAACAATATCAAACTCAATAAAGTCAAGCAAGTTTAACATCTTAATTTGGTTACCGCACGTTTGCAAATCGAACGATCACTACACTGGACTGTAACAACGCGTGTAATATTGTCTGAGCCAGTATGCAGTTCAATCGCACGTCCAACCTTCCATTTGCAGACCGGTACATTGGCCTCTTTAATAATGACTAAACTGCCAACCTTTAGCAAATTTGGAAACCCCTTCCTCCATTTTACTCGCAGCTGTAATTCTGAGATGTACTCCTGATTCCACCTTTTCCAGAATTGCTGAACCATCTGCTGTAAATGTTGGAAATTGCGAAGGCGGGTTTCGGGAATATTGTTATAATCTTCCTCAGGAATAGATGTGAGTGATTTTCTAATCAGAAAATGAGCTGGAGAGAGGGGGGTCGTATCTTGCGGGTCCGATGACAACGGAGATAACGTTTGAGAGCTTAACACTCCTTCTGTTTGAGTTATAACCGTGCTAAGATCCTCGTAAGTAAGACTAGCGCCACCGACAACACGTTTAAGGTGAAATTTAATACTTTTAACGCCAGCTTCCCACAAACCCCCAAAATTCGCTCGAGGTGGCATGAAATGCC
The DNA here is from genome assembly GCA_016904865.1 of Pissodes strobi. Classification (NCBI taxonomy): domain Eukaryota; kingdom Metazoa; phylum Arthropoda; class Insecta; order Coleoptera; family Curculionidae; genus Pissodes; species Pissodes strobi. The sequence continues at coordinate 627,349 of MU182045.1, forward strand.
AGGAAATTCCTTCGGCTGATAATTCTGAAGCTATCCCATCAAAGTTGGAACGTCAAAATGTCTGGATGATTGAGTTAGCTCCCACAAAATTAGTCCCGTTATCAGAGTAAAAATGTAAGGGCTTGCCTCTTCTAGCAAAAAACCTTTTAAGAACCGCAAGAAAGGCTTGACTGGTCAAATCACTGACAACCTCTAAATGAACACATTTAGTATTCATACACACAAAAATACATATATACCCCTTTAAGATTTTAGGATTTCTGGTTTTTCTATCTCTAAGAGAGATAGGACTCGCGTAGTCAACACCAGTATGAGAAAAAACTGGTTGATAACTAGAGATACGGTAGTCGGGAAGATTACCCATCGAATAACTAACGGTATGCGGTAGTTGGATCTGATTTAAAACAAATAACACAAACCCTTACTATGGTCCTAGCTATTCTACGCCCTGACATAGACCAAAATCTTTCGCGAGTTGCATATAAAAGTTGCTGAGGCCCGTAATGCATAAGCTTTATATGTAAATGTTTCATAATTAGGATAGTTAAAGAATGCTTACTATGTAATAAAGCAGGATGATTTATCCTCTCAACAAGTTTACAGGTAAGCACGGCTGCGCATAATTGCAGGCGTGGCAAACTGACCTTTTTTATAGGAGCTACACGATATTTGGATAAAAGAAGGCTAGAAGAAATATATTCTCCAGAAGGGTTTTATTTTGGTCATCGTCTCCTAAATGTAATATACTTGATGACAAATCATTGTTTACCTGAAACTGACTTAATAGTTCGGATTTATTAGACAACCATTTTCTAAGTTGGAAGCCCCCACTAGCTAAAATGGCCGATATTTCCCTTTGAATTTGTAACAACTTGAACTAGAGAAGGCACCTGTCAAAACGTCATCTAAATAGAAACATAATTTAATATAATATGGCTTCACTAGCTTCAGGATATTTAGCCTGAAAATCCAAAGCTACTTGATTTAATGATTTTATTGCCAAAAACGGCGATGACGCACAATCGTATGTTACAGTATTTAATTCGTAACATTTAATCTCTGCTTGAGGATCATCCGAAGATTTCCATAAAATTCTTTGAAAGCAACGTTCTCGTACCTTTATCGTCAGACTAGATTCCTTAATCACAGGATGATGTGGCAAGTAGTAACATGGTTTACTATCAGTAAGATCAACAGAGAAACCCTCAACCTTTGTCATGTGACCCATATCTTTGTATTCCTCAAGAAATTAAACATATTCTTTTTTTAAGCCTTCATTTTTATTTAAACGTCTTTCAACAAGTGTTAACCGTTTAAGTGCCATATCCTTAGACAGACCTAAATTAACGACATTATCCTTAAAAGGGAATTTTACCACAAATCGTCCACAAGAGCCTCGAGAGTAATTTTGTATAAAATGCTCCTCGCAAAATTGTTCAGACTTTGACAAAACAGGTTGTTCACTATAACATTCCTCCGATTCCCAAAAACGTGCAAATTTGTTATCAATCGTCTGATCTAATAAAAGACATGTTACCACAGTATTATTTGAGACATTGGAGGACGAATCAAAATATCCCCCGAGAATCCAACCTTATCACGTTTTTTGTAGGGTAGGCATTCCTGGAGCACGAATTTGTTTTATAAGTAATATTCTATAAAATACATCAACGCCTAATAAAATATCTTGAATTCGCAGTGGTCGATATAACTTCACCGAAGCCCATTATTTGAAAATTAACAGAAAACCTTTGTAAACCAAGCTTATTTGCCAAGCTTTCCGAAATAAAGTTACTCTGCGACCCAGGATCCAGTAGCGCTCCAACAACGTGGATCGTTCCGCGATCATCAATGACTTTGATATTTGCAGTGGCTAAAACCGACAACGTAGCTGAATCGCTCAGAGCATGACCCGCAGTTGAGGTTGTTTGGGGCAACAAACTTGACTCACGTTCGGCTAGATCTGGCGAAGGCTTAGTATGATTACTCTCGACCATATTGTAGTCTAAATATAGAAGATAATTATATGTTCCTGCACAAATACGACAAGAGGACATATTTGGACAATTTTTTAAACGATCAGAATTGAAACAGTTTGAACAAAGTTTTAATTTATTTACCGCCGCGATTTTAGCTTTTACGGTCAAATTTTTAAACGCGAAGCAGTTATAAATACCATGATTCCTTTTGCAATAGTAGCAAGCAAACCCATTTTTAGTAGACAACGCGTGAAAACCCTTTATTGGCTTACCTTTACCTTCAGGTTTTATACATGAGTCCCTTTTTGTCGTTTTTAACTTCTCTAATAACTCACATTTAGATCTTAAGAAAGCATTCACGTCATTTAGTTTAGGTAACTCCCCGTCCTTTATAGGGTAAGACTCCTATTCTCTACGAGTGACCAAATCAAACTTACTTGTCAACAAATATACAATCAGGGTATTCCAGTTGTCCGTGACTTGACCAAGACTTTGCAGTGACCTTTGATTTTTATTAAATAAATCATACGATTTTCTAAGATCAGCAGGCGATTCCTTTAATACACTGGGGCACTCAAATAAAGCTTTTGCATAATTATGAACAATAAGTCTTTTATTTTCATAGCGATCAAACAGCAGCGCCCAGGCTATCGCATAATTGTCATTCGTGACCTGTATATTGACAATAGCATGAAGAGGTTCACCTTTTAAATATGATTTCAAATAGTAAAACTTTTCAACTCCACTCAAACTCGAATTGTTATGAACAATAGCTTGAAAGGCGTCTCGAAATTCAAGCCATTTGTCAAATGACCCATTAAAAGTTGGTAATTTTCAATCAGGTAACTTTATAGCTTGTCTAATAGGCTGCTGAGTAGAGGAAAGCCCCCCCCCCCCCCCCCGGAGCACGACCAGCTGATTGTTTAGAAACTTTCGAGGTACCTTTAGAGCTTGTGCCTGAACTATCAGAATCATCCGTATTTAGAAGTAACCTTAACTGACTAATCAAATCGAAATATTGTGATTCAAATTCATCACGCTCCTTATTTTCAAGCTCTAAAAGATTTTCTCCCATATTCTGGGCTTCACTTATTAAAATATCAATCTCAGACTGAACATCTTCAAACTGTGATAAAAGAGGTTCAGCCTCATCTAGCTTTATTCTTAGTTGACCGAACTCCAAATTTGTAAGATTATTTTTTATCAACCGAATCATAATAATTTTTGATCCTTTTTTTTGACCTTTGATACTGCCTCGTTTTAATTTTAGTTTATTTAACTCGGACATTTTTACAAAAGCAATCAAAAAAATATACAAGAATTTCACTAGACAAACTTACAGAAATCACACTGTCATAAAACAAATAATTTGACTGTTAATAATGATAAGGAACGGACTGACGCGACCCCCAGCTCATATGATTTGCCCAATGGAAAATGGCTGAAGTTCTTGCTCCTTTCACCAGTAAATCAAACTGTACTCCCTACTGGAACTGATACAGCGTGGCCTTCGATCGCAGCTGACTCCTGCTGACTCACACAGACTTCGAAATGGACGCCGACGAGCGATCCAAAAATGCAACTGATAATTACCAATTTATGGCTTATTTGGCTCGATTGGACCAAAATGTTGTCTTCAATAGACTGTATAAAGATTCTCCTTGAATAATAAACTTGTTTCACACTAATTCGAAACTCTATTAACGTAAAAAGTTATCATTTCTAAAAATAATAGAATCTGTCTATATGACAAAAAATTTCTTAATTATTGACAATAACAAAACTGCCACCCGCTCGGAACATATCCTTTGTAGGAAGTAGCGTGGTGTTATCATGTGGTTGAGTTTATCACCGAACAGAAGGAATGGTCGATCCTGCCATAATGATGTCAGGGCCCGCGATATTGGCTTTTTGGTAAAAGTCGCTGCTTGGGTTTTTGCTGCATTGAACTGGACCAAATTTCTTTCATCTCAATTTTGAACTTTCTCGAGATCTTGATTAGTTATTGTAATCTGTTCCTGTCTGCGGTGATAAGTCTCAGTCGCTGGTAATGGTTTTTCTAATCCAAATTGAGAGACAAGGGTACTGTCATCTGCAAAACCGTAAACAGTATTATTGGTTTCGGTCAGCAGGTTATTAATATAGATGAGGAACCGGTAAGAGTATTGCGCTCTGAAGCACAGTAGCATTAATGGTAAATGTGCCTCAGATGTGTCCATCAACTGCAACGTTCAGAGATTGGTTCTTAAGGAAACTGGCAAACCAGTTGCAGACAGAGGCTGGCAGTCCAAAGGACGGTAGTTTGTTGAGTGATCCGTCATGCAAAACTCTGTCAAATGCTTTCGAAATATCCAATGCAATCACTCGATATTCTCCGTAATTCTCAATTACCCTACTCCATATATGAATGACGTATATATCTCCTGTCGATCTCTCTTTGCGAAAGCCGTATTGGATATCGCTAATTAATCTGTTGGTCTCAAAGTACTTGGGGAGTTGCTGAATGACTGCACGTTCCATGACTTTGGAGATTATTGGAAGCCAGGCAATCATGATATACGATACGTATAGTTTGTAGTGGATATCTTATCCAATTTTAACAGCTCCAACTTCATGGGTATGAATAATCGGATTAGGATATATTGAGGAAAATAAAAGCCAAATTTATCCATGAAAATTTTTAAAGAATGTCCAAGATTATAATATTAGTGGGAAGAAAGGAAGAGCACAGGGAACAAGATGGAGTGAAAGAACTTATTGGTTTATACAAAATATTAAAAGATACATTCTTCTAAATCTCAAAGGTTGAATTTCAGCTCATGAAGGGAGGCTAGGTATGAAACTCATTCGAATTGTAAGATTCACTATCATTTTTTGTTCTGATAATATATTTTTTACAAATCTAGAAAATAGAAGCATATTTAGCTTAGAAATTGCCATGAGAAAGCATTCTTAGTAATTCTATTAGATATAAAGATGATCCTCTCAGGGTAGACTACTATCAAGAAATTTAGCAAACAAGTAAGTATTTTTTTAATGCTCCGAAAAAATCACTAAACCAAAAGTAGTTACGTTTATGATAGAAATATACAGTACCTAGATGGTTTTCCTGAAGATATTTTAAAACCCGATCGTAATCACCATCTGGATAGCGAATGAAGGCAGCTTTAGTTATACCTTTTATAGGCTCTAGAGCTCGAGGAAGCTAATAAATGAGTATATAATCAACGTATAATGTGAAGCATCCAGCCAAACGAAAGCGAAAGTTATTACTAGCAATATTTCAAATTATTGAGCTAAATACAGAACTCTGTAGAACCACATTGATAGGGGGAAATCGATCTGAATAAGACTCGTTAACTTTCACAGAAATTACCTTTTGCAGGGATGATTTCTGATGAAGTATAGGATTGAGCGCCTAATGCCTCAATCGTGTAATATTTCAATTATATTGTACCTCCAAGCTCTATCAAAGGCGAAGCTCATCAAGGGATTACTGCTGCAAAAGGTTCAATTAATGCCAAATAATTCAGCATGAAAACTCATCTGAATTTCATTAGGATGAGAAGAGCGCTTAATGCACCAAGTGAGTCTATAATAAACCATTCATTCAAGAATCTTATCTAAGTGAACAATTTGGTAACTTACAGGGACAGAGCAGGATTTGCCTGATTTATGTGTAGAGATCAAGAAAGATTTGCTCAATCTTGCAGTGAAGGAGCCATACGGCCATCCATCATTACAACTTCTCAAGAAAAGTAATTTCAAAGGGAAAATTATGTTTAGAGTGATAAAAATACCATTGGACCACAAGTGCTGGCCCTACTTCAGGAGAAAGCGATTTCGAGTTCCCAAAGAAAAAAACAAGAACAAACATTGGAATCATAAGAAATACAGGACAATAACTCAGTCAAGAAGTTTACTCTATCACCTATATCGTTGGTTTGAAACTGTCTTATAAAAAGGAAGTTTAAAAATTACACATCTCAATATTTAATTAGTTGAAAAAAGTAATGAAGCGTAAAAGGAAGAAAGTATTTATAAAGTGGCTAAGTTTTAATAACAAACATAATAGTTAGAGTCATAAATAAATTTATTTTCAGCGATGAAAATGATAAGTATTTAATATATGCGTGTGCTTAACATTAGCTAAAGAAGAAAAAAGAAAGAGTAGTATGTAAGTTGTTAAATTCGGCTTAAAATATAATGTTACAAATGGTCAAAAAGGATTTGAAATAAATCTACCTCACTGTGCAGATATTCAAGTTATTATCAAGTTTTAAGGAAACGTAACAGTAGTGTAATCAATAGTATATTAGGGGAGTGGCTGGATAAAAAAAATCAGGAAACGCCAATCTTCATCCATTTTAATATTTACAAATTATATCGCCCAGTAAGTTATCTTGTCTTGACCTAAATTATATTAGCTTCTGCTACTTAGAAGGACAATTTGGTGGGTCAATTAAGTTCTTTGAATATCGATTCTGTTTACACGTCATCCTAAATATTTTATTTTTTGTCTTATTTACATTTTGACGTCGTGTAGTGCTCACATTTCTAAACCAAATTTTGACAACCAAAATGCAGTTATCTTCCTTCAAATACAGTATTGTATCCAATGCTATTAAAAATGTAGCTCTAATCTATATATCCTCCAAAATATCACGCTATATTTTTCATTAATAATTGGAGTGTTAAAAGATTTAAAATGCCCACAGGTGTGCAAATATTACTAAATGTACACTGGAAAATTTCCGTTTTATGCTCATTCGGACGGAATATCAATTTAATATACATCGACTGGACGACATATCTGAATATTTTTATTCGTTATTGCCGTATTTATTGGTCACTAATTTGCGTCGAAAAAACGTTCGGGCCCGTTTTTTCGACGTGTTTTAAATTTGATGCCATTCACAACGCCATTGAAAAATTAGCTATTTTACAGAAAATAATTTCCAATCATGAAAATAAAGACAAGCGTTGGATACACTTATCTAATTGACATTATAATATAGTAAATTAACGCAATGCACAAATATTAATAAAAAGAGTAGGCATATTAATATTAAATATTATCGCTTTCGTACAATAAAGCTCTGATTAAAGATGTGTAAATATTAGTGATTCGTTGTTTAAACATCTTACCAAACCAAATATGATTTTTTCGATTTATGTAGCATTGTCACTTTATGGAAAACGTAGCAATGTTTAAAAGGAATCCTCATTATGCCTGACTGAAGTCAGAATATCTCATTAAGCTCATTTTGCAGTTTAGTCACAGATCAAAACACCGCCTTTTCAAATTATATTAAATTTCTTAGGTCATTGCTATACTTTCAATACCATATTCTTTTAAAAAAGTTATTACAAAAAAATCGCATTATATATAGGAAAATTATATTTTACAACTGATGCTGTCAAGAAGGAATTTTGTCAATCGTCTCGGTAAATATAAACAATCAAATGGCAATCTATAAAAAAAAACAAGTTATATGCAGATTTCAATAGTCAAAATATTTAATTCATTTTGATCATGTTATGAGTCATTCGTAACCCAATAATAGTTAATATAGAAAATATCGCATTAAATTATATGATATTAAAAGCCTCCCTTCTGAAATGTTCAAGATGAGAATCACGTATCTTCGGCGAGAAACACAAAGAATTACGCTCGTTCCAATCCCTAAAGGAATCCAATTATGGTGTCCATTTGTGGCATTTTCCATTTAAATATTATTTAAATACGGCAGACAGATAAATTCTCCAACCATAATTTGTAGCAGAATGGCGACAATAAAGAAGGCTTGAGAACAATTTATATTTTATAAATGAAATATATGTATGAAGATATAACACTTTATATAATAAAAATAAATAACCTTGGTGCCGATGCCGTCTCTATTGAGGCTTGCGACCATTATAACAGGTTTCTTTTCATCTTGAGGTTGATGGATTAGGATATTTTCATCGGTGTTTTTTAAGCGTCTAATTTTTTTCATTCACGCCTTTTTCCTTCTTCCAATACCTTATTTTTTCCTCGATTTTTCCTTCAAAAATTATTTGAAGTTTGTTGCTCCTATTTTTCGTGTGGCATTATATGTTAAAGGTAGACCGATCTCCTTATTTGTATTTTGGTTTGTGATGAGTGTATATTCTAGCAGATTTGGTGGTCCAAGTTATGCGAGGCATTCACCTGTTTCAAAAATGTCTAATTTGATGGGCTCTGAAAGTTTTTAGTCTTTTTGCAATAGATATTTCTGGGTTACAGAGTTCACTACCCACTTTTTGAAAACCTTACGTAGGTATTCCATTTCTTCTTCTGATAGTTTTAGAATTGTTAAACTGATGGCTCATATCCTTGGCTACGTGTATAGGCTCTTCACGATCTTGTGTTGCTTGTGTAAGAGAATAAAGCAGATTACCCAATGAATTAAATTGATAAGACAAACTTGTTTCACGTATAACGTTTCCTAGTTAAGCCATATTTACTTCATGAAGCATCTCATTCGGCGCTTCTCCTTAATTCAGATATATTTCTGATAAAGTGGCGAGCTCACATAACTTGCACATAAACCCGCACATTCGTAAGCAAAAAATGTCTAATATTCTCCAGCAAAAGTCAAACGTTTTTAATACTAATATGATCCATCATAAAATGCCACACTGATTTAGGCAAGGAGTTTGCAAATAACAAATAAATTAAACAAATTTTTAATGTTTAAATTAATATTTTCACTTTATAATAACAAATGTCAGAAGAAAAATTACATTATCTAATTCAAACTAAGGTGGTTCTGTGACACTTTTGACCGACGATGGTATGTACGCATCCGATATGGGCGTGGCTAACTTATTCGGTGTTGGGTGAAAAAAGCATGAGCCTTGGCTGACTTCTTCAAAGAAGAGAGTGGCCTTGTAAAAACAAAACTAGAAGATGTGCCAAATGAGCTCTAGGCTTTTTGTAATGTGAGAAAAAAGGTAGTCGAGTAGGACGTAGACATAGCGTAAGAAGTTTTCGTATTGACAATGACCAGAAGATATAGCGTCGTTTAGTTAACGACAAAAAAGTAAATGTCACAACGCGTTTTATTGCGTTTTATTTGTTTGATATTATTATGACAGGTTTGGACTAGTTTGGCAGAACCTTTGGAACGAATATTAGGGTATTGACTAGGTTTTGTAAGACTGAAAAAACATAATTTGTTTTAAACTTAAGATTCATCTCAATCTCTGAAAAACCAAAATATTTCGCTTTCAGCACTAGTACATTGTATTAATAATATAATTTTTCCTGATATTTTTTTCTACACATGAATTTATCAAGGTATATATTTTTTATTTATATTCAATTATTCTCGTTATAAACAGTCATTGTGGCCTGAAAAATGTTTTGAATAAACCTTTATTTGTTTCTGTACCATGATGACATTAGCGTAAATCACTATCTACTTAATAGATCTCATATATTAGGGAAAATATATATTTCAAATTTAATATTATTCTTTAAAATCCTCTATTGGTGAATATCCAGCTATATTTTTCTTCATATATCTCTAATTTTTCATTTGTAAATGCGTTGCTCATTCTAACTAACTGTTCTCTTTCAATAATTTAATTATACATAATAATTTTTCACACTCTTAAATTTTTGCCCTTCATATGTTTATTCATTGCCATATAAATCTGAATAAATATCAAGTTGTTTATACTGTATTCGGTATACAAATATTAGCTTGTGTAATGAGGTTTTTCATTACTACCTAAAAAAATAGGAACGATATGAAAGGAAAAATAAGTTTGGATAAACAAAATATTTAGTAAGCACGATTTATGTGAAGTTCGATTGTTAAAGCCTTCAAAATGTCTTAAAAATATGTTTTTATTTATGAGTTTTAACTTAATTTGGTTTTTATATTTTTTATATTATATTATCTTCTTAACCTTTGAAAATGACTGCTCATTTAAAGAAAATTTTAACTGGACTAGAAGATAACGGAGTAAAGTAGTTTTGATATAAAATATCTACCAAGAAAGTTAATTAAAAATTAATTTTTTTCTTCCTTGAATAGTAATTGCCAAATTATAAAAGTAAATAATCGATTTAAACATTGAGTTGAGTTATTAAAATATCGTAAACATTGTTTAATTTATCATACAAATGGTTTAAATGGCATAATAGGTACGAATCATTAGAAGATTGAAAATAAAAACAAATGTTATATTATTTTGTATTTTATTACTTGTAAATTTACAAATAAAACATTGCTCTTATCTATCTAACTGTTATGCGTGTTATCAAAACCAAAGACATTTAACCTGAAGAGACGGGACAAATGGTTCTTTGTTTTCCCCCAACATTGAGGCACATTCTATGGTCGATAGATGTAGCGTTGCCAAATTTTAAGTTTACGAGTTACTGTACATACTTTTTTCATATTAAATTATAACACTAAATACTTATTTTCCCCATTTTTGATTCATCAAAAACCGGTTCTGAAGTTCTTACATGTCAATCTGCAATGCCGCTTCCCTTGGTTCCGTCTTGTTTTACCCCCAAAATATTTATAGTATGCACGTAGTAAAGTAACTGCACCAATATATTGAGAGCATTGGAGGTCGACGACCGACGGCTCTTCCCCATTCGATAAGTATACTAACTTGGTAACGTTTCAAAACCAGTGAAGGCACTGCTGTAAATAGGTTTATCTACTTTAATTATATTATATACCTACCTAATACGGGTACTTATTAATACAATAGCTTTGTAGAAATACCCTAACAATTTACTGGTGTAGCGAATCTAAATAAACCAATTACAATTGCCAATACTCTAGATTTAATCTTTTTTTCTAGATATACCAGTTTATTTAGGAGATTTTTTTCAGTGATAGTAGCATTTATAATGAAATGAAAATATATTTTTAATAGGTATTTAATAGAAGAAAATAGTTATTAAGCTCTAAAACAGAGTATCCACAATACCAAAACAGAATATTTGCACTCGACGCGCGTTTCGCTAACCATGTTAGCATCATCAGGAGATGATTAAAGCTTTAAAAGTTTTAATCATCTCCTGATGATGCTAAACATGGTTAGCGAAACGCGCGACGAGTGCAAATATTCTGTGTCGGTATTGTGGATAAAACTCTGTTTTAGTGCATGTTGCCGAAGGTTCCAAACCCCAACGTAGTTATTAAGCTACTTTTTGAATATGTCATTAACCAGATATTTGTCATATTTATATGTTTTTAAATAAAATTTGTATGCTTCAGTTCCTTTTTATTTGTTTTAAAAATAATCATAAGCAATTTATTTTTAGGCTAGCAGTGGTATGATTTAATTTTTCGTTTAACCATTGAGAGCAGAAAAACCCTATGTGTCACAAAAACGTTTAAATCGGGATAAAATTGCGTATTTTTGGTATCTCATAAATTTCGTGTTCAAATTTCAAATTATTCAGGAAATAAGTTTTCGGAAATTTTATTTCATTATTAGCTGCTGAATAGTATATTATGCAATGACCATTCATTGCAAATGTAAGTTGAATATACTTCTTTCTACGACTGCCCTGAAAACAGACAAAAACGCACTAACAACTGCTCTGGAAAACTGGACATTTCAAACATCGTGTGCAAAGTATACTTATCACACGCTTATTCGGGTATTTAGATTAAAGGGCTTCGTCTCCGTTTTAGAGCTTCGCCCTCAAAGGTCCCATAACCAGATCTCTAAAAAAGGGGGCCCAATTATAGGGCTTCACCCCCCGGGAGCCCCTTTTTGCAAAACTGTAGAAAATGGGACTCTTATACCAGGGGCTCCCTTTTAAGACTTGGGGCCCCATTTTAGGGCTTCGCCCTCGGAGCCTCTTTTTCAAAATATTTGGAAAATAGGGACCCCACTCCGGTGGCCCCATTTTAGGACTGTGCCCCTAGTTATAGTTTAGCGAGAATCTCTTACTCACGTAGCTTCTTTCATTAGGAATAAAATTTTCTGATAAATCAATAATAAAAATGTTTCCCATATAACATGTAATTTTCTACCACACTCCCAGTGGGGCACCCTGTATGTAGAAAAAGTATAGTGTGCTACACGTGCTGAAAAGACTTTTTACACTCATGAGACTTTATGACACTCGCTTACGGCTCGTGTCACCAAACTGTCTCATTCGTGTGAATTTTCAGCACTTGTTGCACAATATACTATTTCTATTTTGGTATCATAAAGAAGTCTTTTCGATACGCAAAGTAGTGTCGAAAAGAAGCTCTTTTCGACACTATTTTTGATGACTGGTTGCTATGATATTAACAAAATTGTGCGATGTCAAAGCTCACTAGCAAAAATTTCGACACCGTTTTGAATGGGATTCCTGGGATGACATAAGTGACAAGATTGCCGTCCAACTTTTGATCGCGACTTGAATAATTTAATCTTTTTCATTAAAAAACGTGCAAAATAGCACTCTTCGCCCAGTTTTGTTTAGTTTCAAATGGACGTTTTAAAGCCTGAATTTGTGCGACGCGACGCGACGTGTAGCTTTTTTGTATTTCGTGAGTGATTTCCTATAAATATTTTTTATAAACTTTATATCAAAGTAACGATGGTCTTGCGGTGTGAGGTATGCAAAATCTCAAGCTATTATCATCCGAACCTGAGTTTCCACAAGTAAGTAAAAGTAAATGAAACACAGTAGTACAGTGGGCACCATTTTGTGATGTGATTAATTAATATTTTATAATACTTACCTATGTATGTGATATTACTGGATAATCTGATATGTTTGCAGTCATTTACCAACCTCTATTAAATCATTTTTGAAGTGAATACTTCTTTGGTTTCATGGCAGTGGTTTTGCAAGGACACGGAAAAATTTCTTGACACAGCAAAATAACTATATTGTGTTAATTAACCTTCAGAACCCATATCTAACCCAAACTAGCTCAATCTAACCCACACACTATAAATAAAACATAAATATATTTTAAATAATGCACCCGAATAAATACCATCATTTCAAATTAAACGTATTTACTTTATTGAAATTATTATTATGATGGACTCACATTTTCAAAGTCTACGTCTATGAACTGTCCTTGCTTTGGTTCAGGCGGGGGCGGGCAATACTACATTTAGTAGTGGGGACGAAGTTTGACAAAAGTTTGTACACGATACATAAAAACATAAGGAGGCGGGACAATTGTTTTGTTGATATTTTTGCAAGATTTCGGATTTTTATGAATGAGTTGTCGGGTCTCTTTAGGTTAAATGTTTTTGATCAAAACCTAGCCACTTTATAAATGCTTTCTTCCCTTTGCGTTTCAATATTTTTCAATTATATAAATATTGTGATATATCTCTTCATAATTTTGTTAAAACTATTTTATATTTTGTGTTTCGCTTTTTTTGTTCAGCTTTATGGCATACCTATTTCGACCAATTTTTCTCAACGAAAATGGAAAGTTATATAATTTTTTAAATTGAGCTCGTATTTATGGGTAAATATTGTCACGAATAGTTTAGGAGGTAGCGCGATCTTTAAAGAATAACTTCTCAGAGAAGAGCCGCGTCGCGATTAGTACAATGACGGGGTCTTCTTTACTCTACCAATATATGCCTTGTTCAGCGTGCCGGGGGTAACTGAGGTAGACCGAGTTACGTGGGGTAAGAAGAGATGATAAAATAAACACGTTTAGTTTATAACAATAACAATGTATTAACGATAAAACTTTAACAATGATTATTGGTCAGAAAAATGAGATTCTGTTATACCCGATTACTACGGTGCGCATGTTTTCTCGATTTGAGGTACTGTTTATAGGTCTTTGTTTACTGTCTTATAATTTATAGTTTTTCTTAAGAGTTGGGTTTTATTCAAGAGCACTAAAAGATTTCACTAAACTTTTTAACTGACTATTTAGACACTTGTCTTTCTCAGCACTCTGACAAACTTCTTGTCAGGACTTTACTATGGAGGTTGTGAAACCCCTGGTCCTAGCAGTCGTCAAGTGGCTAACCGGTACCAGGTTTGGAAGGAATGGACTAGAACCTAAAGCAGCCGTATGGCTAACTTTAAGAACGGATAGAACCCGAAGGCAGTCGTCAAATGGCTAACTTTGGGAGCTGGAGGCGAGACTAAAGTCTGAAGAACTGAAGGTTCGTTAGCGTATTTATGCTAAAAAAGTGATGATCATGGCATGCTTAAGGTTGAAAGTCGCTCCCGTTGATTGCTCGCGATGTTTATAGTTTGTTTTTAATGTTTATATAACAATCTCCAAGTTCAAGTTCAAACTTACGACAGGGTGATATTTTTTTAATAGCTTATGCATTTTAGTAGATTACAATATAAATGATTGGAAAATTTTTCGAACTAATTTCTGTATATTTTTTAAATATTTAAGCATCGCTATAAACTGTATATACTTATAGTGAAATATGTCTTAGAGCAAAAATTTTTATATGTAATATTTAAATATGCACTGCGTGTCCTGTTACAACTATATAATTAAATATTTCGCTTATTTGAAGTGGATTCATCCATTTTCGATAAGCATTTCTGCATGCATAAAAGTTTGAAATTCGTCTCAAGGTATCATTTGGCTTAGGTGGGCATTACATTCACAAAATTTTTCAAATAGCTCTTTCGATCAAAAATCTAGCTCAAGTTCTAAAACACTTTAATTGCTCTATATAGGGCTAATCCTAAATTCTAATTACTAAAATACAAGTATTTATTTTACACCAGTTTTCATCTTGTATTCTAATGAGAAATTTCACATCAGCAGTGTAAGTTATGCAAGCATAAAAACACAAACTGAAGTTAATCCCACATCCTTAACAAGTTAAGTGCCTTGACGCAAAATTAGCAGCCTTTCCATTAAATACTTATTTAAGGTATCCGACATACGGCGTATACTTCCGACAAGGGATGTAAATTACATCAATCTGCCGGTAAACAATTCGCCAAAGCAGACTTAATGATATCTGAACACGCACAAAATAAAGGATCTCTATTTTCTTTCCGTACTATTTGGGCGATGTCGCTTTCTCTATATGATTTAGATTTTATTTAAGATGAAATTCTTGTTAGTTAGATTTCAATTAAAACTCTAATCCTACAGTTATCCAGTATAGGAATGCCTAATGTAATTACTCACCGACAAATGTTAGAACTCAAGAGGGCAATATACCACTTGTCTTAATATCTTTTCTATGAAACATATCTGAGTAATAATAATAAAAGTTATGCTTATAAATGGCCCCCTATGGGTATGACAACTTTCAGACGGTTTGCAATGCATCGACTACCAATTTAATACAGGTATTGCACTTTAGAGCGAAAAGGTGCGGATAGTTTTTGAGCAATATTCGCCTGAAAAAGTTTTTTTCAACAAATAATAGACTAGAATGTTTAGAACTCCTAGGGTTGTTCCTCGTTAGCTACTAATCCAAATTTTAAAGACTAGGTGTCGTTGAAAAGAGAATTTAACGCCCTTTAAAATGATGTATCACTGAATGCCCCTTCCCGTTTAAAATTTTAAGGTTGAAAGTCACACATCAACACGATTGATGAATTTGTGGCCTAGGGAATTTGACCATACCATTTCATTGTCTGTACATTCTAATGCGATCTGGGCTAACACCAGCCCCCATTCCCAGTGCTTAATACGCGGAGTAGTATTAGTTATAAACTAGACCCAATACTATTAAACTTACTATTAAGCTTAAGCATTAAAATAAAGACTATAATAACTAGGGAAATAAAATTCTATCCCGGTATAGTCCTATCTGTGAAGCTAATTGTCTAGTAAACAAATCAATCTAACTGAATTGCTGTTAGTCTAAGTATGGCTTCTGGATTTAAAATGATATTGAGAAAAATTTTAAGATCAATTTTCTTCCTATTAAGTTTCTATATAATACCATGAATCAATGAATATTTAAATCCTCAACAGAGTATTTTAATTTTTATGATTTTGGATATTAATTTGTCATCGGGATTAGCTCAGCAAGTAGCTAAGTAGTAATAATGAAATAGCATGATTGAAGATTAATAGTAAAATAAAATAATTTTATTAATGTATGTATATGGTTCAATTTCTAAAGAAAAATTATATGAACTTTGATTAGAACATGTTCAGGATTAAAATGGAAAGATGACGAATTATATATTTGTTTCGTGAATCCCAAAACAAAATACTGCCAGTTTTTAGCACCGCCTTAGTATCGATGTTATCCTAATAAATAAGTTAGTATACTTCTTTTTTCAGGGATACGGTTTAATTTGTACTAGTTTATTTAATCATCATTTCATTTATATATAAGTCATATAGAAAGCGTGGTATCGAATAATTATGGCAACCCATCGTACTAGAACTCTTTATTGATTCTTTCACGGTTGTTATTACTGTAACAATAAGTTTTCATGTTTCCTTTATTTCTATGTTATTCAGGAAGTCTCATCGCGTATTTCTGGAAGAGAAAAAGGAACATAAATATTAATGATGAAAATAACTGCAGCATATCGTAACGTCCAATTTGTATTGTATTGTTGCTTTCAGTTCTATTTTGAGAGCGTAGTAATCGCAAATAAAATGCGGCATTTCAGTTGGAGTCAGAAAAATTGTTCAGTAAAATTTTACTATATTGAAGACGCTATAGTTACATTTACACTTTTAAGATTCAATTAATTTGATACAACGGATTAAAAAGTATCATTTTACCATTGAGTATAGGTTCGTGATATGACCTGAATTGATTGAAAGGCACGGATGGCATCTACAGTGTTAATTGAGGGAAACGGCCTAAAACGTTGTAAGGGGTTTTTGAGTTATTAGTCAATATCAGTATCAAGTGCATGCATATTTGTTAATGGCACCAATGTGATGTTTGAGATCGATATGATCGATCGGGTACTTCTATGGTATATTGAACGGAAGCTGAAGGAAAGTATGGTACCCAAGAGTTTGCTGCTAAATAGTGCTAAAAGAAAATAAATCGAATTTTCAATGAAATATTCGAATGACAAAAAAATTAAGGTTTTTAGACTTCTGCTGAAATACAGAATTGCACTGGAGTACAAGGACCACACATTTTTCAAAAAATCACCTTAACGCAAGTCGACATGGAGAAACCCCGATAACTCTAAAAAAATTAAGTTCCCGCACGCTTTAAAATCAACATTAAGAAGGAGAGGAGAAACCTTTGATAGAGCCACAACTTTCTACTGGGAAGAAATATCGAAGAGAATAGTACCAACAGCAAATCTCTAAAAAGAAGCTGCTCTTAATTAAAGAATCCGCTAAATCCAAAACTGAGTTCAAGTACTATTCAACTAACTCAACGGAGAAGATCTCTAGAAGAAGTCTCGGAGGAAAACAAAACATTAAACAGGAAAGTGAGGAAGAAAATTATAAAAGTTATAAGAACACATAAAACAGAAATTCTCGAAGAAATTATCGGAAAAATCTCGAACATGAATGGCTTCAGTTTAAAACTCTCCAAAGAAAAAACGAGAATGAACAAACTCAAAAACAATCGTAATTTCTAAGATATGGAAAATATCGGTGGATGAGATGAGACATGCTCTAAAGAACATGAAATACAAAAAAATGTCCTGGTCAAGATCGTATTACCACAAAAATATTGCAACTAGGGGAGGCAGTATGAAGAAGACAATTACTCAGATCGGCTGCTTATATGACTGAAAAATACCAGACAAATGAATGCTAAAATCATATTTCTTTTTATAAAGGAGACATCTGAAACATTGAAAACTATCTACTATACAGTTTATTTTATAAACTATTTACGAAAATTATACATTATAACTAACCAACGAACCAATAAACTCGATTTCTATCAATCAGTAGAACAGGCAGGTTTCGTCGAGAAGTCAGAACCATTACGCACTATTTTAGTAATGCAACCGGTTACAACATCCCGATTCACCTGTAATTCAGTAATATTACGATTTATATCGGACAAAATTCTGAAAGTTTTGAAAATTAGTAGGAATGTTAGGAATGACATAAGAAATACTAAACTGAAAAGTTTCCACCCCTAAATAGGGTGCGTCATCCCCTAGGACGTCGTTTTTACCCCCTTTTTCAAGTTTTCTAGATTATCTCGAGAACGGTGCACTTTATGATAAAAAAAAACCTATAAAAAAATATATTCCTCTTAATATTTTCTACAAAAAATGTTCCTATACATTTTTTCCTAAAATTAATAATAATGTGAGAAATAATGCGTCTACATAAGGGTTACTTCCAGCTACACAGTAAATGCAATCTAATATATAATATAATCTAAAGTCTGGCAGCCGCCCATGATACAAATAAAAAATTGTATCATGGCAACGGCCCATGATACAAATAAAAAGTTGTATCATGGCAACAGCCCATGATACAAATAAAAAGTTGTAGGTATCATGGCAACAGCCGTCATTTCCATTTGGCGCACGCCCTAAAAGTAATGCATCATCGTAGTGACCTTGAGTCGTCACAGAGGGTGTAGTGGGAGAAAATAGAACTTATTACCCTATCGAGTGTGAAATAGTGCATATCGATTTATATTTTAACTTTTTTTGGGTAAGACCGCGTTGGGCGCTTTGGATAATCAGCCATATATTTAACGAATTATATATCCCGTTCTGATTTCGTTTGCGTTTTATTTACCAAACAATGAGACAGTTTAGGGGAAATTATCATAGAACCTTTTTTGTAGAGAATTTTATATGGAACAACTTTGTATATAAGTACTTTTGCCTACAGTGCACTGTTTCGTAGATATTCCAAAATAAATAAAATTGGGGTGGAAAAAATGTTGTAAGGGATGAAGCACATGCTTTAGGGGTGGGAACTTTTTAGTTTACTAATATTTATGCTATCCTTAATATTTCTACCAATTTTTAAAACTTTCAGAATTTTGTCCGATATATTAAAATTTTAACTGTAATATTACTGAACTACTGGCCTTCGTAGACTTTCACAACGCGTTGGACTCAGTAGGAATCCGGTCCTTTCTAAAAGCCATGAATAGTGCCAGAATTGACTCAAACTGCACAATGATTGTAATCGATATCTACTAAAATTCAACTTTACATGTAAAAATAGACGATTACATATTAACAAAGAAAGTAAATATAAAAAAGGAGAATGGCAAGGAGATACAATATCCTCAAAATTATTACCGTGGCATTAAAAGATGTTTATAGGGCACTGAATACAAGCAAAAAAGGCATCAAGGTCATCGGATGGTATTCAAATCACCTCCGATTTGCTGACAATATCGCGCTCAACACAAGCGACCCAAATAAACTGGACAATATGCTTCAATAATTAAACGAAACAGCCGATGAAATTGGTCCGAAAATGAAAATCATACAAACAAAAATATTGAGTTCTGATAACCTGCAAATCTCCCTAGGTTGTTGTGCCTCAGGGCGCAATGCATTCGCCAACTCTGTCCCTCATCTATATTATTGACCTGCTGACGGAATGTTTACAGTTTTTCAGATGACAGTACCCTTGTCTCCCAATTTAGATCAGAAAATCCTTTACCAGCGACTGAAACTTATCATCACAGACAGGAGCACATAACAACAATCAATCAAGATCTGAAGAAAGTTCGAACCTGGGGCGACAGGCATTTGGTCAAGTTCAATGCAGCAAAAACCCAAGCAGCCACGTAGAAGGCCAATACGGCGGGCCCTGATATCTTCATGGCAGGATCGACAATTTCTTCATCCACGTCAATCGGACTACTGAATGTGCTAACATCGCAAAATCAGCCTCGCAGAAGCTTGGTGCGCTATTTCGCAACAATAAACTGTATACGCCGCAGCTATCTAAAAAGTGCAAATAAGACTGTGGCTAGAATATTGCTCACATATCTGGGGTGCCGCACCTAAGCACACCCTAAAGCTGCTGGATTTCATTGAGAAGAGAGCTAAGCGTCTCGTCGGCAACTCGCAGTTAAGCAGGGATCTGGATAGTCTGGAACACCGCAGACATGTGGCCAAGATATCCCTGTTTTACAGAGATTTACCTAGATGACGTTGTTATGAAAATCCCTCTCCTAGTAAACAACAACAGCGCTATATAGACGCAAGCTATGATCACATGTGTAATGAAATGTACCCTCAGTTCGACTTCGGAGAACCAAACGTGGGTAGTCACATGATCGAAGTCACGTGACTTTGACCACCATCTTAAATTTATTGTTAATATAAATATATTTTAAAAACGACCATATCCAACAACACCGAAAGTCTCTTTCGGTGTGGTTGCCATATCTCGGTTAATTTTCGACCGATTTTAATTTTCTTTTTAGCAATAAAAAGGTCTTTTTAATGAGTTTTTTTATGTTAGGTTCATATTTTAGAAAACTATGATATTTTTGCATTAAAATATATAACCTTTCCAAAAATGATTTTGTAGACTTTCGTAGAAGTAAAATACCTCAGAATTATTTAATTTGGGTTATTTTCCCTTTTACACTTGCAATAATTACAAAAGTCACAGCAAGCAATTAATTGAACTCTACAGATACATGTGTTTGCCCTAAAGCACTTAGCACGTTTACACGAACTAGGAAAATCTTGTGGCAGGATAGGCTCCTCAGTAATCTTAGAAACCAGAATTCCATCGTTTTCTATCCATTCATAATCTAAAGAATTAAGAGTTGGCTTGTTATATGTAGCAGAGATGTTGAGGTTGGAGGCAGATCCTGAAAATTTCGTATTGTCTTTTGATGATAATGACTGTGTCTATGAGAATCCATGGAAGAAGTATGGGATCCACCAAGACACTTAACCAAAAATTGCTCTTCTCTGATGATCATTTCTTCACTTATGGGTTCTTTTCCAAAATCGAACAACAATTCTTCAGCACAAGTATCTGCATATTTTAATGCTGATATTTTAGTACCGACTTTGCTGCTGGTATTACATCCTGTCAAGGAATGAAGGGCTGGTAAATTCAACTAAATATCAGGTAAACAAATGCTTGTATCAGCATGACGATGTAGAGGCAGGTATCGAAGAGTTCTCCCTACTACAAATGTCATCCACAGCTCGTCAAGGCCGACAGTTATCCATGATATATAAAAAATGGGAAGGTGAGTTACTAAAAACATCAGTGTCTGTTTCTGTCTGCCTGTATGAAACAATATGCCTCTTCATGGTCTGACGCTAAAGAGTTCCTATGTAACTGTTCCTTTTTCCAAAACGTGAAAAACACCTTGTTCATTTTTCAGCATACCTCCTGATTAAATGATGCAGTAGCTATGAATGGTATTGTGTTCGACAAGCCAATTTGCAAAAAATTATTGTAAGCAAGCTTCATTTTTAAAAGCCCAATAGCTTTGAATATCTATGGGAAGGAGAGTTTGAGGATTTGGTGCACCATACTTTACAGCAGATTTTTTAGGTCGCCTGAGCCTTCCATAATTCTGTGTGCTATTGTCCTTATAAATGTCTAACACTCTATCGATGCGATCACTTTTGTAGCAAGCCTGACAGATACTTTTCCAGATGACATTTGCAAGATAACCGTATGTTTGAAGCTTCATTGCTTTAACGGGAACTTTTCTGGCAAAAGCCTTGAAATCTATTAAAGACGCTTTCTTTCCAACACGTTTTTCCTATTGAAGTTAAAAGTAAAGATTTTATTTAAAAACAAACGTAGCACCGGAGAGTCGTGTTACAAAGCCCGCCCCGGTAGCGGGGTCGTAGAGCGCCACCAGTTTTTCCCAACTAAACTGAAAAAGCTCCGCTGGTGTTGTGCGAGGTGAAGCTTATTAAATCAAAGGAACTCAATTTTAACTCACCAAGAATACACAATCTATAATTTAAGGAACAACCTATTTGCTACTAAGTCTTTTTTTTAAACACAGCAACAATACTATAGTAAAACTTTTGACTATTTAAGTGCAAAGGAATGTCAAATGACTATTAAAGTAATTGATAAATAGAGTACATTATGGAGATTGTACGGAGACGAATTCTGTTGTTAACACTCGGTACGGTATGCCTTACAACTAAGTGCGCTAATCACTACAATGGATTTTCAATTACCATCCGAAGTGGTCACTTTGATTTTACCTAAGCTAATTACATATATGTATGCGTGCTAGTAGCTGCACCAATTATAAATATAGCAATACTAGCAGGTAGTGTTAAATGGCCAAAATAATTAAATCAACTGACTCGATAAACGAATTAAAAAAGAATAAAATTATTGAAAACTATCTTATAGCTCGACTGTCAATGCTTGAATTATATTAAAGGAATAAGAGCGATTTTATCAGTCGGACAGAAAAATAAATTAATAAATAAACTTAAGCTTCTGTACGATACTACTTAGATCCTGTCGAACTCTGGCGGAGGCGCCGCGCCGGGCACCTGTTGGTACTGCTATGGCACTGACCCCGAGGGTAAAACCAGCTGAGGACTCGGCAATAAAATTGGCACGGAGATGGGATCTGTAGCCAGGTGATTGAATTGGCCCGGGAATAGGATCGGCTGTCGTGTAGCCCGGTAATAGGAACCTGCATTAACCCAATACGCATTAGACATTAGACAGAGGTAGGACTTGTAGCCCGGTAATAGAATCGGCTGTCGTGTAGCCCGGTAATAGGAACCTGCATTAACCCAATATGCATTAGACAAAGCCCTCTTACTTCAATTAAAAACTATACCCCCCCCCTGCATAATTATATTTTCTTTATAAAACAAATTCCCCAAAAATTATCAATGGATTTTCAATGACCATCAGCAAATAAAAGAAATACTAAGGTACAGACAACTTGAATATAAAAAACATTCAAATTCAAATTCAAATTCAAATTCCTTTATTCACAAAAAGATCACAAAAGATGACATGTGTTTCGTCAATAATTTCAAAAATCATAATTAGTCTAAAAACATATTCAAATGCAGATACAATAGTAAATTAAGAAAGTACTTATCTATAGGCTAATATTAAAATAGGATCACAACAGTAGGCACTTAGAGTGTTGTATACTCATGAAAACGCAAAACTCCTACTGCAAATAGGCATTAGAAAAAAAATCATTCAATGAATAAATTGGGCGTTCATGGAGCATATCCAACAGTTTTCTCTTAAATGCTCTAAGGTTCGGCGCTCTCTTATTTTCAATGGTAAATGATTAAATATTTTTATGGGAGTAACATAGCAACTTTTTGCAGTGGCAGTCAATCGAAAATTTGGAAGCCGCAAATCATGGCCATTTCTAAGTGGATAGTTGTGTGGCAACATCATCAACCAACTGATATGAGTGTATGCGCTTTCTAACATACAATGCACATTGTAGAATAAAAATTGAGATGACTGTCAATAACTGAAGACCACAAAAAAGTGATCGACAGGACTCTCTTGAAGTTTTAACCAAGATAGTACGAATTATTAGATTAGATTATAGATAGATATGAATCAC
Source organism: Pissodes strobi (assembly GCA_016904865.1). NCBI lineage: Eukaryota > Metazoa > Arthropoda > Insecta > Coleoptera > Curculionidae > Pissodes > Pissodes strobi. Next base: position 650,787 of record MU182045.1, read on the forward strand.
CCCTAAATATTCCCCATATAATCAAAACTAAAGTCACATTAAAACAAAAATTCAGATTTGATAAAATGGATAAGATAACCCATGGAATGCAAATGGTGGACAATGTACAAAAAAAGGTTAACACAGATAAGGCAATTAAATCGTTAATTTAGACAAAAAAACTGTAGCGATAATTACCTCGCTTTTGGCGAAGGGTAGCTAGAGATTCGACGGTATCGGTTATATATGACGAACTCTGAACGCCTCTAGAAATAAGGGAAAATACCATTATCACCATGTCATGGCTTCCGCGTGCTTCACAAGCAATAGAAAAAAAATAATTCCAGAGAAAATGCTTACCTAGTGCAGTAGTTAAATCCCGATAAATCCGTCGTGTCAAAACACAATCAGCAACCAACACAATATATACCCAAAGAAAGGGTAGTATAAAATCACAATACTAAATGTTGAACCACTATGACTGCCCTAAAGTAAACCTTCTTTTCGCCTCGAAGGGTATTCTTAGAAGAACTCTCTATTCGTTTCCGTCAATTTACCTTTCCACGCACGAGATTAGAAAAAAAAGAACGTCGAATCAAGAAGAAGTGATGGGCTGAAAAATGCCAAGTGATTCGATACGAGGAATAATTCTAAGATAATAAACGACTTAGCTCTCGTTTATTATGATGGTAAAACGACGGCGGGAGCCACAATAATTGATGCGCTGAAATTAAATTGTTCAATAAATACTTGAAAATGTTCTCAAACGGAGTGATAAAATTTTAGAAATCGAAATCGGCAGCAGCAATCATGGGAAATAGCCCATTCCCACTACCCAATACTGCCAACAGAATAATACAAAAGTTACAACCGGTCGCGTCGAAAGATTAATATGAGATTCCAAGCCAGGCAGCGGCACAGCGGTACCACAAAGATATGAAATATTTAAACCGAAAATAAAATATGAATTTCACGGATCTAATGCAGCCTAAAAGCTGGTTTTATTAACACAATTCTTAAAAATATAAAACGGTTTGCTGGCCGTTCTACGGTAATGTAATATAAACCAAGCTAAGTTATACTAATAACATAATAACCTATTTTAGTGACTTGATCAAACCTAAGTGATCTGTGGTTTGCTTATCAACTAAAATAAATATAGTCACAAAGTACCTGAGGGCTACATAAGAGAAAGGAATGATCAAAATAGTTACTCAAAGCCACAACAGTGTTATAAAAGCTAATACAAATATATTTAGGATAAAATTAATTTACATTAATAAATCCGGCAATTTTAAGCTTATTGACAGCAAATCGAATCAATAAATTTAAAATTAATTAACCGAAGAGTATTGACCTCTTTTCAATAATTCCTACAGCAAAATACAGCATTTTTTTGCCAAATGCAGCATATAAAGTGAAATTTAAAAATATTCTACACTGGCCATTTTTTCAGACTGATGTACCTCGGTTATCTTTGTCGACTTTAGCTTCGAAATAGTGAACCAATTGCGATTTGTCAGGTTTCGTCAACAATCCTTCCCTGGTTAATAACAACGAGAGTGATGAAACTTATTTGAAAAGTTCAGTTATTTAATATCCTCTACTTCTTGCTGCATCAATGCTCCAAAAACCTAAAACTAAAGTCGAATTATAGGTCTTCAGTATGAGGTCATCATATAAAACAATGGTAAACAATAAAATTTTACGGTTAATCTATATATCTGAGTATGACAAGAAATTGTAGATTTGTCATAATAAGATATAAGAATTTTAAGTCAGTTTTAATACAGTTTTGATAACAATGAAATGTTACAAAAATTCTATTTTTTTAATTTTAGTACAAACATATTAGAGTTTCGTAAATGCCTGAAGATAAAAAAGAAATATTAAGAAGGCCTTTCCATCGAATAAAAAAATAGGCTAATATTAGCAATGCATTCAAGTTACGTGACTTATGACGTCCCACTTTTGATTCTCCGATTGGAGTATAAAAAGACCCTGAAGTCAAACTGAGAATGTATTTCATTGACCACGTGACCACATATGGCGCCTAGACCCTAATCCAGGCCAGAGAGAATGCTGCTCGCTAGTAAGAATATGCTACTGCTTCATCGCATAAGCTGGGCTATCATAATTGCTGCACCATCTTAATGGCTATTAAAGCATTTACTATTCTCCTCTTTTGAATTAGATCGGAAAGGAGCTACGTAGGGCTTTAAAGAGCCAGTATTAAATACTTATTGGAGAAGCCATCCAAAAAGCGCCTGCTTTAACTCTTTTAACTGTTTAATTAACCACATTTTATTATTTTAGAGTTCTTTATTTTTTCCTGTCTTAGTTCGCTTCAAGAATAATATTGTGTGAGCAATATAAAAATTCATTATTTCATTTATTTGTTTATTTAAAATGCATTAACACCGACTGAGGACTACTCGTGACGACGATTATTACCACGTTCCACCTCATATTCGATACGCTTTGGGCTACTGCGAACGAGGGTTAAACTAATGTACCAAGACATTTTCCGTTTTTCGCCAAATTAGAGAGGTAATATCAGACATAATACTACTGCTAAATATTTCCTTTATAGCGTTCTAACAAAATGAAGCAGGTCTCTAAACAAATTGCAGCTATCAGATTTAACGAGCCCAGGACACGCATTGCAGTGTCTGAAGTTGACAATTTTCTACACATAAGACAGTTAAGCAAGAATATAATTACTACAAGATATTATTAACTTAATTGCTACTTTTCATTGAATAAAAATAATTTGAAAGAAGTAAAGGACTATTAAACTCAGAGCTATAGAACAAAGTAAATATTAAACTACATTTATTTTTTTCTAATTCACTTCCCTCGAACGTCGTTAAGTCATGAGTGGAAAATCATATTAATATTAACTTCTAATTATTTTTATTTTTTATTTCCTTTCCTTTCCTAAGTGTAATTCTTATAACCTATCAGTGTTTTACATGACTAAAACAATTATATTTTTTCAACATTAACATATTTGGTATTTTATATTTCCGATTTTTTCTGCTGGAAGCATACACAAGATTTTTTATACTAACCCTAACATCATAAATGGTGCCATTTATATTTCAGCGCGTCTATATATGCTAATTTGTCCCCACGGAAGCATTCGCATATCTAAATGGCGATGTACCAGAGGCTTATCTGCAGTGACATAAAATAATGTTTAAAAGTTAATTTACGTGTTAACCATGAAGTTATTTCGAGCTAAATCCTTTAAAAAGCAGAGAGAGATATAAATAATATTGACAGACATCAAATTTGTTGTTGTGAATGGTCTTTTGGAAACAAAAATAAATACCAATGAAATTAAACATCAATTTGCTTTTGATTGGTATTTCTGTGTTACGTTGAGCGAAAATTTGAATTTGGCAAAATCGAGTTACGTACAGAGATCAAGTACAAAAGGATTCTCTAATAAGGAAATCAATAATTTAGTAACAATAGCAGATCAAGGATTTCCTAAATTTACACACAAAGCTGGAAGCTGGCTTCAAATTAAGTAAAAAATGTCAACTGAAAGCGTCTATGATATTAATTAATGCAGTAGCCCTACAAATTTGTTGATTGTAAAAGCGATTATTTCTGCAAAATGATATATAATCCCAAAATTATGTAACAAAAATGGAAACAATTAATGAACAATATGATGTAAATACTTCTTGATATCATTCAAATTAAATAGCGCTCGAAAAATCTATCCGCAAAGTGACAACATCTTGTCCTATTTCCTATCAATTTGATGATGATACATCTACCGTTTGTAATTCAGTAGTACAATTAGTGAAATTTCGATACATCATTTCGATTACATGAAAGTAATGAAAAAGGTATCTAAAAAGGTGTAAAATATTATAGTTTTTCTCTATTAATATGATCAACAAAAGAATACCTATTATTTCTATAAGGCAAAATGGTGACTTTGAAATAATCTCATAGCATCTATTTCCACAAGCTAACAAATTGCAAAGCAATGATGCTTTGTTAGCGAAGGAATAAGAGTTTACGGAGAATACTTAAGTAACCTTTGATTTGCGGATGACATAGTATTGATAACAGATGACCTAAAAGAAGCTAAAGGCATGCTGGAAGAAACGATTACGGCAACAAGGAAGGTGGAAATGAACATTAACGAAACCAAAACCAAAATGATGACAAACCTAATACCCAGTGACAAAATTAAGATCGGGCAAGAAGAGATTGAACTCACATACAAATATACATATCTGGGACACGAGATAAAAATAAGTAGATATAACAAGACAAGCGAGTTACAAAGAAGAATATCCCTGAGCTGGGCTGCTTACGGCAAATTAAGAAACATTTTTAAATCTGACGTGCCCATCATCATCAAAAGAAGGGCGTTCAACCAGTGTTTCTTGCCAGTTCTCACATACGGGGCCGAAACTCTTACTTTTACAAAAAAAAATCAGTAAAACATTTAAAAATAACCCAAACAAAAATGGAACGTTCAATGCTTCGCCTAACGCTGACAGACAGAGTAAGAAATAAGGAGATACGTAGAAGATGATTTTATTGAACGCATTGCGAAGCTCAAATGGAGATGGACGGGACATGTGGCAAGATTGCGAGATGGGAGATGGACGAAGAAGATTCCTGAATGGAGGCCAAGGAGTGAGACACGTAGCCGTAGTAGACCTGCCACCCGGTGGTCAGATGACATCAAAAGAATTGCGACGACTTGGGTTGAAAGAGCACAGGATAGAAGTAGATGGAAAATCCTTGAAGAGGCATATGTCCAGCAGTGGATGAGAACAGAGGCTATATGAGGAACAAAGCTTCAAATGGACTAAAATTTGAGAGAAATGAGATGCTATAGGGGCGAAATTCATATGAGAAATATACTATATCTATAGACTAGATCAGGTATGTGTCAATACAGCCAGGCTTATAGCAATTTTATAAAAATCCTAGTGTAATGTTTCGATTTAACGGTTATCGGGAGCTCAAAATAAATAAACCAACTAAAAACTATGAGTATAATAATTATTTTCCCCTTTAGACTGGGTATAACGGAACGTAATATAATCGAGCTCGATGCTATTTACATTTTAACGTGTTTATGCTAATTTCTCGCTAAGGAAGCATTCGCATATCCAAATTTAGATGCACCAGTGGCTTATCTTCATTACGTATGGGTATGGCGTATTATTTACCTTGATAAACTTGTTTCGTTTAGAATTATAGGTTAGAAGTAGCTATATTGAGCTTAATCTTCAAATTTAAAGTGTTGCTACTAATTCTTAATTTTTCTAAGGAAACGGTTCAGCTATTTTTATAGAAATATATACTAATTAGGTTTATTTTACAAAAGTTAAAAGTTTTGCAAGGAAAGATTATACGATAAGGCAACGAGACCCTGAAAAACGACAAGAAACATTCTACAGGAGAGATATTAATATCATAAGTCAATTTAATCCTAAGATCAAATTGTGGACCTATTTGAGCCCGTACATTTAATATAGGCTTCAATTATATCAAATTTGGATAGCTAGCAAACCAAATGTTAAATATTGCTTTGCTTATAAAGTTTCATATTTTTTTACCCTAATGCTTAGTGTGTTTTATATAATGCTTCTATTATTTCCTGAAAATACCATAGTGCATGATCTTAGCTATGGTACAATACATGAAATATCAAGCTGGATGCAATTATAGCAACAAATTAAAAATAATTAAATGCTTGCTTGAATTAGCCGAAATTATAAGCTTAACATGCTTGGCATCATATGATCTTTCAGCCAAGATGCTCGTCTTAAGACGGATTTCCACCAAACGAACTCAATGGCGACTAGTTTCGTTTTCAAAAACAGAAACCAAAAACTAGTTTCAGTTTCGAAAATAAACTCGAAACTCGAATTCCACCAAACAGAGTGAACCTAGTCTGAGTCGCGTGTTTTGTTTTGAAATGTTTTCTGTGGTTTTCACTAGACGAACAGTTTTTATCATGGCTTCTCCAGACGATGTATTTATAATGGCGTACGAGTTTTTTTATAATCGAATCTTTTGAGCAAACGCAAAAGAAGCCAAGATACAGGTTGATATCATTTTAAGACGATGAATAGATTATGGAATCGATAAAATGATGGAAGATTTGATAAATGATGACATATGAATAAATGGGGAACTGAGGTCATCGTTTCATAATTTTGTAAGAATGTCCAATTCCGAATTTGAGAAGTTGTTAAATGCACTGGGGCCAAAAATTTGCAAACAGAATACAACTTACAGACCAGTTGCTTCTTGTTTGATGTCGCTGTCACTCTGTTCACAAAAACACAGACAAAACACCGAAACCTTTTGATCTTTCCGCCTGCCGACGGGACATTTCGTTGTTGACGAAAACAGTCGCCGGCGACACAAAGTCTACAAAACGTTTCTTATTTTGAAAACTCAAGTTTTTGTTTTGTCGAAATCGACAGAGTTGCTATTTTGTTGTGGTTTTGTCCGTTCGGTGAAAATCCGTGTTTAGGAACGACTAACTGCAGGCCAAATGTTAACAATGTTGCCAAATTGCATCTCGCTTCGCAATGGCCCTTCGCTCGCTACGGGGGCGCAACAACAAAAACTTACCCAGAATGAAGAGAAAACATTCTACACATAACCTTAAGAAAATAAAAAAACATATCTTGCCACTGGAATCGAACCCGGGTCGCCGTATCACAAGCACAAGATCTGACCACTGCACTAAAAGACCTGTTGACAGCAATTCATTGGACCGTAAAGACATGGGTAATTCTGATATATCGTACTGCGCATGCGATAGGATTGACAACATTGTTAACATTTGAGCAGCAGCTAGCCATTCCTCTCGTCTTCATCAAGGTGCACCTTGGCCATCATACTAAGATTGCCAACTATCAAATTTAATCCACGAATAAAGTACGACCTGTTTGCATCGAAATAAATTTGATGTAGCCTGGCTAATTAATGTTAAACTCTCGTATAAACATGGACATTCTAGAGTACTTTCAATAACTTACTTAAAATAAATCTGCTGCTGGCTCGGATGAGATTCCAATCATTAATTTGAAGAAATTGCCACAGTTTATTTGCATTCTTTTAACACATAGAGTCAGGGCGTTAAGTCGCGCATAAATTCGATAGAAATTACATTTGCCGTCATTTTGAGGAACTTCACTTGTTTTTTATTGACAGCTGACAAACATATGATGTCATTCATATATTTTAAATGAATATATGGTTTGCCATAAATCATATAAAAGCTTTTATTTCACGCAACATGTTACTAAATTTTGGCACGATTCTATCGTGCAACTGTTGAAACTTGAAATTCACTTGGATACAAGAGGTTCTAAAGCCATTTGCTCAACCGTTATCCAGAACTCCAAAAATGGAGAATAAATAATAAAAACGCACTCTTAATACATATTTATTTAAAACAGAATTTAAAAAATGAAAATAACACAATTAAAACTACCTATCCTAACCTGGTCTCTAATACTTTTTCAAACTCTGCCCCGTTGAGTTCATGACAGTCATCAACCGTGATTCAAATGCTTCAACCACCTTAGGTATCATTTCGGCGAGTATTTTTAAAATTTTGTATCTTATTCTATTTTTTAGTCATCTATGCTAGTAGGCTTATTAACATATACCATCTGTTTTAAATAACCCCACAGAAAGAATCCATGGCGATTAGGTCAGGCGACCTAGGAGGACGTATAGTTTCAGCTGGTATTTTATTTCATATTTCGTTTTAAAAATTTTAAACAACGTTGACCTGTTAATGTCTCTTCCAAAACATACGATACTGTAATTCCGTCTCCTTTAACACCGACCTAACAATTGAAAGACAGTGGATATTGGGTGTGAGTTATAGTGATTCAGCTTGAATTGGTGGAAGACTAGTACCGATGGTTTAGCCCACCATTCAGACAAAATATTTACTCATCGAAAAAAAAAATTCGAGAAGAAAAAAATCGGTGATTATTAAAAATGTCCATTAACGTTTCGCAAAATTTTAATCGACGATCTGGTTCGTCTTTGTTTTAATCGTTTCATTCTATATGGGTGGTATTTTGCTCGTTTCAAAATTTTTCTTACAGATGTTTTTGCAATTTCATTATCCAATGGTACTTCATTTTTTATGTCAGTGGCGCGCACACACTAAAGGGAGATCCTATGGCGTTCGACGAGCGGTGTGTGTGTGTGAAGATGTTGATTAACACCTTTCTTGAATAGCTGTAGGTTGTAGTTAGGAGGAAACAGCAGATGTCCTGAGAGTGAGTTCCACAGTGACGCACTGCGCCAGATAAAGGAGTCCTTGTAAAACGACGTTCTAGCCGTTTTCAGTTGTACAACGAACGAGCGCTCTTGCCTTCTGTCGTGACTGTCTGATAGGCGTGGCTGGGAGCAGGATGATGCGGGCCAAATCCTGGGAACATCTGCCTTGAGAATATCTGCAAAACAAGGATATCTCGGCCACATATCTGCGGTATTTCAGACTATCTGGATCCCAGGTCAACTCCGGGTCGCCGACGAGCCGCACAGCTATCTTCTGAATATAATCCAGCAGCTTTTGGTTGTGCTTGTGCGGCACTCCAGATGTGTGAGCAATATTCTAAACGCGGTCTTATTTGCGCTTTGTAGAGCGAGAGCAGCTGCTGCGGTGTATACAGCTTCTTGTTGCGGGATAGCGCACCTAGCTTCTGTGAGACTGATTTTCCGATGTAAGCAACGTGGTCAGGCTAGGACCTATTGCTGTTGACCGATACACCCAGTAGTACGATTGACGAGGATGAAGGAATGGTAGATCCTGCCATAATGATGTCAGGGCCCGCCGTACTAGCTTTCGTGGTAAGCGTGGATTTTCTTCAATGGACAAAACGACGCTTAATTTTTTATTCTCGGAATTAAACATGTTTTACCTTTTCGGTGGTCAAGGATTTACGCATATGTAATCAAATGTAAGCACGACTGGTGTAATGTGTATGACTGAAACATAATTAAGACAAAACCGATTTATTTTCTATCAGAAAGAATCAAGAGGGGCCAGTCATACGACACTGAAAACATGCAATACAGCCCTGGATCAGTATGTCCTAGTCAAATGTAGGCACCACTGGTGCAATGTGTATGACTGAAACTTAATTAAGACAAAACCGATTTATTTTCTATCAGAAAGAATCAAGAGTCCTAGACACCGAAAACGTGCATTACAGCCCTGGATCATCAACCAGGGTTCGTGGCAGTTTCTGCAGATTAGCTCTAATAATATGTAACCTGGTTTCTTTAATTAATTTTCGACAATTATGTTCTTCATCTGCATTGACAACACAAGTGTTATGTTCTGGCATCCTTCAAGGGATATCATGACTGTCTTTCTTGCTCAGTAGCATACTACCAAGTGTCTTCTTAAAAAGCATTCTCAAATATTACGCATGGCAGATTTTGCTATTCATTAACTGTACTTTCTCATCCCTGTTGAACTGGTTAAAGAACACTCTCATTTATTTAATACGATTAAACATTACCACGCAGAAAATAAGACAGTTACCCTGGACTTGAATTTTCGAATCACTCATAACACAACATCGATTTTCAAGTGATAAAAATAATCGCACATTTGAAGAATACAATACATCCTTACGCTTTCTTTTCCCACCTGAGAGCTATTCCAATGGCTCGAGAATTCACGCCCATGGGTAGTGCCAATAATAATATTCTTGAAAAATCGCCATTTTAAATGTCTACAAAAACATTTAGTACTCTCTCCTTCCCAATTAGATCGTAAAGTAGCTATATAGAATTTCGAAGCGCTACGAATAGGTATTGTCACAAATAAAAAGGATGACAACGTCTCAGCGAAGAGTCGTGTCACGAACTGTACAATGACGGGGTCTCTTGGTTAAACTTAACGCTTCCCCCAATTTGCCACTGTATATTTTATCCGTGATGACACACCTTGCTTAGTGTGCAGGGGTATAATTGAGATGGTCCGGAATTGATTTACGTCTGGTAAGAAGAGATTATAAAGAAAGCACTTCGCATAACCAATAACAACATATATTGGTCAAACTTAACGAGAAAATATTAACAATGTCTTTCTTAAGAGTTTTAGGTTGTGTTTTCTTTAAGGTGAAAGAGCACTTGAATATTTCACTAAACTTTTTAACTATTTAACAGACTCTACTTAGAAACTTATCTTTCTCAGAACTTTGACAAACTTAGCATCGATTTGACTTTTACTACTGCGGTTATGAAACCCCTAGACTCAGCAGCCATATGGCTAACCGGTACTAGGTTTGGGTCAGGAGTAAAGAAGTAGAACCTAAGCAGCCATGTGGCTAGCCTAGGAGCGGATAGAACCTGAAGGCTGCTATGTAGCTAACCTAGGAGCTGGTTTTGGGTGAGAGAAAAGCCTGCCGAACTGAAGGATCGGTAGCGTATTTATATTATAAAAAGTAATGGCCATTGCTCGCTTAAGGTTCAAAATTGCTGCCGTTGACTGCTCGCGTTGTTTATAGTTTGCCTCTAATGTTTATATAACAATTTCCAAATTCAAGTTCAAACTTAGGACAGGGTGATATTTATCTAGAAGCTTATACATTTTAGTAGGATACAGTATACCACTTAAGATTGAATTTTAACTGGACAACTTAAAAAGTGCTTGCTTTATCTATTTTATGACTATTTTAACTTGTTAACCACGTTATTATTTAATAGCTTTTACAATTTTTGCTAGGATTGTAAACAATCTTACGTTTTTATTTACTAAAAATAATGTTAAAGCATAACCGTGTGCTAGTTGCTGACGTCGTTATTGTCCCTGTAGATTATGCGAGCATTATAGATACGTTTTAGTTGGTTTATTTAGATATTTAAAGTTTAATATCTGCATATTAACACCACCAGCTGAAAAGTAATCGTGACGTCGATTATTAGCACGTTATACCATATATTCCATAAACTTTAGACTACTGCGAATAAAGATTAAACGAGGATTAAATACCAAGACATTTTCGCCAAAAAAGAACTGCTAAATATTTCCTTTATAGAGTCTTAACATAATTAAGCAGGTCTCCAAAAAGGTTACAGGTATAAGATTTAACGAGTCCAGGACACGCACTGCAGTGTCTGAAATTGGCAATTGACTACACGGAAAGCACTTCAGTAAAGAATATTGCAAAATATACTTGGTATATATACTGTCGCGGGAGCTTTACTAACTAATAATTTAATTAGTATTTTTCATTGCTTAAAAATGATTGGGAAGAATTAAAGGACTATTAAAGGCAAACTGAAAGCTATAGCACAAAGTGAATTTCTTAAACTACAATTATTTCCATTTAATTTGTGAAAACTTGAGTTGAAAAATATATGAATTAATATTAATATATATTTTTTATTTTGTTAATTCTGGTAGGGTGCTAATAATAATTATTTTGTCTACAATATAAGCATAATTGTACAATATTTAAGTAAAGTCTAAACCGCATTAACTAAATGATGTTTAATATTGATACATTGCACTCTTGCTTAATATAAACTGGAATTTTTAATTTTTCTATTGAGTGACAAGAAGTTATGTTTTTATGTCGTTTGGATAAATATATATTTTACAAATCAATTTACAATATTCCACAAGAAGTGACCTGAGGTGTAACACATTGGATTAGGTTTATATATACTTAAAAGGCATACTTATACAGAATCACTTACGTGAATATTCATACATTCACACAACAACAAGTAACGATGATAGGATATGCCAACGACAATTTTAAAAAAGAAAAGTGCTCTCTAGCCTCGTATGAACAATATAATTTTTAAATCCTGATGTAGCATGGGTTGTTGTAAAGTTAAATGTGTTTGGAAGTAAAACATACAATGTTTTGTTATATTTTTGATAAATATGATCTTAATAGATCCAAAACATTTCCACGGACACCATATCGTTTCCACTTTCTGAGGAACAGTTCTAGTTCAACACGGTCATATGTCATTTGCAAATCCAAGCATATGCCAGGAGCAGTTAGTAATCCAGGATATTACTGATGAACTGAAAGACAGCTGTATGTGTCGATTTTCCGGACAGATTGCTGTGCTAAAGTTCATTAAAAAGACGAGATTCGTTCATAAAATTGTCTCTTACCTATTGCTATTTCAAACACTTTTGAGAATGCAAGCAAAATGCTTATTGATCCATTATTTTCTAGGAAGTTCCGACACCCCTTCTTATATAAAGGTTCAATCAATATTTTTTTTAGTCGATCAGGGAAAATGCCCTGCAAAAACAATTATTTATTATATAGCGAAGAATGTGCTTAATTACTGGAATAACACTCTTCATCGACCCCACTAATGTGCTTATTCTTCATTATTCTAGCGTATTCACATGTTTCTCATTGGCAAATATTGGCTTTAAAAATATAGGCCATTATTTTTTGGAATTGTGCATTTACTTGGCAATTTGCTTAATTATATTTATTAGATATATCTTCCGAGTTGCCTTTATGTCAATATCTATGTTTGTTTTTACTTTCAATTACAATCAAGATTTACCATTCACTGATCTCAACAAGTCATAATATCCTTTTTTACTTTTTTTATGCTTTATGTTTATCTTGAAGGGTTTAGTAAAGTATCCAGTTTTTTTGTGATCTATGATTTTTCGATTGTATTTTGTTTTATTATTGATTTTGGAAAGCAATGATTAAATGTAAAATTATTTATAAATAAGTTCCACTGATTGTTTACGTCATTTTTATCAATTTCATAGCCCAGGATCCAATGATGTTCTTGTAATGGATTTAAGAGATTATTTTCATGTGTAAAAAAACTTTTATAATGTAAAGTTTTAGTATTTGGTTGCTCTAGTAGAACCGTGACTTTTTGAGCAGTGTGATCATAAATAAATTTGTTAATGGCTTCTATAGGCGCTCAAAATTGAGTTAGAAATTGTAAAAAAGGATTAATAAAAAAAATCATATTTCGAATACTAACAAATTCTACAGAAAACTGTGCTCATTTTTAAATTAAGCAGGTTCAAAAGTACGGGTATCGAATCAGAAAATCTTATTTTTCGGGAAAATCTTTAAAAATCGATTTGTCGATTTAAAATTTTCGTTACCTTTCTTCAAAAAACCGAAAAAATTTTAATTCAATAAAAACGCATTTGCTAACTAACCTGCTAGCGTAGATAACGAAAAAATTGTCAGTTTTCTCTAGTCGATCCGGATTTCCTGTTTTCATGAAAATTTCGCGAAGGAAAGTTCAAAACGGCACACTAAAAAATCGCGATTTAAAAATATAACCCAATACGATAAGCGGTTTTAACCACTCAATAGAGCAGAAATGACTCCATATCTTGAAATTACCAGAGTCTCATAACATAATTTTGTGGCTTCTATAGGCACTCAAACTTACGTTAAAAATTGTCAAAGCCTTACTAATGTTTCTTTAAAAATTCGTATTTTAAAAACTTTTTTTTACAGAAAAAGGTGCTTATTTTCGAATTCAGCAGGTCCAAAAGTGTAAACATCGGATCAGAAAATATAACTTTTTCAGAAAATGTAAAGAATCCTTTTCTCGATGTAAAATTTTCGTTACCTACTTTTAAAAAATCGAAACATTTTAAAATCAATGAAAATATGTTTACTAACTAACTTGTTAGCGTGAATGACGAAACAATAATAGGTTTTTTTTCTAGTAGCTCTGGATTTACAGTTTTTCAAAAAAATTTCGTACAAATAATTTCGAAACTGTAAACCCTCTATTCGAATTGTCGAATTTTTTAACTAGCAATAGATTCGCATTTAAAATAGTCGAATATTCGAATACAATTCCGAGCCCTAGCACTGACACCAGAAACATTCCGCCAATAAATGATAGGTAGCCGTGTCGTTGCCGTTGCTTGTGAATGTCTTGTTGTTGTCTTTTAGCGTTATATACCAATATAGTTTTATTTAAGTAATACTTGGCGTACCTTTATCTGTACATAACCTGCCGTTGTGTATCTGATAATGTGAATCGGGCTTAAGCAATCACCCGTCTAGATATACATGCGAACACTGTCTTAGCTGGAATTTAATATAGGCACATTCAAATGCAAGTGGCAACGAGCTAAATTACATTTTGCTAGACCTAGTTTATTTAGGAAAATAAATAGTATAGCCTTAAGCAACTCCCGCTCAATTTAAATGGAAGGTTACAAATTGCTTAGAGTCTCACAAACGCTGCATTACTAAATTTTTCGCTGATGCTTTGCAAGTGTGTTCATAATACAGATACAACATATTTTTATTTATTGCCGTACCGCTTACGTTGACGACCACATCATTTGGCACATGATTCTGGAAGCTTATAAAAATTATAAGCCATACCGAATTTTATGCTTCGAAGTAAATCTAAACTTTTTATGGCTCTGGATAAACCAACTAGCCGGCATCAGTGTTTGTTTTAAAAATATATTGAAGTACAGAGTTTTCGCGTATATTTAGATCCCTATCCTAAGAGATATTAAAAAAGTTTTAATACATGAATTGAAGGGTTTTCCATGAACCCGGCAAGGTGTTTTTTTTGTATTAGAAGATAGATGGGCAAGTTTTGTTTTAAATGGATATATATGGTTCGTTTATTGGATAGTCCGTTCGTTGCTGATTCGGAATATACCAAGTACTATTTTTAAACCTAATTGAGAATAGATAAACGTTAAAAAATAATTTTTAAAAACAAGCTTTTATTTAAATGCACTAAAA